>JANVCL010000003.1:4682049-4713356 GCA_026546855.1 Erythroxylum incrassatum | reverse complement strand
TTTATAAATAAATCATGTTATATGTTATATTTTAATTATTATTAATTGCTTGGCATAGACTTTGAGTAATTATATTTTCAAACATCAATTAATTAATTATATATTAATTATGATTTATAACTTAATAAAAAATTTATAAATAAATTATGCTATATGTTATATTTTTGTAATTATAATAATTTAATAATAAATCTATTAGTTCATTATATATTTATTTACATATTAATTATTATTAATTATAACTGAATAAAATTGACACTCAATGAAAATTAATTAATTTATAAATAAATATTAATTAATAATATTTCTGATATGTGCTAAATATATAATAGTTAATCAATCAACAAATTATGTTATAACAATTAACTAATTAATAATATTTTAATTAATTAATCAATTATTAAATACAAAAGTTATTTATATGTAAATATAAATATTAATATGTACTAATTTATCAATTAATTATATTTTATCAAATTAATTCATTAATTATATATCAAATATTATTAATTATATCAATTAATATTAATCACAACTGAATAAACTATACGCTTAATTATCAATAATTAAATTATAATTTAATAAAAAATATATAAGTGATAAATAAAAAATATTATATCATTATATAGATGTTTATTAAGAAAACCAAAACACAAGTCACAACCGTGTTTGTGACTATTAAGCTACAAGCGTGATTTGGTTTTGTTTGGAATAGAGTTTGAGTAACAATTTACAACATGTAACTTGCAAATATAAATAATCATTTCATATATAACAATTAATAATAATTAACAACTAATAACGCATAGTCACGACCAACACATATACAAAATATTAATATGAACAAATTAATAAATTAATTATATCATCAAACATTAATTAATTAATTAAATATTATTAATTAACTATTATTAAATAAACTATTCTATAAATAAATTATGTTATGTGTTATATTTTAATTGTTATTAATTGTTTGACATAGAATTTCAGTAATTATTTAATACATCAATTAATTAATTATTATTAATTATAACTGAATAAACTAAAAAGTTAATGGATAATAATTGATTTATAAATAAATTATAATTTAATAATAAATCTATTAATTAATTATATATTTATTAGCATTAATTACATTGTATTAAATATTAATTATAACTAAATAAATTAATTTATAAATAAATTATGTTATAATAACTCAATAAACTAATTTATAAATAAATCATCTTATATGTTATATTTTAATTATTATTAATTGCTTGGCATAGACTTTGAGAAATTATATTTTCAAACATCAATTAATTAATTATATTAATTATTATTTATAACTGAATAAACAATTTCATAAATAAATTATGTCATATGTTAATTTAATACTAAATCTATTAATTCACTATATATTTATTAGCAATAATTATATTATATTAAATATTAACTATATCTGAATAAACTAATTTATAAATAAATTTGTTATATGCTATATTTTAATTATACTTGCTTGGCATAGAATTTGAGTAATTATTTACTAAATACAATATTTATTTCATAATAAAACATTTAACATTTTTTATTTTTTCCATCACATTACCAATTTTACTAATCCATTATCTTATATATTTTTAATAATTGTATAGAATAAATTATCATATTTCATTTCGTGTTTTCCATTCCAAACTTTTACTCACTAATTTTACCACCTCATTTTAAATTTTAAAATTGATATACTTTTTTATTCCATCATATTTCTTTTCTTATTATATATTTCAAAATTTTAATATTAATAATTTTATCACAAAATTTAAAAATTATACTAAAGTTTTTAACTTCGATATTATTAATTATTATTAGAATATAATAACCTAACTACTTTATTAAAATATACTTTATTTATAAATCAATTATTAAGTTTATGTGACGGCACAATATTTATTATAAAATATATATTCCGAAACTTAAATCGTTATAAATTTATTACTAATTTTATATTATCTAGTGTTAATTTATACGTTAAAATTACATAATAATATAAAAGTGGACATTATATTATTACGTGAATATTTGTGCAGTATGTGAATATAATTATTTATACATAGTTATATAATAATATAAAAGTGGACATTATATTACTGCGTGCAGTATGTATCTGCTGGTAATTACAATATTGGGTTTGAGATTTTTTAATTAACCCTTAAATTTAATTAAAGTTGTTTTAAAAGATTATTTAAGTTCAGACAGTTGACTTACAAGCCGGCGTTGAGCTCTGAGGACAGCAGTCAAACCAATCCAAGACGGACCCAAGAGTCAAGACAGCGAAGATTCCTTACTACTTCATTTTAAAAGACTGGTTAAGCGGTCAATGTAATGCACACAAAGTACGACGATGTTGTTGAGAAAGTGATTAACATTTTGGGTTTGGTTGCTACTTGGAACCTCTTGAAAAGCTGTCTAGTCAGAAGTTTGTGCAGATCCCAGGTACTGCAATTGACAAGTTTGCAAGATCTCAGCTTTGCTTGCTCTTACCATGGCTTTGGTGCTGAGTCTGCCGACCCACAAAGCTTCTTCTTCAAAACCTCAACTCTCAAGTTCCAAGCCCAAGCCTTGTTGGAAGTATGATGTGTTCTTGAGTTTTAGAGGTGAAGATACCCGCAACAATTTCCTGAGCCATCTCTATAAAGAGTTGAACGTCAAAGGAATACATACTTTCAAAGACGACTTGAAGCTGGGGAGAGGTGCATTGATTCCAAAAGCTCTTGAAACTGCTGTTGAAGAATCCATGTTCTCGATTGTTGTTATTTCCGAAGACTATGCCTCCTCATCTTGGTGTCTCGATGAACTTGTAAAGATCATGGAGTGCAGAGAGAAGATGGGACAAATAGTAATACCCGTTTTTTATAACGTGGATCCATCTGACGTCAGAAAGAAAAGAGGGAATTTTGCTGTGATGGAAAAGAATTTCAAGGAGGCAGAGCCTCAGAGGGTCGAGAGCTGGAGGAAAGCACTCAACGAAGTGGCCTCTATTTCTGGTTGGGATACTAGAAACAGGTATGTATTGGATTGGTATTCCAAATCAGTTGTTGTTTTCTCAAGGATTCTACTGTGGAAGATTTTACTTTAGATTATTTTAGTCTAGCTACCCATGATACTATGTCTAGAAAATCAGAAGCTTAGGTCTACATTTGGACTCTTGACCCTTTAACTGTTGCCTTTGAAGTTGAGTGACTTTGTGACGAAGGCCTTAAAAAAAACCAATGAGTTTGATGTCCATAGAGTTTTAGGGAAGTGGTCATTTGATAAGCATTTGAAAATGTGGCAAGAAATCACGGTTCAGGAAGTATAGGATCGATAAATTTGACAGGCATCTGGAGCACATGTTACGGTTGGTTCCAAAGTACTAAAGATTTATTAATTCCAATCACAGTTTGTGGCCATTTTCTACATTCTAGCGTCATTGATTATTTAACCTTTGCTTCCATCACAGTTATTTTTTCTGGGATGACAAAGTATGCTTAATTCAATTCTGCAGGAATGAAGCCACCCTAATTGAGCACATTGTAAGAGATGTTTCAGATAAGTTGGTTTATATATCATCAAGTGATGCTGATGATTTAGTTGGAATCAGCTTCCATGTTCAACAAATGGAAATGCTACTAGATCTCAGATGGGAAGCTGTTCAGATGGTTGGAATATGGGGAATAGGTGGACTTGGCAAGACAACGATTGCCAAGGTCATATATGATAAGCTCTCTAGTCATTTTGAAGCTCATTGCTTTCTTGCAGATGTTAAAGAAAAATTCAAAAAGAACAGTGCTTCTGCATTACAGAAGGAACTTCTTTCAAAAGTTTTACGAGAGAGAGACCTGAGTCTATGGTCTTTGGATGAAGGTTCCAATGTGATAAAGAAAAGGCTTTGTCACAGAAAGGTCCTTCTAGTGCTTGATGATGTAGATGACATGTATCAATTGGAGATTTTAGTGAAAAAGACCAATTGGTTTGGTGCTGGAAGTAGGATAATCATAACAACAAGAGACAAACACTTGTTAGAAGCACATGGAGTGGATGCTATATATCAGCCAAAGGGTCTAGCTAATGAAGCAGCACTTCACCTATTCAGTCGCTATGCTTTCAAGCAAAATCTACCCAACAATAATTTCCTGGACCTGTCATATGAATTTCTATCTTATGCTGAGGGCCTTCCTCTAGCGTTAAAAGTTTTGGGTGCTTTTCTTTACGGTAGGAGCATAGATCAGTGGCACAGTGAACTAGATAAACTAAAGAGACTTCCAAACTTGAACATTCAGAATATATTGAGAACAAGCTACGATAGTTTGGAATCCATAGAGAAGGAGGTATTTCTTGATATTGCTTGCTTCTTCACTGGGGATGACAAAGATGTTGTAAGAGATATATTAGATGGTTGTGGCTTCTTCTCAGATAGGACATTTGGAGTGCTCATCGATAAGGCTTTGATAATGATTTCAAGAAACAAATTATGTATGCATGGGTTGCTTCGAGAAATGGGATGTGAGATTGTGAGACAAGAATCTAAGATAATTGGCGAACGTAGCAGATTGTGGGACAGCAAGGACGTACGTCATGTATTGACCAAAAAAGCAGTAAGCTGCAAATTCACTACCTTCCTGTCATGTACTTTAGCACGCCAATGCCAATTAAAAAGGTAGCATTATTTGATAATGGAAGTTGTAATCCCTTTGGTTTTGCTTTGTAGGGAACAGAGAAAGTTGAAGGCTTATTCCTAGAACTGTCTGATATAAGGGAAATTCACCTAGAATCGGATGCTTTCACAAGGATGAATAACCTCAGAATGTTAAAAGTCCACAATTTACAATTTTCTGGGCAAATCCCTACTGTGCAGCTTCCTGATGAAGGCCTGTACTCTCTTTCTGATGAATTGAGGTATCTACACTGGCACTCGTACCCTTTGAAATTCCTGCCATTAAACTTCTGTGCTGAAAATCTTGTTGAGCTTCATCTACCATACGGCAATGTTGAACAACTTTGGGGACAAAAACAGGTATGTCTTAATAAATTCCATATATTATTTCTTTAATCTCGTTTTCCTACAATTGCAAACAAATTATCTGATCCATTCAACTTGGTTGCAGCATCTTGCAAACTTACAATTGGTTGACCTGAATCACTCTAGGTTAACTAAGATTCCGGATTTATCCTGTGCCTCAAAACTTAGGAGTTTAAACCTTGAAGGCTGCAAAAATTTGGTTGATCTCTCAACCATTGAATTTCTCTCCAAGCTTGAGTACCTTAACCTCTCAGGTTGTACAAAACTCAGGAGACTTCCTCAGCTCCCAAGAAATACAAAGTATGTCTATTTAGCTAAGACTGCAATAGAAGTACTTCCTCCATTTGATTGCCCCTCTGATCTGGTAGAATTGGATCTTAGAAATTGCACAAGGTTTAAGCATCTTCCAAGCAGTATCTGTGAATTAAAATCACTTCAAACTCTGAATGTCTGTGGCTGCTCAAATCTCTTGAAACGCTTAACTTGGAGTGTAAGTTCTGTAGACAATGACAGTGCCTGGTCATATTTTGATACCCTCTGGGATAACATGAGCCTTTCGATGACAATTGCAGCTAGTTTACGTACTATAGCTGCACGAAAACCAAGTGATATTAGATATCTGTCTTTTGCTGGAACTGCAATTGAAGTACTTCCCTCATCAATCAGCAATCATATACTTCTGGAGGAATTGGATCTCAGTAACTGCACAAGACTTAAGATTCTTCCAAGTTGCATTTACTGGATGGGAAAACTTGTTACTCTTAACATTGCTGGCTGCTTGATTCTGTTGGAACGTGCAATCGAAATTAGACTTGTTTTTGTTGATGAAAACGGAATAGAATGGGAGTGGAATGGAAATGAAATGAAATGTGTCACTCTAGAAAATTTAAATAAAATAAAAGAGGAGCTCTTTTAAATTTGAATTACTTGTAATTTTTTTTTCAAAATTACCTTGTAATAAAATATACATAGTTGCTATAAAACTATTTTAATAACTCCAAATCATTTTAAACCGTAGGATGCCTATAATATAGTTTTGTCATTATCTCCTAAAGAAATGAACAAAAATAAGATCTATCAATCTCTCAAATCCCGAAATAATACCAGATTCTCTATAAGAGAGCTATGCATGTCTTTACCTTTGTTACTAACATTAGCATATTGTTTTTCATGATAACCTTTGAAATTACCATAAGCATAATTTTGTGTGAATGAAAATATAACTGACCCAAATACAATGAACGAAATAAGAAATTAAAATTTTACTATAGTTTCCAAAAAAAATACAAATAACAAATGCCTAAAAAAACATTTTTTAATGTATTTTTGTGTATCATTAGCTCGTATGTTGTTATTTAACACTGCATTGCTACTCTGCCAAATTCCTGCCACTCATGCCCATATGGCGATCTCCGGTCGAATAGGAGCTGCTAGAAGGCAACCAGCGGCACTCCTCCGGCGGCCCATCGGACACGGCGATCCCCGACGCCACCGTCGGATCCCAAGATTCAGACTTTCCTTGGGCATAATCATAATATCGCTTGTTTTCATCGCTCTCTTGCCTCCCATTTTCTTCCATTTCAGGCTTCGTCGTATCCACAAAGTGACCCTTTTTCTTTTTCTTTAGATTCACTTACTTCTCTTTTTCAGTTCAGCTTTGTGATACACAGAGTTTGGTTTGTTTTTATGTGCAGTTGCAATTAAGGAAGTGTGGTTGGCTCAATGATCCTCCTCTCGTTTGTGCTCATGGTGGTGATTCAACTAATGCCTTCCCTAACTCGGTAGGCGTTGCTAGTCTCTTTAGCTGATTTTTTGGAATACCAGTTGTGATCTTGTTCCGTGATTGGATATTTAGTCATTGTTAATGTTGAACTGGGTCTCTACTTCACAAAGCTTGTATCTTGGGATGGTTCCAAGTAGACTGGTTGTTTTCACGTCTTAAAAACATCATTATATATGTGTATAATATCTTATTCGGCGAGATCCGTGCTTTGGAAATGAAATTAAGTCCTTCATTCGTGTGCAAAATTCCTGGAATCCAATTGCTTTCAACAAGGCTGAGTGTTGCTTATGTTTTAACTTATTTGGATTATTGCTTCTTGTTGGCTTTCAGATGGCAGCATATGGACTAGCTCTTCGATCTAAGGTAGACTGTATTGAGATTGATGTTTCACGTTCCAATGATGGAGTTCTATTCGCACTTCACGACAGGTATACGTAGTCTTTTTTTTGCTGTGATCTACTTCCAAACCTTAATTTACTTCACAAATATCTGGCTCCTGATACTAGTTTTTTCCTTTTCAGTAAGAATTTTTTATTAGATTTCATAACTAAAAGAAGGTACATGTATGACCGGCTAATGGTTTAAGAATTTGATTTGTGTTTATTATGCTATAGAGAGGTAGTACTAGGAGCTCTGCTTTACAGTCAAATGCTAATATTAGCAGTAACAGTATTATATGGAAAAAAAAGTTGGATTTCTTCATAATTCTGATCAACTGGATATATCAGGTGAAGTTTGAACTATTAGAGTTAAAAAGACAAGCCATTCCAAAAATTTTGAATTTATCAGTCTTGCTGTGATTGGAAACAGATTACTTATTCTTATTGCACTTTTCTTTCATGAAAATGTTTAAATAGGACAAAATATTTGTAAGACATCATGTCAAGCAATTTATGAAAGATGTTCAATAATTAGTACATATATTAGATGTCCTTTAGGCATTAAAAACAGCTCTAATCACTTTTTTGGCATTCACTTATTGGCTAGTTTATTGCCGCAAAGTATGTTGCATATGTCAGGCATGGAATCAAATATCTTCAATTTGAAAAATCCTATTACCCGAATATCACAAAATTACCATGAAATTGTAACTCTAGATTCCTCAATCTTATGGAGTAGTGCTCACATATATCTAGATTCCTAGATGTAGCATAACACGGTCATTTTAATATCCAAAATCATTTTCCTTTGCATGGAAATTTGATTTTTAATTCCTGCAGGCAGGGATCTGCAGTGGATAACTGGTAATGCTACTTCCAAGGTTGGGAAATACAACATGAAAGAGGTGAGACCTGCTGCATTTCTGAAACAGTTTCCAATTTCATTGCAAGTTTTTCCAACGTTGAATGTGTTACAGTATAATGTTGATGCTATTTCTTGTCAATTTAGTTTTATGATCATTTTCCAACTGTTGCCTTCACATGATTTGCCATTTTTCTTATATATGCTTGTCACATGGTCATGGAGTGAAAAATATTGTGTCAATGCTCACTAACACAAAAAACCATTGGTTCTAATGCTTGACTAGAAAGCAAACAGGATCGCGTAGCAAAAGAATACTGCATTTTTGCTAGTAACTTTGACAACCTTTTTTCTGTTTTGGTGGTCGTAGATTAGTGAACTAGATGTGCCACATCCCCAGGAGTTTAACGACAAAAAGATCCCTACTATTGAAGAAGCATTGAAGGTAATTTTGGATTTCCCCTCCCTTCCTTGGTACCTTTCGTTTCACTGAGATATGGACCTGCTTCAACAGTCCCTCTAAGTTAATTGTTATGACAAGGGATGTAATTGCTCTAAATCAAATTTGATGTACCATGCATCACCATTCCTTGTGTCTTTTATATATGTGCGCATGTATTTACATGCATATATTTGTTACAACTTTCATGGAACAATTAAGTATGATTTCTATATTGTTCAGTTGATATCAGGTTCAGTTCGGCATGTGATTTTGGATGCTAAGGTTGGGCCTCCATCATATGAGAAGGGACTTGCGAAGGATATTCTTTCTGTTGTGAGTTTCTTATTCTCTTGGTTCCCTTGATCTGCTCAATCATCCCAGATAGCAATATTTTAATAATATGGCTCATTTTTCGCAGTTTGTTTCTTTCACGCAATACTAGTTTACTGTTTCTAAATGTAGTATAACTTTGTAAGATTAGTTTTGGAATCTGAAACTTGTCTTTTTGTGGCCTTTTCCGTGCTGGGTAGTATCTCCAACATTTGAGAGGAACCTTCTTATTGTAATCAAGCAACAAATATCTTAGAGAAGAAGCAAGCTTTGTACTTGGGAGAGTATCTGAGAATGAGAACATGTACACAATGTGGCTATTTTGAATGTAAAGCCACTGCAAGAAAGGTTATTTGTTGAAGAGGAGATTGGCATTTCTCTAGTTATAGAGGAGATAATAAGTCAAACTTAGATGCTGGCAACTGTACCTCTCTTAGGAAAAATATGAGCATATAGAGGAGGGGTATTTAAGACTTCTTGAGTTTTTTGATTAAGCGAGAGATTTTACGGCTTCACTGGGCAATATATTTTTACTAGGTCAGGCTTGCAAGAAGTCAGTAAACTCATGTTCACTGTTTTACAGCTAGATTAAAGAATGAGGATGGAAATCAGTGGAGTAGCAGCACTATTTGATGAACCAAGAGATAATATGCTGGAGCTGAGTGAATTGAGTTTGATATGGCAAATGTTTACCGAGATGTCAGTTGGAAGTTTGTTTTTCACAGCTTGTATATGAGATGTCTTGGAACTTCTGTTTTCATTAGTTGGAAATGAAAATTTGAACGTGACATGGTTTTTTTTTCATTTGTTAAGGCCCACAAAATTTCATTAAGCAGAGAAATTCTGTATTCCCTTTTGCTTTTGATGATGAAATTACTCGGTCAGTGGTCTGTAGTAGTTTTAATGGCTTGAGCTACTTCTTGAGACAATTTGTTCTTCTGGAATGTCTTGATAAATCTAACCATGAATCTCAATTCTGAAGCAGATACACCTAATTTTAGATGACTACTTGGTGATCTATCAACTTCTTGGTGAAAAGTCTTTTTTAGTACAAAGTATGTTGGTGTTGTCAATGACTTAGCTCCAAAATGTCGTTAACAGGTTTCACAAGTTGACCTTGCGCACTAACTATAAGTACTGTCCTGGTACATGCACTCAATTGATTAGAATGGCAGTCAACATAGCAGAAACCAAGTTTCTTTTCCCAATGTGTTACCGAAGTTGAATGTCAGAGTTACAGCTCTTTCTTGACATAGTTTTGTTTACATTTAAGTCCTTATGTTCCAAGTTGAAGTTTTCAGGTTGAGAGGGCACGGTGCAAGAATTGCATTATTTGGGCAAAAAGTGACACTTTAGCAAGGGATGTAATTAAATTATCATCAAACGTTACGGTAAATCAGTTTAGAATATTTTCTTGGTAATTACCTGTCATCAGCATGACCTAATTCCATAAAGCATGAATGGGTTCTGTAAAGTTAATGTTTAAAATTGCAACTGACTGGCATGCTTTGATCCTTATTCAGGTGGGCTACATTGTCATGATTGATCCCAATACAGGTGTGAGATCAAACTTGTTAAGGATGAAAGGAGCTGGGGTAGTTGGTGTTTATCATCTGTTGATTGATGAAACACTTGTCAGAATTTTACATAGGTATGAATTTCATTCTGAGCTATTTATGACCTTTTACCTGCTATCTGATTTGTAAATATATATACCTGATATTTGTATGGTTGTTAATAGGAGGAAAAAGAAGGTATTTGCGTGGACTGTTGATGATATTGACTCCATGCATAAAATGTTGTCTGATAAAGTGGATGCTGTTGTTACAAGCAATCCAAGTTTACTGCAACGGATCATGTATGATCTTAGAACTGAATGTCTTGAGGAAGGTTTTTCTTTGCAAGGATAATACCTATCAAATGGAAGAAAGAAACCAAGGGATTCAGATGTAGTCACTTGAGACCGAAGGCAAGAAGATATTTATCTGCAATATTCTTATATTTAGATAGGGAGGGAGTGCATTATATTCTTTTGGAAGCATTTGATCAGGTAGCTTTCTTTGTAACCTGGTTTAGCTTTATAGTTTCATTGCAGCCATGTAGATATTCTGAAATTTGATAACTTTGTAAAAGATATTATCTCATAGCAGTTCCAGAATAACCAAAGAATCATTTTCTATCATGAACCAAGTTTAATGAAAGAAGACAATCAGTGGAGAAATAAGCCATAATATTATGATTTCTCCTCTCTCTACAGTCTTTATCAGCTGCTGCTTCTAACTTCTGTTGCTTAAAATCCTTGCCTTCTCTCTGGTAATGCCAATTATGTCATGCTGCCATGGTATCTTAGAGCTTTTATAGACTCCCAAGATTATTCCTTTTGTTTTGACTGTGAATAAAAGAACCTATCAAACCCAATCAAAATTCTAAAATTACAGTAAGTGCAAATGGATATGCTTTTTTGTTCTTAATTTTTGTTCCTATTCAAATCTCAATGAAACTGCAAGTGGCTATCTTTCTGTGTAGGGCAAGAGATAAACAAAAACCAAGAAACGGTGTTGAATCATGAATGGCCACCAATGTAGTCAAAAGGATATTCCTGAAATATCCAAATAGTGTTCATTTTTTATTAATTTCTTCCCAAATTGCTTGTAGCTTGCCCATGCCCATGCCCACTTGAACTCTCTCCCTACGTTGCTGATGTAACATTCACAACTTCCATGTCCATACACCCACATCTCTTTCCTTCGCCTTCACAACTTCCATGTCCATACACCCACATCTCTTTCCTTGGCCGTTGATTTCCTTTTGTTTTACTTGCCCTTTCCTCATATACAAGTCCAACTTCCCACCACCCCACCTTTATTTTTTTTCCCCTTTCATTGATCTCACTTTTATCCTTACTTTTTTGTTAGATTCTTTGCTTATTTCTTGTGCTATACACTACTTTTTGGCAGCATGTTCACATTTCTCCATCGTACAACAGTCAGCCAAGTGCCTGGGGTTATTGTTCTTTATCATGCCGCTGCCCTTTCTTAAGGTATCTGATGCCATGCAACATATTCTAATATGCTGAGTTTATTCAACATTGTAAATTGTTCTTCGATACTTCCTTGCTTGTATGGGCAGAGCTCTACTGAATTATAGGCTCCTTCACATTTACTTGGTCGCTACTTTCATTATGTTCGAGTGCGTATGTATAGAAAAAGTTACATGATCGGTCACTAATGAAAATTGATAGCTGCCACCTTTTGTTGAACCACAAGACCTAAAGTCTAGTTTTGTTGCCTTTCTTTTAGAACAAATAAGCATTCGTATTTGAACCATTTTGCAAGGCTTTATCATACACTTGAAATTTTAGAATTTAATTTCGAGACTTATTTTTGATAAATGCTCTAACTTAATTTTGAGTTTCATTATGAACAAACAAACAAAAAAGAGAAATTGAATTATTTTGGAAGAGACCCTTTCTCATTAAATCACTATGGCATATAATAAATGTTTGTGAAATTAAAAAGACATTACTCCTCCACACAAAAAGAAAAAAAGATCTCCAACAGAAAATTGCCATCAATGTCAATTGCCATTTAGTCCTTACAATTACCATCAATGTCATAGTAGGCCAAACTTGAGAATGGAAAGAAATGTCTTTTCTTAGAGGATGAGGTCATTAAATTTAATGACCCAATTTAATTTATGGCTACATAGGACGAGGCCAAAACATTTTAATGACATTCCTATCTAAACAAACATCATTTCAGTCAATTTCTGGAAGCACCCTTCCAAAACAAACCACACATTTAAGGACTTACATTTATGTCAAAACTCTATAATAATAACAATATTTAATAAAATTCTCACTAAAATGTGAAATTTTAAAAAGTTGAGTAATACATAACTTTATTGTCTTAGAGATTATTTGTGATTACTTCATAATTCTCTGAAATGATAACTTATTAATTATCACATTGCACCATCTTTTTAGTTACCTTAAAAGGAAAAGCAACAAGAAAGAATATTCTCGACCAATCAATCAACAAGAGAGAATATTCTCGACCAATCAATCGGGCAGGCCAATGTTAAGAAACTCACATAAATACATGGATGAGATAGACTGAAATGGAGTTGGAACGACATAAATGGTACAAACAATTTCATTTGCAATGTTCACTCAATATTTCAACTTCTAATTCGCAAGCATAGTTTTATCATTCGCTCCCTACTTGCTAAACGTTTTTCATTTTCTTTAGTTATCATAAAATTATATGATAACTAAAAAATATTATAAAATTAAGTGATGATTTTGAAAATATATTGATTAAAATAAAAATGTGAAATCATAAGCAATTATAGTGGCATATGTAGACCACAATTTTTTTTTAATAAATACGAAGAGGGTTTCATGTCTGATGATATATGTACATATAAGAGTACCAATCAAAGTTCAAGGAAACCTCAAACAAGGATAAATGTTGAAATTCTAATAGAACCTTATAATTATAATATAATCGAATAAGATATAATTGAACCCATGTTATGACCTTATTCTTTTATAAACAAAGATTGATTATTTGCAGACCAATGAATGGTTATGCCTGGATTGCTGTAAATGTACCCAATTTATTAAGCTACTTTCATTATTCGCTTTGCCAAGTGAGGGACGACTGACAAGCTTTGAAGAGCATATATAAAAGCATAGGAATCAGAAAAATAAAGATAATAAAAAGAATAATGTTGGACTAGTGTAATGCAACAGTGGAGGAATATGAGAGTAACCCTATCCAAGCTAGTTGCTACAATATCACACAAGTTCTATACAAAATTTAAAACACATCTAATACACGAGTAGAGAGAACTGAGAAGAGAAGGAATGAAACAAAATAAAAAGAGAGAGTTGTTCACGACCAACTCGGTTTCATACAGCCCCTGAAACCAGACCCTTTTCTCTACCTCTCCCTCTACCTTTATATACCTCCTTGTTCTCTTGAAACCATGTCCCTTCTTCTTCTTCTTCTTCTTCTACTTCCATTTTTTTAGCAACGTTTCATTTGATGTATACTATAGTATATACATATTGATATTGGTGTGAAGTATATATATCGTTGTGATCAATAGATGGCAGCAGGAAACGAATGGCTAAATGGGTACTTGGAGGCCATTTTGGATGTGGGGAATGGGGCGAGGAAAAGAGAAGATGGGAAGTTGGAGGTTGTTAAGTTTGGAGATGAAAGCAGCAAAGACAACAGTCCTGAAGACAGCAAGTCGTTCAGTCCCACAAAGTACTTTGTGGAAGAAGTCATCAATAGCTTTGATGAGTCTGATCTTCACAAGACTTGGGTTAAGGTTTATCTTCTCATCTTTCTCTCTTTCTGGCTCACATAGAGATATTGTTATAATGACAAAAAATAAAAATTTTGATTTCATTTTCATGAAACAAATGCATCAATGCATGATTTTTATTCTGCCAAGCAATTCGTATTGTTATTTTTTGAGCTTTTAACTTACTAAAACTTTATTGATATCTACGGAATTATCAAATTATTGACCTCAAATACACACCATTCATTGTTTGAACTCCATCTATATTACTCAGGTGACTTGGAAAGCTACTAGTAAAGCTTCGAGGGTCTCTGATTTAAACTTTGATCTTTGACCTTTTTTTTTCCAGAAATATTCTCTAATAATTTTCATAGACATAATTAACAATACAATAAATAAACTACTGAGAGTAATTAATTTATGGTATATGTAGTAATAATTTTAGGAATGTATTTATTTTCAAAATACCGTGACTAATTGTGGTGTAGACTATTAAATATCTTCTTTCCATATAATGATATGTGTGCCAAAATTGTTGTTGTTATGTGTGCCAAAATTGTTGTTGTACTTGTAGAATTTGTCTTTTGCACCACATAAATATAATAATAAGCGTGTCAAAATTGTTATTGTACTTGCAGATTTTATCTTTTGCACATTTCATATATATACAGTTATGAGTTGAATTTATGAGTAGAATGTTAGAATTTTATTAGCTTTTATTCTCTTAACTATGTAATTCAAAAATAACTTCTTTAGTAATTAGAAGTGAGGCTGCGTACTATTGGATCTCTCCAAATCTTTCATACAAGCGAGATTTTAAGTTTATGTTCACCAGCGGAGTGTCTCTTAATTTTATTTCTATGTTTCTCCATGCATTTAGATTAATCTCCATCTACCATAAATGACTATAAACCCCTAGTTAATTTAACTTGGGGGTCCATTTATGAAATGAATGTAAAAACAAGCATGAGTATTATTTAGTTACAATCTAACAAAGAGACATGGCAAATGGGCTATTAACGACAAAGAATAATATTGAGATAAGAATATGTAAAGATTTCAGCATCTAACAAAGATTTCTTCTTTAGTCTATTTTAAAATGCCAAAATTATCCATGGAACCTACAAAAGTATGAAAATTAAAAAACAAAACAAAACAAAGACAAAACGTATCTTAAGTAGACTTAACAATTGGAAAGGTAAGAAACCACTGAACACCAAGTTTTGAGTTATT
Source organism: Erythroxylum incrassatum (assembly GCA_026546855.1). Lineage (NCBI taxonomy): Eukaryota > Viridiplantae > Streptophyta > Magnoliopsida > Malpighiales > Erythroxylaceae > Erythroxylum > Erythroxylum incrassatum. Next base: position 4,697,969 of record JANVCL010000003.1, on the reverse strand, counting down.
AGTAAATTTCAGGAAATAAATCCTATATGCATGCAAGTGATGCCAATTTAAAGAAGTTAGAACTTTTAGAGCATGCACGAGTTACATACACGACTAAGGCAAGAAATTTATAATCTTTTTGGGTAGTGCATGAGAAGTAACTTATGATGAGTGATGGTGATGTTGACATTTATGAAAGTGCAGGTGATAGCAACAAGGAATACTCGTGAACGCAGTAACAGGTTAGAGAATATGTGCTGGCGAATTTGGCATCTTGCCCGCAAAAAGAAACAGGTTAGATTCTGGCAACGAGTTGGGCCGAGTTCGGATTAGGCTGAAACTTGATTGAATTTTGATTGAACTTCAAGTAGGTTGTGGCCAGTTTATGTTCTTTTATTTTTCTCCTTATGGATTAAAATTTATGGCATTAATCAAATATTAGAAGTATGATTAGAGGAGCTCTTGACAAGTCCATGAATAATGACAATGTAGATAATGAAAGTTCTAATTGCAGATAACATGGGACGACGAACAAAGGCTTGCAAAAAGACGGCTAGAGCGTGAACAAGGACGTAATGATGCTGCAGAAGATCTTTCTGAGTTATCTGAGGGTGAGAAGGAGAAGGGTGAGACCACCACTGTAGAACCTGTCCGGGAATTTAGCAGGATCAACTCTGAAATTAAGATATGGTCTGATGAGGGGAAGCCAAGGAATCTTTACATTGTACTAATAAGGTATTTTACATCACCATCATCATGTCAATATAAGATAGAATCAAACTACAGCAGAAAGAAAAATTGCAAAGATATTAATTTCTACCAGCCTCGAGAAAATGTAATCAAAATTACTGTACTTGATATTCCAAATATGTTTTCCAATGTAGTATGCACGGTTTGGTTCGCGGAGAAAACATGGAACTTGGAAGGGATTCTGACACTGGTGGTCAGGTAATAACATCTGATACAGGCTAATTAATAATTATCCTATAAGTAATCATCAAGTGTCACCACCCAGAGACTTAACTGCACTTTGATTACAGGTGAAATATGTAGTTGAACTAGCTCGTGCTTTAGCTAATACTAAGGGCGTATATCGTGTGGATCTCCTGACCAGACAAATTGCTTCACCGGAGGTCGACTACAGCTACGGTGAGCCAATTGAGATGCTTTCATGTCCAACCGATGGGAGTGGTAGCTGTGGAGCTTACATTATCCGCATTCCTTGCGGCCCTCGTGACAAGTAAGCCAAATTCTTGAGCTTTATGTTCTCTTCTGTTGCACTTGTTAAGTATATAGTCCTAACCTGCAACATCTATGACACAGGTATATACCAAAAGAGTCACTTTGGCCTTACATACACGAATTTGTTGATGGGGGGTTGAACCACATTGTTAGTATGGCCAGAGCATTAGGTGAACAAGTGAATGGAGGAAAGCCAACATGGCCTTATGTGATACATGGTCACTATGCTGATGCTGGAGAGGTAGCTGCACATTTGTCTGGGACCTTAAATGTTCCAATGGTTCTAACAGGGCACTCACTGGGTAGGAATAAGTTTGAGCAATTGCTGAAGCAAGGGAGGCTTTCAAGGGAGGACATAAATGCTACCTACAAGATCATGAGAAGAATTGGGGCTGAGGAGTTGGGGTTGGATGCTGCTGAGATGGTGGTGACCAGCACAAGGCAAGAAATTGAAGAGCAATGGGGCCTATATGACGGATTCGATCTCAAGTTGGAGAGAAAGCTAAGGGTTAGAAGACGGCGGGGAGTGAGTTGCCTGGGAAGATACATGCCAAGGATGGTGGTAAGAGAAATATCCTCTGCTTGCAGCTTCATAAGAACGATGTTATAGGAAGACATAATAATAATCTTCTGCAATACATCACAATCACTAAAGTTTCATCCTATTAACAAATTCGGTCAAAAAAAATCAGATTACTTTTCCAGGCATATCTAGCATATGCTGCACAGGAAATTGGAGTCAGTCTTATATCTGTATCAATGTATGGCCAGGTTATACCTCCAGGCATGGATTTTAGCTACGTCAAGGCACAAGATTCGTTGGAAGGTGATCTCAAGTCACTGATTAGCACTGACAGATCCCAAAACAAAAGGCACCTCCCTCCAATATGGTCTGAGGTAACATCATTGTTGTCAGGTTTTTCAATAACAATGAGGAACTTTGGTGTATCAATATGTTCATGATCCTTGCTAAACATCCCTGATTGAATTTTGCAACCAGGTCATGAGGTTTTTCACAAATCCTCACAAACCAACCATTCTTGCGCTGTCCCGTCCTGACCCGAAAAAGAACGTGACGACATTGCTCAAGGCTTTTGGTGAATGTCAGCCCCTGAGAGAGCTGGCCAACTTGGTAAATTTTGTGTTTGACTTCATTTTTGCACACAGCAGTTCATTCTCTCGTGTTAAATCTAAACAACGCACCTAAGCACCGTACCTTCGTCTGCAGACACTAATACTTGGCAACAGAGATGACATTGAGGAGATGTCTAATAGCAGCTCTGTTGTTCTTACAACCGTACTCAAGCTCATCGACAGGTATGATTTGTATGGTCAAGTGGCTTATCCTAAGCATCACAGGCAATCTGAAGTTCCTGACATCTATCGTCTGGCTGCAAAAACCAAGGTAAAAACATTTTGTTCCCTGTCAGGAATACTCTTTGCTTATCTTTGTCACAATTTAATTATTGCTGACAGTAATACTTGTATATCGTTTTTGTATGTTGAAGGGAGTTTTCATCAATCCAGCTCTTGTAGAACCATTTGGTCTCACATTGATAGAGGTGGGTGTTGCTTGCTTCAATCTTAATGAAGATAATGTTCACACAGACTCACAGAGAATATTGGTTGTTTCACTTTCTACTCTAACCCATATATGCAGGCAGCAGCTTATGGCTTACCTGTAGTTGCAACAAAAAATGGTGGACCAGTGGATATTTTAAAGGTAAGATGATGAGTTCTGTTTTTTATTTTTCTTGAAATTATAATTCATTTCTTCCTCCTCTATTTTTAGTCTTAAGAAGTATGTAAGAACTTTAGGATCTGCATAAAACTGCTAGACTCACCACAGTTTCTTCTCCCCTTTCACAGGCTACAGACTAGCCCAATTTTGTTAACGTTGTGATAAATAGTATAGTTTCTGGAATTTTAGCATGCTATAGCTGCAGAGATGTATTCTGATAAACTAACAATGAGTATCCTCCTAACAGGCACTTAACAATGGCCTCCTCGTTGATCCTCATGATCAGAAAGCCATTGCTGATGCTCTTCTAAAGCTTGTGGCGGATAAAAACCTCTGGAGTGAATGCCGGAAAAATGGCCTGAAAAACATCCATCGGTTTTCATGGCCGGAGCATTGCCGTAATTATCTCTCCCACGTTGAACACTGCAGGAACCGCCACCCAACGGCCCGCCTAGAAATCACACCAATTCTTGAAGAACCAATGAGTGACTCTCTAAGGGACGTGGAAGACCTATCTTTAAGATTCTCCATAGAGGGAGATTCCAAGCTAAATGGAGAACTAGATGCAGCATCCAGACAGAAGAAGCTCATTGAAGCCATCACTCAACTGGCTTCTTCCAATGGCGGTGCTACTGTCGCTTACAGTCCTGGCAGAAGGCAGATACTCTTCGTGATAGCTGTTGATTGCTACAGTTGTAATGGACAGATCACAGAGAAGTTCCAAGAAATCATCAAGAATGTAATGAAAGCTGCGGGCTTGAGTCTGGGAATAAATAGGACAGGTTTTGTGCTAATGTCTGGCTCGAGTTTACAAGAGACTACACAAGCATTGAGTAATTGTCCAGTAAACATGGAGGATTTTGATGCGATAGTATGCAACAGTGGGAGCGAACTGTATTATCCATGGAGAGATATGGTCCCTGACGCAGCCTACGAAGCTCATCTGGAGTATAGGTGGCCTGGTGAGAATGTAGGGTCAACAGTAACACGGTTGGTTAGGAAAGAAGATGGACCTGAAGATGAGATCGTGGAATATAGTAAAGCATGTAGTTCTAGGTGTTACTCTTGTAGCATCAAACCCGGGGCCAAGGTGAGAAATTTTTATGAATACATATAGCTAGAAAAGCTAACTGACATCAAACATGCTAATTATGTAAGTTTATGACAGGCCAGAAAAGTAGATGATCTAAGACAAAAGCTCCGGATGAGAGGTTTTCGGTGCAACCTTATCTATACACGTGCAGCTTCAAGGTTGAACGTGATCCCTCTATTTGCTTCCAGGATGCAAGCTTTAAGGTTAGACCCGTTCTTTTATGTTTTCCAGGCTACCAAAAAAACTTGGCATTAACAATCAAAATCATATACACAGGTACCTCTCAGTTAGATGGGGAATTGACTTGTCTAGAATGGTTGTCTTTGCTGGGGAGAAAGGGGATACAGATTATGAGGACTTACTGGTTGGCCTCCACAGGACCATTATTGTAAGAGATTGTGTAGAGTGTGGCAGTGAGAAGCTTCTTCGCAGTGAAGACAACTTTAAAAGAGAAGACGTAATGCCACCTGAAAGCCCTAATATAGGCTTTGTGAAAGAAAATTATCAAGTCAATGATATCTCAGAAACTCTTGCTGCCTTGGGGATAAACTGATTGCTATACCCTTGCTTTTGCCTTCACCTTCTTTTTAACAGTCATTTGTATAGTTTCAGGCTAATTTCATGTTTACTTAGATGCCTGTATACCCCAACCTAAGATCAATTTATATAGCAGCTATTGCACATAAACTTGCAACAAGAGTTACTTGGCTAGACATGACATGACTTCTTACTTTCATTTTTCTATGTTCAAAAGAAGTTATTACAGAAACTAATGCCTTGTTAAGAAAATATCCAGGGCAGAGGCTCACTATGCAACATGAGTTGTTTTGAGAATTCTTCGGATTTTCAGGACATGCTCTGTTGTTTTGCAGCTTGACTTCCCAGTGCCTCTTCAATTGTACAATCCAATGCTCTGTTATTTTGGAGCTTCACTTCCCAGACGTCTAGTCTTTAAGCCTCTTCAATTTTATAATCGTTCGTACAAAGTAGTGCAATTTGGAAGACAGTATCACATGATTATGTATATCCTTTTCACATTAAAAAAAATGATGAGATTTTTTTTATCTTAAACAGCAGGTCGGTGCCTAATATTTTATAGACCTGAAATAAAATAAAAAATTTCTATTTTGCTTATTTTTGGATCCTCATATAGAATAAAAATAAACAAAATATAAATCATTTTTGTTGTTCTTTACGAGGTCAAGAATAGGGTCTATTTTGTTTCATTTTATTTTTTATAAAGATAAAAATAGGCCCTATTTTATCATTTATAAGAATAAGCTCTGGACAGGTACCCGCATTACCCTTGCCCAAGACTGACCCTACTGATTACTTCTATAAGAATATAACATTTTTATGATTTTTGATGTACCCAAAAAAATTACACTAAATCAATTTTAAGAAATTAAAAAAAGATCATGATTAAATGAATTAATTATATAATTTAATAATTAAAAATTAAACCAATCCGGTATAAAAATTTCTAACTATTCAACTTTTCACTTCGATTTATTTTAATAACTTATGTTATTAAAATTTGATTGAATTATCAATTAAGTTATTAAAATTTGATTGAATTATTAATTAATTGACTAATTTTTATAAACTTTATAATTTTTATTTGATAGTATCATTTTTAATTAAAATTTAACTTTATTTTTTTGATTGATAATGATAATCTCCTTATTCCTTCCCTAAAGTTAAAGTTAAACAATCGTCTTGGCGATCAAGTAACTGAATGGAAGAGTTATATCTAAACTTCTATAGTTCTTGTGCGTTGAACCGAAAGTCTTTTAAGTCAACTTCGGTATTGAAAACGTGATAAAATAAACTACAACTACAAATCTTAGTAGTACAAAAGTTGTTTTCTGTTCTGTTGTTTGCACAGAAACCCAAAAGCTTCTCGGATTAACAGACAAACTGCAAACCATGTCAGGCTCCTTCCCTCAGGAGTTGATAGAAGTAATTTTGTTGAAGCTACCAATCCCATCTCTTGCAAAGTTTACGTCAGTCTGCAAAAGCTGGCACTCTCTTGTCACCAGCCATGACTTCATAGACTCTCGCCTCTCTGTTGCACTTTCGATACCCCGAAACTCCAATCCTACTCTCTTTGCCTACTCTACAGTTTCCCATCCTTTTGAACACTATTCTCTACACTTTGACCCCAACTCTTTCGCTGATCACCAATCCATCCCTTTCCCTTTCCCATCACCTCCAGAACAAAACTTAGGCTACCATTTAGTTGGTACAATCCACGGCTTGATTTGCGTCGCTAATTATACAGACGACGTTTATATCTGGAATCCGCTGGTCAGACGATACATTCAGCTCCCTCCACCAAAATTAGATAGCAAAACCTGGAATTTCGTGCCTAATATTACAGAGTTTGCTTTCGATCCTGTTAAGAATGACTACAAGGTTGTAAGGATTACTTACGGACTCGTCGGAATAGAGATTGAACTAAGGGCAGAGCTTTGTTCGTTGAAAGAACGCTCCTGGAGAGAAATCGAGCAAGATAAGGCGGTGGTGAAACCATATACCGTACTCAGATTTGATCCGTCTCAGTGCTTTGTACATGAAGCGGTTCATTGGATAGAGTCGGATTTGGGAACGAACTCGATTTTGTTATTCAATATCTCTTCTGAGAGTTTCAGTACTTTGGAATTGCCAGAGCAATTGGTTAGCGAACGTGCTTGGGATTTACGTGTTCTTGAGTTGAATGGATTGCTTGCCGTAGCCCATTATCGACGTGAACGAGAAAGCAGTGTTCTTTTCAATTGTTGCGACATATGGGTGATGAGGGAGTATGGCGTGAGGCATTCCTGGACTAAGATTTATAAGGTATCAGGACTTGCACAACTTAAAGTAGTTTCAGGGATGAACGGATATGGGGATATTGTGATGCTGAAGGTTGCTGGACAAAGTGATGATGCATCTGAAATAGTTTTTTACGATCCTGTGAATAACTCAATCCAGGGTACGGCAATCCGAGGCGCTTTCAGTCAAGTCGATGCGGGGGCTTACACACAGAGCTTGCTTTTGATAGACAAAGAAAGTGGCGCTATTTCTTATTAAAAACTTGTGATAAAGCAAGAGGTGATGGTTTCCTTTGTTAGAATGTAAAATTGTCCTTTTAATGTTATATGGGCACAATCTGTTTTCTTTAGGATCTTCACAGGAGGATATTCTTTTGCCAATTTCAGTTTTAAATTACATGTCGGATACCTTAACCAATGAAGCAAGCAAGCCTGCAAAAGAATAATTAAAAACAAAACTTTAAATAGTAGTTCATCATTCTGATCCTATAACGATCTCACGCGTAGCTCGAGTACTCTGACAACAACAACAAGACAAAAATAATGTCGGATTACTTACCTCAAGAACTCACCTTCCAAATCTTGTTGAGGTTGCCAATTCCGGACGTCGTGAGATGCACAGCCGTGTGCAAACAATGGAACGCTCTGATATACAGCCATGAATTCATAGCCTCTCGTCTTGCTTTCACTGTTGCAACGCCCAACCCAAAACCTCCTCTGCTTTTGAGATACTGTACTCAATCCCCGCCTGCTGAATTCTATTCTCTTCACTTTCACCCCAACTCGTTCTCTACTTTCCTGCCAATTTCGTTCCCATTTTCCCACCCTGAAAGAGGGTATTACTACATATTGGGTTCAATCCATGGCTTGGTTTGTCTGTCTTATTTCTCCACTTTTTGTTTGTCTCACACTTATGGCGACGAAATTTTTCTCTGGAATCCAACGATCAGACGATACATAAAGTTGCCCATGCCAAGATCCGGTTTTGGGGACGTGGGTGGTCGTAAATGGGTGTTGTGCTTTTTTGGGTTTGATTCAATTAGGAATGACTATAAAGTTCTAAGGATGGTTTACATCAGAAGACTGGGCCACTCTGAGGTCCCCCCTAAAGTGGAAGTTTATTCCTTGAGAGAAAGGTTGTGGAGGGAAATTAGTTCTGATGGGTTGGAGGCTTGTGTTTATAGGTATGATTTGTCTCAGTGTTTTGTGAATGGAGCAGTCCACTGGGTGGCCTATGAAAATGGTAGGACTTGTATTATGTTGTTTGATGTGTTTCATGAGAGTTTCTGTAAGATGGAACTCCCAAGTGATTTGATCAATGAATGGGCTTTATCTATTTCTGAGATTAAGGGATGTGTTGGTGTTATTCACTACAAATGTGTGGTAGTAGAAGGAAAGGCTGTGAAGTGCCCTGAAATTTGGGTGATGAAGGAATATGGTGTACATCATTCGTGGGCTAAGATCTATAGTTTTCATGGCAAGGTGGATATTGAGTTAGTTTTAGGGATGAGCGGAAATTGTAATATTCTGTTTGCCAAGAATGGTGTGGGGAGGAAAAATGAAGGGGGATTAGCTTCTTTGAATCCTTTAACTGGAGCCACTATGGATACTGGAATAAGGGGCATTTTGGATGAATTCTATGCAGGAGCTCAAACAGAGAGCCTAGTTTTGTTTGATAATGAAAGTGGTGCTATTTCGTACTAAGAAACTGTGAGGGCTGCTGGTTTTGTGTAAGATATGTTCTTAGCCCCTCTTCTTATGCTTGTTTGGTTGCCATCTGATGCTGCTTTTTTCTCTCTAGTTAACTAGAATCTGTTGCAGTATATTTTCTTATTAGCCTTTTCTGTGCTGGATTTGATGGCTTTACTTCCAATGTTGTTGTCTGTTCTCCCATTTCATCTTTTTTCTCTGTGAATATGCTAGTAGCTGTAGTACTTTTCATTTTCAGGGCACTTTGCTACCCTGTTTGGTTATCATTTTTAGGTTATCATTGTTGAACCTTATATCTCAAGGTTTACTTGACTACAAATATAGAACATGTTATCATTTTCGAATTGTCAAAACTGTACCAATAGGCCACTCATTACTTTGCGTTATCTTTAATTGCAGTTTCTCTGCAATTGTGGCAATCCTAATACTAAGATGTGCTGATGCAGGTATTTGCAAATGATTGGTTGTGTTCGTAATGTATGCTACTGATTGGAAAGGGGGATTCTTGACCAATTGAAACCCCGCTGTACGATTTGTTGTGTATTAATTGCATTTGCTCAGGTTATTGTGCATTTGGCTGTCAAAATACCTGCAAAATGTCCTTATCTTAGAAAGACTACACCTTGTTTCTCTCTTTATCAGTTTGCTTGATGCAAATGTGTGGACTTTGAATTGAATGGCTTTAGTTTAAAATTTCTTTTTGTTCGGACTTGTTTTAGAAGGTGACAAGTACCATGGGGTGGTATGTTCAAGAAGATTGCTGGCATAAGCCTTTGTCAGATTCGGAGCTTTTTACCAATTTATACCATTCTTGAATTGTTTCATAGATGTGTCACTAAGCTTGGAATCTCAGCTGTTCTTCATTCTATATGTATGTATATGGCTTCCAGAGATGGTTTTTTTTTTGGTATTTAGTATTATTTGCATCAAAGAGGAAAAAACTCGTTTCCCTCGTATAATGAAATGTGGATCTTTTCTGCGTTTCTTGCACCTAAATTAGCCTCTTGCCAACAACATGTTGGTACACCTGTTTAAAGATGTTTGGTTTATGATGACGATGGTAATTGAAAATCTTGAGATTAGCTAAACTTCTGCTTCTGTTCTGGCCACCAAACTGCAGGGAAAAGTTGTGATAAGCTAGTAGTATTTAGAAATTCTTGACCTTTCAAATGTATGACTTTCTGTCAATGCTTCCCCTCTATTATTATGGTTAAACAAACGAGTGTACGTTAAATCACAAAGGAGACTTTTTGTGCTTGAGCCTTTGCCGTGTATTCCACTCTTTTGCTTAAATAAATAGACATTCGTTGAATCTGTTAATTTGAGATATTTCACAATATGACAGCAACCAACCAAGAACACGACTTTTCTCGTTTAAGCAAGCCATCTTCCACAATCAAACCAGATCTAGGTAAGACTTGAAAGCTATGGAGGCTGATCTAATATACAAATGGCTTGTATTTGGGCAATCAGAGGAGACTGTCTCAAATATCAAGTCTGTTTCTTCTGTTTCAGTTATTCTTTTGTTTCAGTTGACTATAAACCCCTCTAGAAACACATTCATCCATGCTTTTTACTCTCTTAATTTAAAGTTGGGTAACAACTTGTAACAACATACGTCATAGATTCAAGCTTTCCACGCTGGTTTTCCTCTCAAAACTTCTTAACGTTATCTTCTAATCTTTGGAAAATGTTTCATGATATTCATCTTTATTCTTCTTTGTTTTTCAAAGTTCCATCATAATCAATTAAGACTCAGATGAAAACGAGTGCTCTGCTACTATTACTTTCAAAGCAATCATAATTATTCTTATGAAATAGCTCTCATTTACTGTGAAATACATGTCTTTTCAACGAAACTCTTCAACTCCTTAATCAGCAAGGAAGATTCAGGGAACATTGACAGCATCCAAAATCCATGAACAGCATTTGGATACTCAACCAGCTGCACTTTTGTTCCTATTTCCTTCAATCCTTCATAGTACTTTCTTTGCCAATCCTGCAACAAATCAAGCCCTCCAATGCAAACGACTGTGGAAGGGTACTTGACACCAGAGATGTCATGCGAGTTAGGACCAAAAACGTTGACCACCGGGTGGTCTCGGTCTGTCCCATGGGGCAGAAAAGCCTTCCAGTACCAATCTGTATGTTCCAAAGTCAACATTGGAGCTCGAGCTAATCGAATCTCCGATTCAGTCCTCTCTTCTCCACCAAAAAATGGTTGTATTGACATCAAACCTACAATCTTTAACCTCTTGAACTCGTACTCGCTTGCTTTGACTGCCATATGGTGAATCAAGTTCCCACCTGCGCTGTCTCCAAGCAGAAAACACCGTCCTAGATCAGCAGAAGGTGACAAGTGATGCAAATCCGCGTCAACGTATTTGAGAGCATCGAAGCAGTCCTCGTACTGACATGGGTACTTATGTTCTGGGGCAAGGCGGTAGTTGATAGAAACAACGATGGCGCGCAGCTCATCGGAGAGTTTCTTACAGTGAGAGTCGTACCCTAGAGAGTCAACAGCGGAAAGACAAAATCCTCCGCCATGAGCGAAGATAATAACAGGGAAACTGGAGGTTTCAGGAGCGGAATTTGGGGGGGTGTAGAGACGGAACCAGAGGCTGCGAGAGTTGTCGACGATGACATCTGAGGATATGACACCACCGCGAGAGTCTTTTGATGGAGAGGCTTTGAAGTCCAAGAAGCTCAACAATCGACGATTGACAGTGAAGTCTTTGCGAAGACAGGCTCTGAGAATTATGGATATAATGTAAAACAGAATTCTAGCCTTCCATGGGAGATTGTTGGACATTTTTGTCTGTATGTCCATGGCTTTGTCCCTGCCTTTCACTTGGTTTTGGAGATGCAGTGTTCGCTTTGGTTACGTAAGTACTAACAGGAATGCAACTACTTGGGCTGGCTTGATTTGATTTTGAAGATTAATACTTAAGGTCAAGTGGAAATTTTACTTTATGTTTTAAAGAAATTTAGTCTTATCATGACTAGTTATTCGTGGGATAGTCAAGTTAAGGAGTCTTACCCTGTGTTTGATTATTGTCTCGTGAGTAGGAATAGTAGACAAGACCATAAAATTCTGCCTCCGAAATTGTTTGGTTCATGTCCTCATTTTTGTGTCCCCTGTCTCCGAAGAATAGGAACACAAATTTCTGCCCCTCCCAAAAAAGGAGGACAAGGATAAGTTGTCCCCGTTTCCGGCACACCAAATAATCATTCGTAATTTAAAATCTTAATATATTTAAGAAATTAAAAGAAAGGAACATAATGAGAACATAACATCCAATGTTTGTTTGATTGATACGAGTCTTGCAATCGATTCATAACAGTAAAGACGTAAATAGTAAATGAGAAGATTAATCATTCACTTGCTTACAACGTCACTCCCAAAGGTGTCTCTTATAAGAAATAGCACCACTTTCTTTGTCCATCAAAGTTAAGCTCTCCATGTAAGTCCAGACATGCTTAGAACAAAAAATGGCTTCTACTCCAGTATGCTTCATTACTCTTTTCACTGGACTATACCAAAGTAATTCCCTTCTGTTTACGACGTAAGAGTTGACCATCAAAAGATCACCATCTTCCTTGATCCCTAAAACTAAAGGTATTCCCTGAAATTCAAAGCAGTACATCTTAGTCCATGAAGAATCCACGCCATAATCTTTCATCACCCATATGTCAAAGCTTGAAGTCCACTTTTGACTTCCTCCATTTAAGCAAAGACGATGATCAACGCAGGCAAGGGTTTCCCCTATTTGAAAAAGCTTTGAATAATATAAATCACCTGGGAACTTCATGGCTTTGAAACTATCATGAATGACATCGAAACCAATAATCAAATTCTCATCGTTTTGTCCGGTGCCCAACCAATGAATTAACCCATTCAAGAAACGCTGAGTTGGGTTGTCAGTGAAAGAAACAAGATTGGAGTCCAGCCACTGTCCATCCATGTCCCGCCAAATCCCTTGTTTCAAGGAATAGACTTGAACCTTGAATTTCCACACGGAACGCGCAATGACCATAACCTTATAGTCATTCCTAATAGAATCGAATCCAAATCCAAACACCAACATATCTTGAATACTACCCTTCAAGCTACATTTTGGGGTTTTAATGTAGCGTTTAATGAGAGGATTCCATATGTATATGTGGCCAGCGTAATAGCCACAACCTCCTAATTGAACAACACAGACCAAACCATGGACGGAATCTAGTAGTAAATAATGGGAAGATTTGTCATTACGGAACGGAGAAGGGATGCCATGTGTGCAGTCATCAACAGTGTAGGGGTCGAAGTACAGAGAGTAATTATAACTTAGGTCACCACGAACACTATATTGTGACAGGAAAAAACCTGGAGAGGATGAGTATTTGCGTGTTGAGAGGGTATAAGAGAGGGTTTTGGAGATGAAACCTGAGCTGTTGATTAGGGAGTACAATCGCTTACACGTTGCACGACACCTCACGACGGCTCTAGGTGGTAGCCTCACCAGAATTTGCTCCACAATCTCTTCCGGCAAGTAATCCGACATCTCTGAACCTCTAATAGAAAAATTGAGTTTCAATTATTTATAAAATCAAACTTTCCACTAACTATCCTTTTATAACTTAACTAATACAATTTAATAATGAGTGAGATGTTATATTCTTATTTTGTCAAAAATTAATAGTCATGTACTCAACAGGATAAATAAAATTTTATGTTATTATAATTTTTCTTTTGTTTCCAATAAACAAATATTGAAAACAAATTATTTATTAAAATTGTTTTAAAATGATGATTATTAATTAAGATAAGAAAGGCATCTTGTTGTACTGATTGTTTATTTTTTTTCTATTTTGTATGCAAGATATGACAGTCTTCATATGTAAACTCTTTTTCTATCAAGCTACATCTTTGGGTCTTAATGTAGCGTCTAATAAGAGGATTCCATATGTATATGTCCGTAGGGTCTAAGTCTTGAAAATCAAAATGAATAACAACATCACATACCAAACCATGGATAGAATCTATTAGGTTACAGTAGTAACGTCTATCTGTAAGGAATGGATAAGGGCTATCATGTTTGCAGTCATCGACAGAATAGGGTTCCAAGTAGAGAGAGAAAGTAGAACTCAGGTTATGAGAAGTTGACAGGAAAAAAGCTTGAGCAGAGTGATTTCTTGTTGAAAGGGTATAACCGTATAAGCGATGGTTTTGGACATGAAACCTGAGCTGTGATTAGAGAGGACAATTGCTTGTACGTTGCTCCAAACCTAACCGCGGCTCTAGGTGGTAGCTTCACCAGAATTTGATCCATAACATCTGCTGCCAAGTAAACCGACATCGTCGACCACGCTATGCACTCAACCTCTAATAGAACAGTGTATTTGATTTTATCTATGATATATATATATATATTCAAATTTTTAATTTGAATGTGACAAAACATATTACTAGTGGAATTGTAATATTTCAAAACTCTTTTATGTGGTTAAGCCTTTATTTAGATCTTTACTTGCATAAGGAAAAAGAAAGAAATATTGAGGGAAAAAGAGGAGAAATGAGACTTTCTTTCTTTTTTTTGTTTTCCTAATTTATTAAAGGAGAGAATTGAAATTTATATTGGACAAAAGAATTTTTTGAGACCTTTATGCCCTTGATTATGGAGCTTCAGCATACACAGATAAGGATATTATAGTAATTTATTAATATTCTTATTTTTTAAAATTATTATGTGCTTAACGGAGAAAATAATTTATTAATATTATCTTTAGCACATAAATATATTTTTAACACTACATCTATGGTATAATCTCTTATTTTTAATTTAAAATTTCTTTTATTTCATATTCCAAAAAGAATTCCGAAAACTAAAATCTCTTAGTTTGACAAATAGCTTATCAACTATTTTTAGTGAATTGAAAGGTTTTAGTTGTTTAATCATATCAAACTACTGATAACTATATTTCATAATGAATTGATTGAGTTGGCATATTTTTTTCTAGCAGCTAAGAAATTAAGGGACTAAAAGATTATTATATCTAAAAATTATTACAAATTACTAAAAGAGATAAAGATAAAGATATAAATTTGACTTAGTTTATACAAAATTTAAAAAGTTAATCATTAAATTAAAATTTTAAAATATTTAATATCAAATTAAAATTTTCAAAAAATTAAATACTTTTAAATTTGATATTTCTAATTATATTAAATTAATTACTTTTGTATAAATCCAACATTTAGATCCCTTTTTATATTAATATTTAGTATATAATATTATTATCACTTGTATATTGTGTTTAATTCAATTCAATTTAATCTCAAAATTAATAATTCAAATTCAAATTAATTATTTTATATAAGTTTAAATTTTAAGAGATTAATATAAATAGTTTTTTCAAAATAAATTTTAATATTTTAAAATATAATTTTAAATTTTAAATTAAAATATCAAATATTTATATTTCCTTAAATTAGAAATTAACTTAATATCATTTTTACAAACTCGATTTCACATTAAGCGCATTTGAATAAAACCACTTGATGTGATCCAACTAAACTCATTCTTGAGTTTATTTTTAGTGACATTTTAGTGTGCTCTCTGTCCTTCGTGGTACAAATACAAAAGGATCTTGAAAAAATTTTAATCGAGCTAATTCATAATTGATATTGAAAAAAATTGACGATGTTGACTTCTTTTGCGCTATCTAAATTTTTATGAGAATATTCAGAACTATACTAAGATATAAGTTAATACTCATGTTTCTATAAATCCTTTTTTTCTAAGTCATGCCCTCATAAATATTTTACACATAAACAACTAATACTAAACAGTTAATTTTATCAAACATTTTTAAATAAATAACTTATATTATCCGTTGGTCAAATCAGTTATACTAATCCGTTGTTAGCTAACTATTGATAAAATCAGCTACTACTTAATGCAATCCGTTGATTTCTAAACAAGACAAAAAAAATCATGTATATAATATTTTTATACTTCTCTTACTTTAATTTTTATGCTTTAGTTGTCTTATAATGTAATATATGTGTGTGTGTGTGAACTATGAATAACTGAATTAAATATAAAAAAGGATATTTATAATTCACATAAGTTTATCATAATATTTATAATGGGAAAAAGACTTTCAAATAAAAAATTCGTCTTAAAATTCAAAAAATAGATTTAGAAAAATGTTTTAAAGAGCCTATATATAGCTGTGAAATATATGATTACTTACAGTGACGCAGTCAGAAATTTAATATAGGAGGGCCTGAATATTAATTTTTTTAAATTTTGGAGAGCCCAGTATACCACTAATCCTTAAATAATTCTAT
>JANVCL010000003.1:4670076-4680810 GCA_026546855.1 Erythroxylum incrassatum | reverse complement strand
ATCGCTTGCACGTTGCACGACACCTCACGACGGCTCTAGGTGGTAGCCTCACCAGAATTTGCTCCACAATCTCTTCCGCCAAGCAATCCGACATCTCTGAACCTCTAATAGAAAAATTGAATTTCAATTATTTATAAAATGAAACTTTCTAATAACTATCCTTTTATAACTCTCTAAAGTCTTCGTTTCAGTTATGGTTATGAAGAGTCCAATAGTAACCAATTTAGAGAGATTATTTCTAAACTCTCTACTAGTGGTTATTCCTATCCAAACTCTTTTGGTTTTTGTTGTTTAATCTTAATTGTTTATATAATTAAAGAGTTCGAGATTCACTTACATTTATTTATTATATATAGTAGTGATTTTAGAGTGACAAGTTTGAATGGAAGAGATGACGACTTTTGATCTTTTGTATTTGATATTTAATCTTAATGATATAACATAGATATAAGAATGTTATTATCAAAATAAGGGAACAATTAGTCTAGAAACTTTAAATAACAAGTCATTAAGTGGTAAGTGCATTACGATGTCAAACCAAGAAGAAAAAAAAGGTGATGGAGGTCCATCTAGCCAAGTTTATAAAGACATTGCCAACATGGGTCTTGGTTCGGTTACTTCTAGTGCAAGTGACGGAGGTGACATTGGTTCAATTGATGTCGAGTTTGAGGAAGAAGATGTTAATCTAATCCTAAAGCTCCAGGTCTTGTTGAGACCTTTTGGGACTTACAAATGTGTAATTTTTGAGAGCCAAAATCCTGGTGCTTTTTTGGTTGAGAAGGCCAAGTTTTGCTGCACTCTTTGATGGTCTTCAAGCCTAATTAATTTGAAGCCCAATAGCTTAGCCCAAATCCTGGTCAAATTTGGCTGAGTTGTGAGTTCAATAAATATTTAATTACCTTTTTTTTGTTGGTTTTAAGATGGTTTTAATTCAAACTTATTTAACTTCAATTATTGTTGTGTAACTTTCCTATTTAGGAGAGTTAAATGTGTGTTTATGACCTATTGAGAGGCCTTTTCATGTAGGCATCCAATAGGTCATTCATTTTCGTTTTCCCCATATATATGTGTGTAATCTCACAAAAAGGAAGGTTAGATTATCAAATTCAAATTGTGAGAGAGATTTGCTTTTGCAAGTTATCATCTTTATTTAGGTTTTGTTAGTTTTCAAAAACTATCAATTGGGTTTTGTGTGTAGTCCAAAAATACTCAAATATCTTTCCTTATTCACCTGATCATTTCCTTTCATTCATCTAATCTTTTACTTCAGTTAAATTCTTCACATCATCCCCTTTGCATCATTTCCTGAAAATCCGCCTAAGTTCCTAATCCAGAACAACCAAAACAAGAAAAATCATATCTTTTTTTTTGCTCATCATTTCAACAAATATCCTCCATCAATATTGTAGTTCACTTCTTGAACTTAATTTAGCTTCAAGAACCACCCGAAAATACCTAGCCGTTTGCTCAGAAATGCACTTTGAAATCGTCTAGTCTGCAACCACGATTTTCAGAACATAGCCGAATTAAAAAATTCATAACTTTTCACTCGTTGATCCGATTAACAAACTTCCTTCAGAAAAGTTGTAGCTTACATCCTATTCTACAATTTTGCCTCAAGAATTACCTTCAAATTCTAAACCATTTGTCTGGAATTTACCTTACAATCTGCCTATTTGTTTGTACTTGAAAATTTTCAATTTTTCCAAAACTTTAACCATCACCCCTAAACACCACAATAACTACCACGCCATCAAAAAGTATATGTGTATGATAAAAGAAAACAATATATAATAGTAGAAATTTCTTATTTAAATTTGATTTTAAAAATATTCATATACGAAAAAGAATTCCGGAAAAAGTTTTCTCTTCAAGATATCAAGAGGATACTCTTTTCAAGGAAAAGGGTCATATTCTTGAAAGAACATGTTTTAAGCAACTTGGAGACAACTTTCTAAATATGCTCTACTCTTTAGTTTCCTCTTTTCTTATTTTTGTGTAGAAAATAGAAATCGACGAGGAATATTATCTTATTTTGTTGATTGGTATCCTCAATTCCTCACTCTTTAACCTATCAAATTAGCTACCACGTAATGGATACAAAATAGTTCTATTTATAAAGGACTTAGTTTGACAAATGGCTTATAAACCATAGGTTTTTGTTTTTTAACTATATCAAACCACTGGTAATTATATTTGGTAATCAATTGATTGAGTTAGCAGATTTTCTCTAACAGTTGAAAAATTAAGGGATTAAAAGACTATTATATCTAAAAGTTATTACAAATTACTCAAAGAAATAATGATAAAGATAGAAATTTGACTTAGTTTATACAAAATTTAAAAAGCTAATCACTAAAATAAAATTTTAAAATATCTAATATCAAATTAAAATTTTCAAAAAATTAGATAATTTTAAATTTGATATTTCTAATTATATTACATTCATTACTTTTGTATAGACCTAATATTTAGGTCCCTTTTATATTAATATTTAGTATATAATATTATTATCACTTGTATCATCATCATCATCACATCCAGCCCGAAGTTTCGCAATGAAGTGAGGTCTGAGAAGGTCGATAGTTCACAGCCTGACTCCTATATATTAAAGAGGTTGTTTCCGATAAACCCACTTGCAAATAAGACAATATCAAAATAATGCAGGTTACAAAATAAAATAGGTAAAACAACGTCAATCCATAGAAATCATAATAAAAATAACAAAAGATATAGATATATATATATAATAATGAAAACAAGACTAATAGTAATAATACCAAAAATGCTAATAATAATAATAATAATAAAACTAATACAAATATGACAAGATAATAAATAATCAGATAATAATAATAATAAAGGGAAAAACTAATAAAAATAAGAAAATTAATAAATATAAAATAGCAATAAAAGAAAACTAAGATAAATAATGAACATGGATGTAGAGGACAAACTGCAAATATAGAATAATGTTGCTAAACTAATAGAGACAAACTCAAAACCTCCAACATAAGGGAAAACAAAAATGTAATGGAGAATCTATAGAGAGTAAGTGGAGAGAGAAAAGAAAACTTACTTGTTCTATGACAAAACGAAAATGCGCATTTGCTTCTATACCTTTGATTGTCCAAGACAAAATAACTGGGAACCTCAGGTGGGTTATTGTCATCTGCATCGTACACTAGACTTAACCGGAGATCCTATACTTGCAATGAAAGCTACAGCACCGTATGACATCCCTGACAACGAACGCTTGCTGAGAGTGTGAGCAGGAGCCACCCTGGCTATACCAACCTCGATGATGATGATGTCGGCGTCGGAAGCGTCAACGGATATGCATTCTTTATAAACACATGTACAAGTACAACGCTACTTGACGTTTTCTCCAAAACATCGTTCAGACATGCATAAGTACACTCATTACCACATAGTAAGTTCCTAAAATCATTTTAAAGGTTTAAAAATCGGTCTTAATTCAAAGAAAGTGTTACGTTTTTTACACAGAAACTTCAAAAAGGCATTAAAGAAAGTCACTCTCATTCCCTCCTCAAGGAAACAACGGTAACCAAAAATTGTAACTAGATTTACCAACCATTTAGGGGCGGCTTTAGTCTAATATCAACATAATTACACGACTCCAAAAAAGAAAAGAAACAGTAGAGAAAACTAGAGAGTTATGAAGCATATCAGTTTGTATCAATCTCCAACACACAAATACTAGTGTATGCATGAAAGGGCATGCATGGATCTGGAAGAAAAACAACAATAATAGGTAGAAATGAAAGGATAACAGAGAAAGTGCAACCGCGTCTCAAACCCTTAGCGTAGCATTTCCTCACAAATAGAACAACCACTCAAACAAAAACATAGGAAATTCTCAACAGTTTTCCCTCTTTTACTTTCTACCTCTCCAAAAAGCCCATTGCTTTCCCCAATATGAAAAAGCACATAAAAGTAGTTCACACAGCCGAGGAGAACTACACAAACCTAGAAAGCTCCAAACTTTCCTCCAGAAAGTGAGAATAAAAAAGTAGATATTAATTAGTAAGAGAAAGACTAGAAACCCCTTTCAGTGACAAGAAAACTCGTCGGTGACAAGTTTTAGTAGTGAACTTCAGAGGCTATATACTAGAAAATCGGTACATTCTCACTATTGCACTAAGTTAAGAGCTACAAATTCAAAGAAGAAATGAATTAATGTTCCTAAAAAGACTTTAAAAGTCGAAATGCTGCGAAGTAATGAAATGTTTCAAGCGATACCCACTGAAACTCGGTCAAAACCCAAAACTACAAGAGAAATAAATATTCGAGAAATCAGTCGTTAAGCTCTCAAATCATTCATTACACAAGCAATGGAGCTAGATGGAAGCAAGAGAAGAGCTAAAACTGAGGAATCGAGACTAGGAACAGAGAATCAGAAAGCGAAAGCGTACCATGTGTGAAGATCCGAACACGGAGAGAGCAGATCTAAGAACCAACTAGCCCCTCCTCACTAGTCGTGTACTTCACAAATGCTTGATTCAATGGCAAACCTTAAGGTCTTCTTCGACATGTCAATCGGCAAAGCTCCGGCCGATCGAATCGTGATGGAGCCCGTCGCAGACACAACTCCGAGAACCGTCGAAAATTTCAAACGTCCGTGAATCTGGGGCTCACCACAAGAACCGCCAAGAATTTCAAGCGTCCTTGTCCATGATTGACGACGATGACGACTTGTGCGGTCCTCTTCATTCTCCATTAATGAAATATTGTGTTTAATTCAATTCAATTTAATCTAAAATTAGTAAGTCAAATTTAAGTTAATTATTTTATATAAGTTTAAATTTTAAGATATTAATATAAACAGTTTTTTCAAAATAATTTTATTTTATTTTAATATATTAAAAATATAATTTAAAATTTAAAAATAATAAAAAATTATATTTCCTAAAATTAGACATTAACTCAATATCATTTTTACAAACTCAATTTCATATTAAGCTCATTTGAAGAAAAACTCTTGATGTGATCCAACTGAACTCATTCTTAAGTTTATTTTTAGTGACATTTTAGTGGTCTATCAACTCTTCATGGTGCAAATCTAAAAGGATCTCAAAAAGTTTTTAATCGAGCTAATTCATCATTGATATTGGAAAAAATGATGATGTTGACTTCTTTTGTTTTATCTAAATTCTTACGAGAATATTCAAAAAAATATTACGATATAAGCTAATACTTATGTTCTTATAAATCCTTTTCTTTTCTAAATCATGTTCTCATAAATCATTTTATATATAAACAACCAATACTAAACAGTTAATTTATCAAACATCTTTAAATAAATAACTTATATTATCTGCTGGTCAAATCAATTATATTAATTTATTGTTAGCTAACCGTTAATAAAATCAGCTAACAATTAATACAATCTACTGATTACTAAATAAAACAAAAAAAAATATAATATTTCTATACTTCTCTTACTTCAATTTTTATACTTTAGTTGTCTTATAATGTAACTGTAAAGAACTGAATTAAATATAAAAAATGATATTTATAATTCACATAATTTTATCATAATATTTATTGTAAGAAGAACTTTTTATTTTTTTTGTTAATTTTTACAGAGATTACATGACTGTATATATATACAAAAACAAAAGGGCAATTGCGACAACCAATCATCTGTACACAATATTCCTTTTTCTTGTTGTAACAAAATTATGTTTTTGGTAGGATGTAGAACATTCAGGAATATTTGCTGCTTCTGGAATATACTTGTATTTGGGTTTGTGATGCTCACTGTTCTTTTGATTTGGGTCGTATACTTCTTACTATCTCTCACATATATAATTGGAAAAAAGACTTTCAAATGAAAAAAATCATCTTAAAATTCAAAAAATAGAATTAGAAAAATGTTTTAAAGAGCCAATAGTTTTGAAATATATGGTTAGTTATATATATATATTTGGTCTTAGACCAGCGTATCCACCGGTGGATCCAGTGACTAATCCCCTCGCTGGTTTGTAGGCACCTCACAGACATGGACGGAGCCATGTTATAGGGGAGGGGGCCATGGCCCCCCTTTCAAATATATATTTTTTAAAATTACTTATATAATTACAAATTTTAAAATTACAAATATAAGTGGCCCCCTTTTCAAAAATATTTTTTTAAAAAAATTACTTATATAAATAAAATTTTTAAAATTACAAATATAAGTAGCTCAGGCCTCCCCTTAGAGTTGAGTCTGACTCCGTCCCTGCTCACAGGGTGGGACAACTGGCCCAAGGAGTTAAGGCTTCTTATATTCTTTAATTATTAATCAATGGACCTTTTTTTTAATAACTTAAATAAACAATATAAGAGGATATGATTACGGTATTCAAATATATATGCGTTTAATATACACTACAAAATGGAATAACGATTCCACAGGTTCTCTAATTTAGTAAGGCTTTTATTTGTATTAGAAGTCTATTGTATGTTATTAGAAGACTTCTATTTTAATTTAACTAAAACTTATGCGTTTAAAGCCTTGTTAATTAAGGTTTCTTACTGTGCTATAAATACTTAAATAGATAGGAATTTGATTAAGGCATTAATCAGATTTTGGATAACTATCAAGTCTGTTTCTTCTGTTTCAGTTACTCCTTGCATTCCTGCAAGGTTTGCCATAAATTTGATAACTTTTACTTTGCAACTTCCATAGTTGACTATAGCCCCCTCTAAAAACACATTCATCCATACTTTTTATTATCCTATTCTCTTAATTTAAAGTTGGGTAAAAAGGTTTGAGAAAGACTCTCGATTTTGCAGATGCAGTGTCCGTTTTGGTTATATAAGTACTAACAGGAATGCAACAACTTGGGCTGGCTTAAGTTTTTGTTTTGAAGATTAATGCTTAATCCCAACAAAGTCAAGTGGAAATTTCACTTATGTACGTTTTAAAGAAATTTGGTCATATCGTGACTAGTTCTTGGTGGGATAGTCATGTTAGGAGTCTAAGAGTCTTAAGAATGATCAACCACAAAATTACAGTCATCCATAATTAAAAATATTAATATATATAAGAAAGCAAAGAAATCAAAAGAAAGGCAAGATAATGAGAACATAACAACCAATGTTTGTTTGATTGATACGAGTCTTGCGATCGATTCATAACAGTAAAGATGTAAATATTAACTGAGAAGACTAATCATTCACTTACTTATAACGTCACTCCCAAAGGTGTCTCTTGTAAGAAATAGCACCACTTTCTTCGTCCAACAAAGTTAAGCTCTCCATGTAAGTCAAGACATGTTTAGAACAATAAATGACTTTTACGCCAGTGCGCTTCATCAATCTGTTCTCCGGTTTATACCAAAGTAATTCCCTCATGTTTGTGTGGTGAGACTGAGACCTGACCATCAAAAGATCACCATCTTCCTTCATCCCTAAAACTGAAGGTAATCCCTGAAATTCAAAGCTGTGCATCTTAGTCCATGAAGACTCAACGCCATAATCTTTCATCACCCATATGTCAAAGCTTGAAGTCCACTTGCGACGTCCTCTATTTAAGCAAACGCCATAATTAATGCAGGCAAGGGTTTCCCTCATTTGAAAAAGTTGTGAATATTTTACATTACCTGGGAACTTCATGGCTTTGAAACTCTCATGGAAGACATCGAAACCAATAATCAAACTCTCATCGTTTTGTCCGGTGCCCAACCAATGAATTACCCCATTCAAGAAACGCTGAGTTGGGTGGTAATTAAAAGAAACAAGATTGGAGTCCAGCCACTGTCCATCGATGTCCCTCCAAATCCCTTGTTTCAAGGAATAGACTTGAACCTTGAATTTCTGCTCGGAACAGGCACTGACCATAACCTTATAGTCATTCCTAACAGAATCGAATCCAAATCCAAAGAACACATCTCGAGCACTAACCTTCAAGCTACATTTTGGGGTTTTAATGTAGCGTTTAATGAGAGGATTCCATATGTATATGCCATCAGCGTAATAGCCCCAACAACGTAATTGAACAGCACAGACCAAACCATGGACGGAATCTTGTAGTAAATAATAGTAAGATTTGTCATTGAACGGAAAAGGAATGCCATGTGTGAAGTCATCAACAGTGTAGGGGTCGAAGTAAACAGAGTAATTATAACCTAGGTCACCACGAACACTACATTGTGATAAGAGAAAACCTGGAGAGGAGTATTTGCGTGTTGAGAGGGCATAAGAGAGGGTTTTGGAGACGAAACCTGGGCTGTTGATCAGGGAGTACAATCGCTTGCACGTTGCACGACACCTCACGACGGCTCTAGGTGGTAGCCTCACCAGAATTTGCTCCACAATCTCTTCCAGCAAGTAATCCGACATCTCTGAACCTCTAATAGAAAAATTGAATTTCAATTATTTATAAAATGAAACTTTCTACTAACTATCCTTTTATAACTTAACTAATACAATGTTATAATGAATGGGATGTTATTATTAATTAAGATAAGAAAGTTATCTTGTTGTACTGATTGTTTATTTTTTGTCTATTTAGTATGCAAGATATAATAGTCTTCATATGTAAACTCTTTTTATTTCTGTTGTTTCTTCTTATCACATTGTATCAATTTGCGTATATATATTTATCAGAATATGTATTAATAATTTGAAATATTGAATAAAACAAAAAAGGATCTAATAGGACCAAGAACCACGTTCTTTGTCCATCAAAGCTAAGCTCCCTACGTAAGTCGAAGCACGTAAAACAAAGAAAGCGTCTTGTATCCCAGTGTGCTTGCTCACTCTATTCACAGGATCATAGCAAAGTATTTCCCTTTTCGTTTCGGTACTAGAATTGACTAACATAATATCACCATCTTCCTTCACCTCTAAAATTGAAGGTGACACTCCCTAAGCGCAAAGCTGTAAGTCTTAGTCCATGAAGAATGCACGCCATAATCTTTCATCACCCACATGTCAATGCATGAAGCAGGTCGGTCACGTAAATCGACGCTTTCAAAGCAGGCGAGAGTTTCCTTAACTGTAAAAAGCTCTGAACAATCTGTATTCGGTGGTAATTTCATGGCTTTGAAACTCTCTTGGGTGACATCGAAACATATAATCGATCTCTCGTTGATTTCCCCGGAGGCCAACCAATGAATCACCCCGTTCAGGAAAAACTGAGGTGGAGTGTCAGTAAAATGGAAAAGATTCGAGTCCAGCCACTATCCACCAATGTCCCTCCAAATACCCTGTTTCAATGAATGCACTTGTACCTGTTAGATTGATTCAAAAATGGTGTTGTTATGGCCTGCACCTTTTTAGTCAACATTATTGACTTAGTCATTATCAAATTAAGTAGTAAGTCAGTTAGTGATCATTATTTCCTATTTTTCTGCTTTAGAATTATATAAATCATTGTACTGTGTTTTGTCTTTTAGTGAAAAAAATCTGAACAATTTGTGTTTAAAAAAAAGATAATAGAAAACAAACTTTTACTAATCTTCGTTGAACACAAAATAATGACTGCTCTTGCTTAAATAAACATAGAAATAAACTAATCTTCCTAAATGCTAGCAACTAGGAGAATAATGTGTGAATCACAAGCTCACAACTCCACAAACCTTCCCAAATGCTAGCAACTAGAATAACGTGTGAATCAAAAGCCCACAACTCCACAAACTTCACAACTATAATATTCCAATAATAATCACAACTAATTGACTAGATTTTTTTCTAAAACACTAATTTGGATAAACATGACCGCATAATTAATAAAAATAATAATTTTGAATCAATATTCAACATTCTCCCTTGATTCAAAATTACAGATATTGAGTTACCTTGTTGGAGCACATATCTCCAATGTTACATGTTATATTCATAATTTGAAGCACTTCTAATCAATCTTCAATTGTTGATGCACTTCTCATCGCATATCTCCCCATCTTTAGAACATTCTGTGAATCACTTCTCTTCACCTATTGATACACATCTCATCATCTTGTTGATGTCCTTCTCACCAACCTACAATCATTGGAGCACATCTCTCCAAAAACATCTTGGTGCACATCTCACCAACTCTCAAAAAAGAGTTTCTTCACCAACTAACTCCACCATATTTGCTTATTCCTTTTTCATTCTGCAATTTTTTAATTTTTTCACTCAATCTCACAGTCCCTCAAGGATCTATGGCTTTGATACTATGTTGGATTTTTTAAAAAGGAAAAAAAAGAGGAAAAAAATATAATAGAAGCCAAGCTTTTATTTATGTTAAATATTGATTCAAAATTATTATTTTTATTAATTATATGGTCATGTTTATCTAGTCAGTTAGTTGTGAAGTTTGTGGGGTAGTGGGCCTTTTTCTTGATTTCCATGTTATTCTCCTAGTTGCTAGCATTTAGGAAGGTTAGTTTATTTCTATGTTTATTTAAGCAAGGCTGTCATTGTTTTGAGTTTAACCAAGATTAGTAAAAGTTTGGCTTCTATTATCTTTCTTTCTCTTTTTGTTCTTCAAAATTCCAACATGGAATCAGAGCCATAAATCCTTAAGGGACTGTGAGAAGCAAATATGGTGGCGTTGGTTGGTGAAGAAACTCTTTTTTGAGAGTTGGTGAGATATGCACCATGATGTTTTTGGAGAAACGTGCTCTAATGATTATAGGTTGGTAAGAAGGGCGTCAACAAAATGATGAGAAGTGCATCACTAGTTGAAGTTTGATGAGAAGTGCATCAACAGTTGAAGATTGGTGAGAAGTGCATCGT
>JANVCL010000003.1:4650644-4665120 GCA_026546855.1 Erythroxylum incrassatum | reverse complement strand
TTCAGGTTTAAACCTAAACCTATAAATCAGGTTCGGTTCGGTTAACTGCTATAGGTGCGGTTTAGGTTCGGTTAACCAAGAACCGCAAGTTAGAAACCTGAACCTGAACCTTTAACTTGATTTTTCAGGTTCGGTTCGAACCGAACTTGAACTCATGTTTGGTTAACCTTATTTATAGGTTCGGTTCATGCAGTTCAGGTCTAGTTTACAGGTTCGCGGATTTTTTTAACACCCCAGACAGAAGTGCCTTATGTGAATAGTTAACAAAAACTTGAGCCGTTGATTAGACAGTACAATTGCTTGCACGTTGCTCCACACCTAACATCTCCGGACAAGTAAACCGACATTGTCAACGGCGCTACGCACTGAACCTCTAATAGAACAATCATATATATATATATATATAGTCGAAATTCTAATTTTGAATGAGTTTAACTTATTTTCTAATTTTGAACGAGTTCAACTTATTACTCCAGTAGAATTTTAATATTTCAAAACTCTTTTAACAAATTTAATGTTTTACAATTTTTTAGAAACAAGAGTTTAAAATTTTCTTTAAAATAAACTTTTTTGAATAACTATACTTTTATAATTGAACTTCTAAAAATTATATCAATGTTATCTCATATTCTTATTTTTTAAAATTATTATGTGCTTAATAGAGAAAATAATTTATTGTAACGAGTTTAAATAAAAAAGATCATAAAATTTCTAGATACTTAGAAGCAAGTATTTTTGTTATATTTTTAAAATTTATATAATTCAAACTCAAACTTAAATTTTAAAACTTATGACTCTTAATTTTTTTAATAAAGAAAAAGTAAATTTATTTACAAAATGTTTATATAAATGAATCTTTTTTATTTTGCTATATAATATAAATCTTAATAACTTCGTGGCTTTGAAGCTCTCTTGAATGGCATCGAAATCGTTTTCTCTCGAGCATAGCCGACGAATTACCTATAGATTGCAATTCAATCTGGCTCGGTCCAACTTAGCTCAAAATTAACGGGCTTTAATTAATGTGATTAAGTTTTGAATGGGCTTAAATTTTCAGCCCAAATTTAGTTCAAAACTTGAAAATTATTAAAAAAGTATTATTTTTTATTAAAATTATTTTATTTTATATTTTTAATAAAAATATAAAAAATTCCGACAAAGTTAGACTTCAAGCTGCCAGATCTGATTGAGACAAAATCCTCTGTCTATTTTTACGGTATCTTATTCTATCCTATAAATTTCAGTCATTTATTTATGCGGGTCTCACATAAATCTCGCATAAATAAATATAAAACTTGCATAAATAAATAAATAGCTGAAATTTATGGGACAAAATAAAATATCGTAAAATTAGACAAAAGATCTCGACTCAATCTGATCGGCTTTGTTGATTGTCAACCCTGGAATCACTCAATTCTAGAGAAGTACCTATCCGGTGACAGGAGAAACCTGAGAAGAGGAATGATTGGGTTTTAAATATAATTTCTTCCAAGAATATTATTAAACTCTTGTTCTTGTCGCATTATCTACTAAGTAAAAGGTATCAAAAGTAGTTCTATAAAAAAAATCATATCTATAACCTTTCTATACTTCTCTTATTTCAATTCTTCATATTTTAGTTTTCTTATTATCTAAAATATATAAGATAAGTCTTTAATTAAATTAAAAATAGGGACATTCAAAAAAAAAGCTTAGCATTATATTAATAATAGAATAAATGACTAAAAAATCATTTAAAGTCTAAAATATACAAAGAAACAAATAGAAGAATGATTTTAGAGATTATTAGGCTTGGAAAAAAGTCATGTTTGAATTTTTCCGACCTAAATTTAGCTAATTTTTTCTAATTTAAAATTTAAAAATAATATTTTACTCAAAATAATGTCGTTAAGTTTAAATTTTTCATTTTTTTAAGTAGAACAATTCAAGTTGAACTTAGTACAAATTCTAAAATTAAAACAAAAAAACTGTAAACTCTACCCAAAATTCAGTCAACTCGAACCAAAGGATCTAACTAAACTAAGCAAAATTATCATTCCTAAATTAAGCTAAGACTAACATGGCTACATAGATCTTGAAGTATTAGGGTCATAAACATTATTTTTACATCCTTACATATACTATCTATAGCAATTAAACAAAGTAGTGTAAATATATGATTATTCACATAAAATCCAGCCATTAGCCCTAAAAAAGAATACATTAGGATGAAGGAATATATTAAGATGAATGAACTTAAGCAATATTAACATTAATACTAAAAGAAGAAAATTAAATACAAAATTACTTAAAGAGTCTTATATACAGTCAAATTAAATATTAATAATTTCACTTTATATAAAGTTACTAAAATACCTCTTAACAAGAAAGAGCACCACTTTCTTTGTCCAGCAAAATTAAACTCTCCGTGTAAGATGGAAGGTGTAAAAAATAAGGATGGACTCGTATTCCGGTTTCTGTGATTGCACTATTTTCAGGATTGAACGAAAATAACTCCTTCCTCCTTTTGAAACGATGACTGGCCATCAAAAAATCACCATCTTCTTTGATCCCTAGAATTGAAGGTGAAAATCCCACATATTCAAAGCTGTAAATCTTAGTCCATGAAGAATCCACGCCATAATCTTTCATCAACCATATGCCGAAGACTGGAGCATGCCGATGAAAGCAGGCAAGGGATTCCCCAATCTGAAAAAGTTTTGTATGATATATATCATTATATGGTAACTTCATGGCTTTGAAAGTCTCACAGGAGACATCGAAACCAAGAATCAAACTCTCGTCGTCTTCTCCCAAGGCCAACCAATGAATTACCCCATTTAGAAAACGCCGACCTGGAAATTTGGATAACCAAATACCACTGGAGTTCAGCCATTGTTCATTAATGTCCCTCCAGATCCCTTCTTTCGAGGAATATAATTGTACACGAAATTCAGAATACATCTCCTTGTGACATCCAATGACTATAACCTTATAGTCATTCCTAATGGAATCGAACCCAAATCCAAAAACCAACAAAGGATCACGACCTATCAAGCTACATTTTGGGGTTTTAATGTAGCGTCTAATGAGAGGATTCCATATGTATATCTCCTCAGGGTCTAAGGAAGGGAAAACAAATTCAACAACAACACAGACCAAACCATGGATAGAATCTATTAGTTTACAGCGGTAGGATTTATCAGTAGGGAATGGAGAAGGGACATCATGTTTGTAGTCATCGACAGTGTAGGGGTCCAAGTAGAGAGAGCAAATAGACCACCCTAGGTCATGATAGTTTGATAGGAAAAAAACTTGAGAAGAGTGCTTTCTTGCTAAGAGGGTGTAAGAGAGGGTTTTGGAGATGAAACCTGAGCGGTTGATCAGAGAATATACTTGTTTGCTCGTTGCACCACACCTCAGGGCGGCTCTAGGTGGTAGCCTCGCCAGAATTTGCTCCATAATCTCTTCCGGCAGGTAAACCGCCATCGATGACGATATGCACCAAACCTCTAACAGAATAACGAATCTGATGTTTTATACATAAATACATATATATATATATGCCATGTTTAGAATTCAAAGTACTAAATTAAATGGGGTTGAACCTTATCCTTCTAACAGAATTGTAATATTTCAAAACTCTCCAATAGAATTGGAAGTATTTATAATTTCTTAAATCCTTATTTTTGCTTATTTTTCCATTGTGTTGCCATTATGTTAATTGGATTATTGCATAAAACATAAACCTTTATCTGCCCAGGAGTCCTTTCTCACTGCAAGATGAAGTTTTCTCTAGTCAAGAAGTCCTTGATAAAGAGGATAGAATAAAATTTTGAAATAGGATATGTTATTCAGATCCTCAATTTACATCAATCTAGTTGAAATAGGATTACAATCTCCTAAATGTAATTAATTTTTTATATTTTCTGTTTAAAAATATCAAACATAAGTTAGTAAGACTTCTATTTGTATTAGAAGTCTATTGTATGTTATTATTAAATTTCTATTTTAATTTAACTAAAACTTATGAGTTTAAAGTCTTGTTAATTAAGGTTTCTTACTTTGCTATAAATAGATAGTAATTTGATTAAGGCATTAATCAGATTTTGGATCATTAACAATTTGGATAGTGTTCACGTTGTACAGGATAGAGTTGTCTTTCGTTCTCCTATTTTCTTTCTGTTCACATCGCAAGATGTCGACCTTTTTGCCGATGGAAATTTTAGATCAAATTTTGTGTAGGCTCCCGCTTCCGGCCGCCGTGAGGTTCACTAGAGTGTGCAAGCAATGGCAGTCTCTGATCGGCAGTATAGATTATAACCCCACCTGTCTCTCTTCCTCAAACTCGTTACCCAATTCTGATGGTTTGCTCGTCGTTAACTACTCTTCTTTAAACGCCCTTCCTTACCCTGTACTTCGCTGCTTGGACCCTAGAAATTTTTATGGTCTACGACCACGCAGTTACTACATGCCCCACCAATGGGTGGTAGGCTCCATCC
Organism: Erythroxylum incrassatum; assembly: GCA_026546855.1. Classification (NCBI taxonomy): domain Eukaryota; kingdom Viridiplantae; phylum Streptophyta; class Magnoliopsida; order Malpighiales; family Erythroxylaceae; genus Erythroxylum; species Erythroxylum incrassatum. Next base: position 4,660,639 of record JANVCL010000003.1, on the reverse strand, counting down.
ACAACTTGATTTGTATTTTCAGTTTGCTTCAGGACATATTCATATGGCATCCTGTTATTACACGCTATATTCATGTCCCACAACACGAGTTCACTGGCAGAGATGTTTGCATGATGATTTTGGGGTTCGGCTTTGATGCTGTTTCGAATGACTACAAGGTCGTGAAGATGGCTGTGGGCGGCGGCGGGGAATTTGATTACGAAGTACAGGTATTTTCCCTGAAAGAAAGCAAGTGGAGGGATATCAGAGGACAGTGGCTAGTGCCAGAGGGTGTTTACTTCGGTGCTGTAGCGACTGGTTTTTTCTTCAATGGAGCAATCCATTGGTTGGGGTCATGGGCAAAGCAGAAGCATGTGATTTTGACATTTGATGTCTTGAACGAGTGTTTCTATTCCATAGAGTTGCCTGATTCCTTGTCAGATCCATTAGCTTGCATATTTTTGTGTGAGATTAAGGGGTCTCTGGCCATTATCCACAATGATGATATGAAAGATGATGTACCTGCGTGCTGCAACATATGGGTGATGAGGGATTCGTGGACTAAGATTTGTAGTTTTGGTAAGCAAAAGACGGTTACCGTTGTGAAGGTGCTGGAAGGTGGAGATATCTGGTTGGTGAAGAGGGATGACCCCTTTCGTCGTAATAGAACTGAAATAGTTTCTTACAATCCTTCGAGTGGGGTGATCAAACCCACTGGAATCCATGGCGTTTTTAGTGCATTGAATGATACGGTCCTAATGGAACTGAAATAGTTTCTTGCAATCCTTCGAGTGGGGTGATCAAACCCACTGGAATCCATGGCTTTTTTAGTGCATTGTATGGTACGGTTATAATACACGAACCAAATTTTGATGGAGAAAGTGGCATTGCATGTTTTGGACACTCTGATTAATGTTATCTCAGGAAAACAAAGACCTACTTCTGATAGTACTTTAACTTCTTTACTAATAATATTATGTGATTGAGTTATTTGATAAGATATTATAACTCTAAAATGAAATAGACACACGTTGGTTGATGATATGCTTCATAATGTATCTTGTTGAAAAGAAATTAATATGTGCTGAAGTATCCCATTGCATAATTAAAAATTAAAGTAAAAATAACATTATTCATATTTATTTTTACAAGCTCTCCATAACAAGCGATGGAATTTGTACCTTTGGAGTAACATGATTTTATTCCAAATACAATTTCCAATGATAAACACGAAAACATAAGATTAGTATTGTGATTCAGATTGGTTTTCAATGAAATTCTTCAAATCCGAAATGAACAAGTGCTCAGGAAACATGGAAAACATCCAAAAGCTATGAATTGCATTTGGGTATTCAACCAAATACACTTCTTTTCCACATTTCTTCAATCCTTCGTAGTACTTAATTTGCCAATCCTGCAATAAATCAACCCCTCCAATGCAGAGAAGTGTACTCGGATACTTGACACCGGAAATATCCTGCGAATTGGGGCCGAAAACGTTGACCGCAGGGTGGTCTCTGTCACCCTCATCCGGCAAAAAAGCCTTCCAATATCAGTCTGAATTTTCCAACGTCAGAAGTGGAGCATTCGCTAGTCGAATCTCTGATGCAGTCCTCTCTTCTCCACCAAAAAAGGGTTGTATTGACATCAACCCTACAATCTTAACCTCTTGAATTCATACTCGCTTGCTGTGACAGACACGTGATGAATCAAATTCCCACCAGCACTGTCTCCGAGCAGACAACACAGACACAGATCAACTGAAGGTGGAAAGTGTTCCATATTTGCATCAATGAATCTCAAAGCATCGAAGCAGTCCTCGTACTGACATGGGTATTATGTTCTGGGGCGAGTCTGTAGTTGACAGAAGCAACGACGACATGGAGCTCACGAGCGAGTTTCTGACAGTGAGCGTCAATGGCTGAACTGTTGGCCTGGCCGAGACAGAATCCTCCGCATGAGTGTAGAAGATCATAGGAATGGTGGCTGTTTTCGTCACGGTAGAATTGGTGTTCGGAGTGTAGACACGGAACCAGAGGTTTCGGTGTTCATCAATGATGATATCGGAGGATTTGACGCCATTAAGAGAGGCTTCGATGGAGAGGCTTTGACATCAATAAAGTTCCGTATCCGGCGGTTGACGGTGAAGTTTTGCGGAGACAAGCTTTGGTGATCATGGATATGATAAAACAGCCAAGGCTGGCCTTCCACGGCAGATTGTTGGACATTGTTTTCTGTCTCCTTGTGTTACATTTCAAAGTTCTGTATCTTCCTAGCTGCTTATATGTTTTTGAAAATGGTTGGAGACAATTATTGGAAATATCCACAGTCTGAATCAAAGTTGTTGGCTTGTTCTTGAATTTTCTGTTCAGTTAGATTTGGACTTTCTTCTTTTTGGAGTATTTTAAGAATTCGGTCTTTATAGTTTCAATCTCATCAAGTAGAAACATCGAAGATGTCATTTTCTTTATATTTGGAAAATCAAAACGTGTAAAGAGGTGATTACCCTTTTAATATTGAGTTACCAATTCCATTGCAGTTGTAAGATTTTCCTCGTAGCTACGTAACAGCACTATTTTTGGTAAAGAAAGTGATCATATTTTAGCTACTGAAAGATGTTAGAATGTCACATTCTTCGATCAAAATTTGGGAAGGATGTTAATGAAATAGAATAGAATGGAATGGTTTATAATATAATAAAATATAAATAGATTTAATATTAAAAAATTGTTGTTTGTGAATGATTGAAGATTAAGAATATAATATAATAAAATGTTGCTTGAAAAATGGATGAAATGAAATTGAATGTAAGTATAATAATAATAAATGACTATTCTACCCTTGATAGAAATAATGAGATGTACTCTTGTTACTTGTTAGTAGGGTTGAGAGTATAATTGGTATTATAAAAAATTATTGAAGGTAATCTTAAATCTCCAAAATTAGATATAACATTTTTACTAATTAGTATGGAATATGATGCAATGTAAAACCCTTCCCTTCTATCCTTATTTCATTTCATTATTAATCCTTCTCTCAAAAGATAAAATAATATTACATTATATTTCATTTCATTTCATTACTAACCATCCTACTAAACATAATCTTAAGATCTAAAATTTAAAGGTTATGTTTGACAAATAGCTGATTGCATTAACTGTTAGTAGATTCAATTAGCGGTTAGCTGATAGTTAATTATATCAGCTGGTTTGACCAACGAATAATATTGAATCATTCAACCTAATTAGTTCATAATTAAACAAAATTTCAACTTTTTAATTCGGTGAAAGAGTTAATTTAGGTCGATTGGTTAAAAAATAGCTTATTAATTATTTATCAAACAAGCTTAAAATGTTAAATTGGGTTCAAATTTTGTTATCAATTTTCTTATCAAAGACTTTTTTGGTCAAATTATGATTATTTTGGTGTGATAATGAGAATTATGTTTTAATTTCATAATTACTAAAACTCACAAAAGATGCTAAACTATAAAAATCAAGATTAGAGGTATTAATCATTTCAAAAAAAAAGATTAGAGGTATTAATATTAAACCGTTGTTCAATTGTTCAAATTAGCAGCTGAACAAGGTTCCAATTGGTCCAGGAGGGGTTTCAGTTATTATGCATAACGACAGAGTATATGTGTCTGGATTCCATGATTTGGCTGGTGTGATGCTAAAAAGCACCAGGATAACGAAGGTTAATACCATAAAATAATCAAATCGAAAAAAGACAATCAAAATTTGGATTGATTCTCATGTTTCTTATGCTTGATTTTAGTTCAAAGAGTATCAATTGACAACAGAATCTCCAGTTTATCTGTTAGTCCAAACTAAAAGGGTCATTATAGTTGACCTCATCATCATCAATGACGATCACTATGTTATTTATAATGTTGTAGGCATCCAATTCCACTTAGAAATATATAGAGAAAAAAAAAACTGAAGTTAATGCCGTCAAGAGAACTTAATAAGTAGAGACGTTCTTTCTTCAAAAATAAGTAGCGACGTTCAGAAATTAAATTATTCTTAACGGTTTAAATAGTATTTAACTAGTCTAAAATTGTTTAAAATAATTTTAAAATAACACATCATTTAAATATTATTTAAAATATATTAAATAATATGTCTAAGTACAATATATTAATTATTATATAATTTTAAACCATATGAAATATAAGTAGAAATATATCTAGTCAAGTCTTTTATATGAATTATAATATAAGTAAAACTAATATAAAAAATATTAAAACATATTTAAAAGTTAAATAATATTATATAAATATCAAAATAAACATGAAAATGTGTTTGTGAGATATGTGAAAATTATGTGTAAAACATAGGAATAAAAGAGAATAAAAAATAGACTTATTAATTGATCTGAAAAATGTACTTAAAAAATATTTTTTTAAAAGCTTCAAATTTTAGCTTCTTAAAAAGCTATATTTTAGCTACTAAAAATTATATATACTAAAAATATTTTTTTTAATTTTACAACTAAATATTTTTTTTTTAAATAAAGTTTTTATGGCATAAAAATACTTATTCACCCTTCAGAAATTTAACCAACCACGCACTAATTCAGTAATATTTTTATTTCATTCTTAATAAAAATACAAACTCAAACATCATTAATTAGGAACCTGTGGTAAACTAATATATCAAGAAGACCAGAACACATGAAGTCCTGCACTGTTAGGTCTGCTGCTACTCTATCGATTCAGATCTAACGAATATTACGTGTAAAATATAAGGATAAAAGAATTAAAAATAGATTTATTAATTAATTTAAAAAATTTATTTAAAAAATATTTTTTTAAAAATTCTAGATTTAAACTTTTTAAAAAATTATATTTTAATTAAAAAAATCATATCTACTAAAAATATTTTTTATTTTACAATTAAATATTTATTTGTCTTAAATAAAATTTTTACGGTATAAAAAATACTTATTCAGCCTTTAAAAATTTAACCAATCAGACACTATTTCAGTAATATTTTTATTTCATTCTTAATAAAAATACAAACTCAAACATCATTAATTAGGAACCCGTGGTAAACTAATATATCAAGAAGAACAGAACACGTGAAGTCCTGCACTGTTAGGTCTGCTGCTACTCTATCGATTCAGATCTAACGAATTACGAGTAAGATTTGCAGATCTCTAACTCCAAGCCATCGGTAGCTATTATTTTCATGATGTTTATAGTTAATTAAAACATTAAAATTTGTTTTTAAACGACATTAATCGCCCTTCTTTTATTTTTCGCACGTTAAAAATTTATGATTCTTCGATCAAACTCCGACCACATCACCTAGATCGTGATCACGTTTCACACGTTATATGTTTTTAAATGTATTTTAATATTATTTATTATTCGCATTTCTCTTCACACATCCTTTTATATGTATCCATGTCTTCATGGTTGTCACTCGTTCTCTTTTGTTTTGCTTCAGGTCATAAACAACAGATAAGAGACATGGATGAGTTGAAGCCGAGCTCACCGAACTCATCCCCTCTAACCCCATTAGATTTCCTTGAGAGGGCAGCCACCGTGTACGGTGATTGCCCCTCCGTCGTCTACAACGAAACCTCCTACACTTGGTCTCAGACACACCGGAGGTGCCTCCAGCTCGCTTCTTCTCTGTTCTCCGCTGGCATCAAACGACATGACGTTGTCTCCGTCGTCTCCCCTAACACTGCAGCTATGTACGAGCTCCAGTTCGCCGTGCCCATGTCCGGCGCCGTCATCAATAACGTTAACACGAGACTGGACGCGCGCACCGTCACTGTGCTTCTGCTTCACAGCGAGTCAAAGCTCGTGTTCGTCGATTGCCGCTCGCGCGAGGTAGTTCTCGAAGCCTTATCTTTGTTCCCACCTAACACTCCTCGTCCACCGCTCGTCCTTATCAGTGATGATAATGAACCATTGGAGTTTTCATCACTGACCGTCGATTTTATATGCACTTACGAAAGCATGGTGCTTAGGGGCGATCCTAACTTTGTATGGATCCGGCCAGAGAGCGACTGGCAACCGATTGCGTTAAATTACACTTCGGGAACCACATCGGCTCCCAAAGGTGTGGTCCATTGCCACAGGGGCTTTTTCATCGTGACAGTCGCTTCGTTGATCGATTGGGCTATTCCGAAGCAGCCTGTTTATCTGTGGACCCTGCCGATGTTCCATTCAAATGGTTGGGGTTTCGCGTGGGGTATGGCTATGGTTGGTGGGACTAACGTTTGTCTCCGTAGGATCGATGTCTCGACAATATACAGTTTGATCAAGCGACATGGTGTCACTCACATGTGTGGAGCACCTGTAGTGCTAAACATGCTGGCAAATTCTGCTGACAACAAACCTCTCGACCACCCAGTTCAGATTCTAACCGGCGGAGCTCCTCCACCAGCTGCGGTTCTGTTCCGGACAGAGTCACTGGGGTTTGTAGTGAGTCATGGTTACGGATTGACAGAAACGGGAGGGGTTGTAGTGTCGTGTGCATGGAAGAGAAAATGGAACCAATTCCCAGCGAATGAGAGAGCTAGGCTTAAATCAAGACAAGGAGTGAAACTCGCAGGGTTTACTGAGATTGACGTGGTTGACCCAAGGTCAGGAGAGAGCGTGAAGCGAGATGGGTCAACTCTCGGCGAGGTTGTTCTGCGGGGAGCGTGTGTGATGTTGGGTTATTTCAAGGACCCACAAGGTACATCTAGGTCAATGAAATCAGACGGCTGGTTTTACACAGGAGACGTAGGTGTGATGCATCCAGATGGATATTTAGAGATCAAAGATCGATCCAAGGATGTCGTAATAAGCGGAGGAGAGAACATAAGCAGTGTGGAGGTGGAGTCAATACTGTACGCCAATCCAGCAGTGAACGAGGCGGCGGTGGTGGCTCGACCGGACGATCACTGGGGAGAGTCACCGTGCGCTTTTGTGAGCTTGAAAACAGGGTTGACTGAGAAGCCTAAGGAGAAGGATATTATTGAGTTTTGTAGAGAAAAGCTGCCGCATTACATGGTGCCGAAGACGGTGGTTTTGAAGGAGGAGCTCCCAAAGACGTCGACCGGGAAAATTCAGAAGTTCTTGCTGAGAGAAATGGCCAAAGAGATGGGACCTCGTCGGGCGAGTCGAATCTAGGATACGGAAGCGGCCGAGCTACGGTTGTTATCGGAATTATCGTATGGTACTGTTCATCTACAGAGAGTAATAGATGTGCCAATTGGCCATCTAACTATGCATGCAGCACATTTTAATGTTGAAGTCACTTATTTTGATACTTTAGTTATTGAGTGTCAAAATTCCTTTTACAGGATCAGTCCGGGTCTGTTTTCCTTTTCCTCGTCTTGCTTTGTAATCTGTATCGTTCATTTCCATTAATAAAAAAAATTCAGGAAGGAGTTAGAATGCAATTAAAAATTTAAACCCTTTGATTGATTCTCGCTTGAGGGTTTCGAAAAATAATTTAAAATATTGATTCTTGGAAGTAGTTCAATTGTGGCGACTGGAACTATGTAAGTGTTCATACCGATGTATCCTTCACATGAACAGTCGATCTTAAACCCTATTTACCTATCACATATAATATCAGACCACTTACAAGCAGTGATATTAAAAACGACTCAAATAAGCAAACTTAAGGGCGAACAACTATCTTGAGATTTGAGTTTGAGAAACAGGTTCTGATAGAATAACACACAAGTTTTGGTATTTAATATTAAAAATTAAATTGATCAAATAAAAAATTTAAGATTCAAATATCTGATTGAAATTAAATTATTATGAAATTAACATATACTAAAAATAGAATGAAATTTAAATAGAATCAAAGAAAGATGTTATTTTTAATTATAAAAATAATTTTTAATTAAAATAGGTTAATAAATAAAAACTAATTAATATATTCTAATTTATAAAACTGATTACTTTTAGGTTAGTTACTAAAAAAGCTCAAACCTTCTTCAATATTATAATTATAGTCCGAATTTTAAAAAGTAGCAATAATTTTCGACACTTGCAATTTTTTTCAATTCTAACCCGACGTTAGTGTATTCGTTAAGCTTTCTGACGTAAGTTGCCACATGTTTTAGAAACCTTAACTATTAGTATAAGTTAGTTAAAATTAACACAACAAATAAAGATTAATAAAACGATGTTTGTTTAATTACATAATTAAAATGGCAATGTTGTTTAAAAATGATCTAAATCAGATTACACAATCCCGACAACCTTACGCTTTGATTTCAATTTTTCCTTTCGTTTTTAGTTTGTTCACTCAACGCCCTCACTCTTTGATTTTCAGATTACGCAGCTCTGACTCCTCACATTAAGGGCAGTAGTAGAACGAACTAAAAACGAAGAGCTTACTAGTATAGTATGTTGTAATGTGAGAGTAATTTGGGGCATCATAAAGAAAGGGCAGAAAACAAATGGTTGAGGACTGAGGGAGAATAAATAGGGTTGGGTTAAAATTGAAAAAAATAAAAGTTTGAGCATTTTATTGTCACTTTTTAAAGTTTGAACTAGAATTTAAAATTTTTGAAGTTCGAGTATTTTATTGCCATATTTTTAAATTCAGGTTATAATTAAAATTTTAAAGAAAGTTTGAGTTTTTTTATAATTAACACATTAATTTTTAATAACAAAAATTATTGAAAATTTTTAAATTTTTAAATTTTCATAATTAAATATTTCTAATTAGTTTAAATTCTTATTTACACGTCATGTTGATTGTAAGATACATATTGTTAAATGCTTGATAGGAAATGAAAAATTGAAGATCAAAAAGTAATACGATCAAGATTGAAATTTGGTGTGTATTAAAAGTAAGGTTTTAAAAACCGGACCGAACCGCCAGGTCCTATCGGAAAAAATTTGAACCAGTCAGTGGTCCGGTTCAGTGTCACTTAATAACCTCTCTGCATAAAAACCGACCAGTTCAACCTTTTTTTAGTCGAATCGAACGGTTTGGTCAGGTCCAGTCTGATTTTTTAAACCTTGCAAAATCTCCTTCCTTTCTTTCATCAAAACTTTCGCATTTATAGAATTGTTGCGAAGAACAAGTTCACTTAATTAATAAGTCAAACTCATCAAAATTATTGGTTTATAATATTTATTTCTTTTTGGATGCTTTGTCTTTCTAAATAAGAGAAGAAGAAGAGATCACACTGAAAACCAAATGACGCAATTACTTATTACAATATAAGTGCCTATAAACATAATACAATTTTCTTACATTAATATCATAATTTTGCTAGAAATATTATATAAATCGTATTGTCACCTACGAAATGCTCCAGTCATATACTTCTTTTCAACATCCCCTATTTTATTTGAGTTGAAAATCATTATCTCTCTTACTTCTAGTTACACGCAACACCTCCACCAATACTCATTTTAAAGTACATTGATGAAACTTACAAACATAAACATATTATTCATTGCTTATAAATAAATACAAAAGAAATATACATACCTAATTAGTTATGATTGTATTAATGTCAAACTTTAGATCTTGGTAAATATTTCTTCTATAGGCAAAGGGTCCAAATTTAACTAATATTTCATAAAATTACAAGTTAATTTTTTATATTTTGAGGCATTTAAATGAATTTTAACATTTGCAAACTATTCAAATTTCACCGCAAAAATTTAAATAGGGTAAAGCCTTGTCAAGACGATTTATGAAGAAAATGCATTTGTCATAACGAATGAATTAAGAACATCTATTGATGGTCAGTTCATATTTTATTTTGATCATATTTAAGTTAAAATTATATTGTATTACAAGTTTACAATTGAGAATAATTTCGTACATTACTAACTTGTAATTTATTTTAATGTAGTAGAAGAAATTGATGCAAATACTTTAGATAAAAACGTAGTTTACGAATCTTTAAATAACGTTGAAGAATTTGAAACTTTTGATGATGATGAGACATAACCTCCTTCAGAAATATAATTTTGATTTTTATTGTTATTTTAATATTTATATTAGACTCATATTTATTTATTATTA
>JANVCL010000003.1:4601472-4611740 GCA_026546855.1 Erythroxylum incrassatum | reverse complement strand
AATAATGTTTTAGTAAAAATCTTTATAAGACACGAAATTTAAAGAGTTCTAGAAATACATAACTTCATTTTTAACTTGTAAAAATGTTGTTTTCGGCAAACTAAAAAAATTAAATACATTTGAAAGAAAAATAATATTCAAATAAATAAATAAATAATTGTATAAATTAAACAATACAAAATAGAAATCATTATAATGAGTGTTTGAGATTAATGAAGCATTATTACAAGTGTTTACACGCTTCAGTAATGATATGTTCTCTTCCCTCCTATTATAACCAAGGGGATACTTGATTAGTTGGTATAAAAAAAGATGAATGTGTAAAGAAAGAAAAAAAGATGTTTGATAATATATTATGACTGAATGGATAATGTTTTTATATCCCCTTTTAAAGCAATACTTCATATTCCTAATATAGCTGGTGAATGAAAGTCATATCTATTTCTATTCTTCACTATATTCATTATAAATTTTATTATCATTCCCCCAAGTAAACTGAGCATGCCCTAAGATTTTTAACTTCTCTTTAAATTTTACCAACATATTACACTTGCGGATATTATTCTTTTAAATTTCATTACTATGGTGCTATCCATCGTGATTGTGACAATTTGGGTAAGTGGCGTTAGAGATAGCAAAAGAGTCAGAACCTAGCCCAACCTAACTCAACTCTTAAAAGCAAAACGACATCATTGTGTGCTTATAATTTTAAAAAATATGAGCTCAACTGAGTCGGGCTAGGGATTAAGCCTCAGGCAAGGCCTGGGTTTCTACAATAAAGGCCCAGCCTTTAGCTCGATCCAACCTAATGTCATCCCTAATGGCATAACCTGTGAGCTAAAAAAGGTCTATATATTGAATTGGAGATAACATATTTAATTTTTTAAATTTAATTTAGTATGAAGCTTTTTAATTTTTAATTAACTAATCTTTTAAAACTTTAACAATTAAATTAAAAAAATTAATTTTGATAATATAATATATCTACTAAATATCATATAAATGTTTATTTATTAACCTCATCAGCAAAAATTAACATTTTAAAATAAATTTTTAAGGTTTTAAAATATTAGTTATGAAAAATATAAAATTTTGAACACTAAATTACAAAAATCCTAAAAATATAACAGTTTAGAATGGATTATCTCATTAAATTTCATATGGAGTAAAGTTGGCGCATCCAATGAACCAGAAGGGCTAGGCCTGAAAACATGGCCAAGCCCATTGTAGTAATCAAGCGTTGGAAAAATGCTCTGTTTCTTTTTTTTTTTTGAAAACTGATTTACTAATATACCGAATTATTAATATTTTGGATCTATTCAATTGAGTTAAGAGTTAAGACTATTTCTATCTTCCGTGTCTTGACTTGTAAGACAACTGACTTTTAAACCAGGCAAGTCTTTGTCGTGATTGAATTGAACTAATCAATTTTATATAATGATGACCAACCATCTGTCCTGTTTCCATTAGATAAACCATGTTTTGAATTTATTTATGTTATAACATATTACTCATTTCTATCCAAAATGGATGTCGTTTTAGAAGGATGCACGCTTATTAAAAAAACTAATGAAATGTTTGATATATCCTTATTAACGATACTACTCAACAATGACGCTTTTGTATAATTTATGTAATATGTGTAATCAAGATATGAGAGAAATTAAAAGGTAATTTTGTAGGTAAAATTATAAACAAAAGTCACAAACGACACTTATTTTGAATAATTAAAATTTCTCTAAAACAATTTCTATTTTGTTAATTCAGTAGGTTTGTTAATATTATTCAATTTTTGTTGTTGATAATTTGTAAGTGTTTATTGAAAAAAATTCTCACTGTAACCAATATTTTTATGTATATATTTATATGTCACGAATAATAAAAATTTGGGTTAATTGTCAAAAAACTTAAACTTTCGTAAATTTTTTAATTATAGCTCAAATTTTTAAAAGTAATAATAAAACGCCTAAATTTTTAATCTTTTTAATTCTAGCCCAAATTTTAAAATGTGACAATAAAATATTCAAATGTTCAATTTTCTTCAATTCTAATCCCGACGTTATTTGTTGTTCTCCTAATACCTTCAACCATTATGATTGTTATTCTGACGTCCCAAATTACTTTTGCATTACAGAGTACTACATCAGTAAAGTCATCCAGGGTTGCAAAATTTGATTTAGGTCATTTTTAAATTCAACGGAAATACTATTATCGGGTTAGAATTGAAAAAATTGAAAGTTAACGTATTTTATTACTTTTTTTTATGTTTGCGCTAGAATTTAAAAAATTTGTAAGTTTGAACATTTTATTGCTACTTTTTAAAGTTCGGACTATAATTAAAAATTAACAAAAGTTTGAACTTTTTATGTAATTAACCCTAAAAATTTCGTTACCTTAATTAGTAAATTATTAACAAAACTAAAGTTTTGAACTAAATTGTTAAGGTTTTAAAATTTTAGTCATTCAGTTGATAATTTCAAAATTTAGATGTTGAATTAGAAAATTTTGAAAAAGAAAGAACTTTAAGATTGATTATTCCAATTTAATAAACTTGGTAAGAAAGTTTTTACCGTCTTGATACGTTTAAAGGGGGATGATTATAGATGCTATTTATAAATTATAACACACTTGTCATTACTTTTGAATAATTAATTAATCAAATACTCACAAAAGAATTATGTATATAATTCATATATATATATGTGTGTCTGTTAATTCAACTTGAACAACTATTTAATAGCCCCTAAAGGTGATCAAGTTGGTATAGTAAGGGGATATAAGATCAAAAGGTCCTGTGTTCAAATTCTCCTACTTACATTCTCTCGATCGAGCATGTCGTACAAGATTTGCTTAGTGCGGAGTATTCAGTTGACATGATTTATAGGCTATTGTGTCAAGCTAAAGGTTTATTCAATGTCCATCTAAAAAATAACAACTGCAGATTCCTTTAGTTCTTAAAAAAACTATTTAATAATTTATTTGTAAAGAATTGCTCATTTTTTGATATATTAAGATTTTTGTCTTGAATTATAAGAATTACATAAATAATAGAAATAGTAACTTACAATTTTAGTGACTTTTATGGTCATAATATAGTATGGTGTTTTAGTCTTTAATATCCCTAATGACCATATAAAAGTCCCTAATGACCATAAAAGTCACTAAAATTGATCGCTATCCATGGTCCCCATAATTGATTCCACCTTTAATTGTAGTCCACTAACACTAACCCAACATCAACCGGAGCCAACAATATCTTATCTTAATTAGGTAACAACTTACTTGAAGAACACTCGTCATGCTTGAATGTTAAGATGCACCATCATATCGTTAGTTGGAACATCAAATACAAAATTACAATGTTTTACAAATTAGATTGGGATTTAAACTAATACGAGAAAAGGATCAAGTTTTAATATAATAAAATTTAAATTTTATTAATTTATGAAAATAAACTAATTAATTGATAAGTCGTTAACCACCAACAATTATTAAATTATATTGTATTTATTATTCCATAAAAAAGAAAATAAAAGTTTTTGTATTCATACTTCTATAGAATGAGTTCAGATCTCCTGTCTAATATTATGGTGTCTTATTGTATTCAATAAATCTCAGCTATTTATTTATGTAAATCTCACGTAAGATCTATAAAATAAATAGCTAAAATTTAATAAAATAAAATAAGACATACTAAAATTGGTCAAAAATACAGAGAAATGTAGAATGGCCGCAGCTCATTAGTCACCTCCTGTGTTTATAGCTTAGAAAGTCCTACCCACTCTCCACGAGGTCATAACACGCACAGGACTAATGGCTGATCAAGATCAACCTTTGAAGCTACCTCCATTGCCATGGAAGGTCAAGCTCCTTGTCTCCGCCCTCTCCTTCGCTGTAGACCTCACTCGCCGCTCCGATGGCTCCGTCAACCGCCGCCTCATGAGCTTCTTCGACCTCAAAGCTTCCCCTAATAAAAAACCAATAAACGGCATCAAAACCACTGATATCACAGTTGACACCACTTGCAATCTCTGGTTTCGTCTCTATACACCAATCCCTTCTAAGGGTTTTAGCGATGGAAACGGATTACCAGTTGTTTTCTTCTTCCATGGTGGTGGCTTCGTATATATGGCAGCTGATTCGAAGCCTTACGATGACTTCTGCCGTTTACTTGCCCGAGAACTCTCTGCCTTTGTCATCTCCGTCAACTACAGGCTCGCGCCGGAGTATCGTTACCCTTGCCAAATTGACGATTGCCTCGATGCCCTGAAGTTCGTTGACAGCAACGAGATCGAAGAATTCTCATGTTATGCTAATCTCAAGTGTTGTTTTCTTTCTGGAGATAGTGCAGGTGGCAATTTGGCGCATCACGTTGCTTTGGAAGCAAGTAAACACAAATTCAAGGACGTTGAAGTCATCGGCAACATCTTGATACAACCCTTTTTTGGAGGAGAAGATCGAACCGAATCGGAGAAAAGGCTACGTGGAGCTCCATTCGTGACGACTGAGAGATCTGACTGGACGTGGAAGGCCTTTTTGCCGGAGAATTCAGACAGGAACCATCCTGCAGCTAATGTATTTGGACCAAAAGGAGTGGACATGTCGGGGGTGAAGTTTCCGGCAAGTCTTGTTGTTGTCGGTGGGTTTGATCCGTTACAGGATTGGCAAAAGAGTTACTACTACGGACTGAAGGAACGTGGGAAAGAAGCATACTTGGTTGAGTACCCAAATGCGATTCACACGTTTTATGCTTATCCAGAGTTGCCTGAGTCGTCTTTGTTCATCAAGGAGATGAAGGAGTTCGTGCAAAAGAAATCAGCGGCTAGTTAAGGATTAAATAAACCATCCTTTCTTTAAGATTGATATGAATCGCAGCCTTCTTAATGAGCAATAAATATTTGATTCAATACATACTTGTTTGTGGAACGAATCAATTATGATCTGCACAAAGATTCAGAAGTAGCTATGTCCTTTTTTATTTTTTTCTTTTTGTTGCTATGAGATATCTCGGAGAATCTTAATTATAAGAAATAATTTTAAGCCATTTACATTCAAATTAATTCTGCTAAATAGGTTTTTTGGAGATAAAGCTCTGACTTCAAATTTAAAACGGCTACATACATGCGGGCAGTTCAAACCTGTAACCTCACTTAAACTAGGAAAGCACCTTATCAATTCTATTTTTAAACTTAATTTGTGGGAAAGTTTGATTTGGAACTTGATTATTTTTAAATAAATATAAAGATATAAGATTTGACCAACTTCTATAGTTGCTAGTATTAATTAAAAGATGAGTCTTAGAATAATTAATAAAGCTATTCTTTTATGATCATATGATAATTTTTTATTTAAGAGGAAATTAAGGTGGACAAATATAATAACGTGTCATGTGTGATTGTGATTATGCCACATGAGAAAGGAGAGTTGGTATCTGGTTAGGGCTTTTGGGTTCTAAGTATCTCTCAGCCCACAATCGCTTTTCTTACAAAACCTTCACTCTCTGTTCTCTTAAACCTCTGCGTTTGTTTACGGGTCTTCTCTTCTCTCGCCTCCGCATCGCTAACTTCATTCAGCGTTCTTGCTCTCGCACTTTATTGTCTCTGTCACTCTCTCTTACGCTCTGAGCGAACGAGAAAGTTCTTGGCTTGTCCGTCTCGGGTATGCATTTTCAACCTTTGCCTTAGTTTTATTGTTGCCCTCCCTTTTCCTTCCATTGTGTTTACTCCTGTAGCGTACCTACTTATCCTAGAGCTATTTGGTTTCATTTTTTACTTCCCATTTTGTTGGTTTTTGTTATTTCCTCGTGTTCGATTTTGTAGTTTCTGCGATTTCCTTAAAGATTTCAGCTTTAGTTTCATTTATAATTATTTTGGTATGTGTTTTTGTTATATTCTAAAGGGAGTTACTTTCTGTTGTTAACAGAATTGGCCGAGAAAAATAGTTTTGAGATGATAATTAGAAGTGCTTCTGAATCATCAAGGTATAGTTTTTCACTTGTTTCTACTCGTTATCTTGGAGGAGCAGCTGATATTTTTGGTTTCTTACTTAATCATGCGATGATTGGTGATAAGAGAGGTTATTCAAGTTCAATGGAAACTGCAATTTTGATCAGAAGAGGAAAATGGTTTGATAAATTCTTGAGAGAGAAGTGCATTAATCTCAATGATGCGTTAACTGTGTTTAACCAGATGGTTCATATGCGACGTCTGCCTTCAGTTGTTCATTTTACCCAACTTTTTACAGTCATAGCGAGAATGAGATATTACTCTACAGTGATTTCCTTGTATAGAAGAATAGAAGTTGTAGGAGTTAAGCATGATATTTTTAGTCTCACTGTTTTTCTCAATTGTTTCTGTAGCTTAAAAAGGGTGAATTTTGGTTTCTCTGTTTTAGGAAAAATTTTGAAACTTGGATATGAGCCTGACCATGCAATATTTAACACTCTTGTACATGGGCTTATTATTGAGGGTAAAGTGATTCAAGCGATGGGATTTTTTAAAGAGATGGAGAAGAAAGGGATCCGACCTGATTTAGTTACTTACAATACAATAGTCAAAGGTTTATGTAAAACAAGAAATATCCTAATGGCACTTCAGTTACTTGAGAAAATGGAAGAAGTTGGCCAAGAGTTAGATGAGGTAGCATATAACACCATCATAGATTGCCTTTGCAAGAATAAACAGGTAACAGAAGCCATGAACTTATTCTCAAAAATGTTGGCTAGAGGCATTCAACCTACTACTGGTACCTACAATTCCTTAATTTATGGATACTGTGTGCAAAACCAAATGGATGAGGCACTGAAAGTATTTCATATGATGATTGGTCGAGGTTTTAAACCTAATGTTGTAAACTATACCACCTTGATAAATGGCTACTTCAAAAGCGATAGAATAAATGAAGCTGTGAAGCTCTTCAAAGAAATGCGGCGCGTGAGATTGGCCCCTAATGTTGTCACTTACACCACTATTATTGGTGGCTTGTGCAATTCCGATAGGCATGTTGATGCTTTGCGTCTTCTTAAAGAAATGCAAGACTTTGGACCAACACCAAACCTCATGACTTACTCAGTGTTACTGAAGGGCTTATGTAAATATGGGCATGCTCAGAAGGCACTGGAGATATTTCAAGCATTACAAGAGAGCAGTATAGAGCTTGATATAGTAATTTATACCATAGTGATTGAAGGTATGTCCAAAGCTGGTAAGCTTGATGCTGCAAAGGAATTGTTTTATAGCCTTTCAACAAGGGGTTTGCAGCCTAATGTTGCGACATACACAACAATGATACATACACTTTGTTTGGAAGGTTTGCTTCATGAAGCATATCAGTTATTCAGGAAAATGGAAAAACATGATTGCTTGCCTAATACACGCACTTATAGCACTATAATCCAAGGTTGTATCCGAAATAACGACATATCAATGGCAACCAAACTCATTAGCGAAAATCTTGAAAGAAAATTCGCTGCAGATGCATTCACTGCATCAGAATTGTGATCTGTGGCCAATGAGACCAATCGTAAGGCCAGTAGAGGCTCCTACCCCAGTGGTATTTCGTTCATGGAATTCGATAAGAGGTTGTATCTAGCCACGGTGTTCAAATATATGGTGATGCAATCTCATTCATCATAATGGTTTGGTGATGATGAGTTGCTTCAATCTCTGTAGTGGTTATTTTTGAGAGACCTCAAATCTTTATATGTGGTCCATGCATATAATCAAGAGATGTTTTGTTTATAACCAGAAGATGGGCCACGAAATGTCTTCAAGGAAGTACAGAGTGATTGCAGAGAATTTGTTTCCCACTTTCATTTGGCTGGTTAGTATGAATAAAATGCTTTCAGTTGCTTACATTTTTCATCGGAGCTACAGTTTTTGTAAGTATACTTGTTTCATCAATGACAGGACATGAAGTATTAACAAGGATCATGGACAATTAAGAGCTGACTACTGTGATTCCGTTGTAAAAGCAAGATCATAATGCTCTAATAGCATTCTTCGCATATCATTCTGTTTCTTGAAGGAATCTAAACTTCTGTCCATCTTTTTGCAGTGAGTATATTGTCAATATCATCGACTGGAGTTGGATATGGATCATGGGACATTATGCAGTGATTTGGTGATAGTATTTCTAGGATTTCTGACAATTTTCAGCTTACACACTGAACTGGAAACCTTAGGTACAGCCTTGAAGACAAACTTAGTTAAGATTTTCCTTCTTGACGCAAATGCAAATATATCATTTCAGTTGACACATGTTGATTCATAGAGAACTTATTGCAGATACAGAGATTCAGAATCTGGCGTTCACTTACTAAGAGCTAATGTTCTGAAATTAGAATGAGTTTTCTGTGAAGAAAAGCTTGATTGATGAAAATTTTCTTAGCTGTTTAATGACATTATAAGTGAAAAGCCATACAAAGACAAGGTAGCTAGTTTATTCCCAAGCCATTACAATCATGAATGCATGCATCCTTGAGAAGCGGGATCCCTTGTTGGCTCTGTCACTTCCCGAGTGTCTTTTGAAGATATCAGAATAAACAAGTTGGTAAGCACAATCAATTCATCAAAGTTGATATGTTGAGGCTGAAATCATATGCATGTGTGTTGCTTTCTCCTGTCTCTCTTTCCTATGTCTTTTTCAGAAAGTAGTGAAGAATTCCACTGACTATGTCCAGGTGAAATGAAATCCTTGAACCAATTACCTTATTTTTCCAGTTCCATTTTCACAGGGATGAAGATACAAAAATGACATTTTTACCAGGCCTTAATTTAGAATACTTGTATAGTTATATTATATTAGAACTTTGAGTCTTTTTTATTTCATATGATATGATAAATTTTGCGCTGGCCAAATAAACATGACACTGAAATTTATACTTGATCTTTGTATTAGGCAAGGGTACTTCAACTCCTGTCTACTTAGCGGAGCCAAAACTTTTTTATCAAAAAAAAAATCAGTTTGCAGTTCGTTTTGCATTGGGAAAATGTGTGGTAAAGCGTGTTGGTGAGGGAAAGTGGTCTGTTGTACATGGTGCAAACCTACGAAAAGTTTTCGGAAGAATTGCTTGCACTGGTTTTGATTCAGGGGAAAATAGCCTTAAGTATACGACTTTAAAATGGGACTAGGCTAAAGATGCATACTCTTTGTCGTAAATTTTCTTAATACCTTCGTTGTCTTAAGCCTAAACTTTTCAAACAAGCGTGTTAGAGATTCTTGATACAAAAGGACAAATGATAACTTTGTTTTGCATATCCTTCGTAAGTGTCTTTTGTTCTCTCCATTTTTCTGATGTTTGATCTTACAAAGTCATCTTTCATACTTGTGTTCGTCCCATGCACTTCACAACTTATTTTCATGTCTTGGAATGGTTGTCATATTAAAATATTTCCTTTGGTCCCTGATCTTTTGCTAAGTAAAGTTGCTGCATTTCTGAAGGTAAGAGAAGTCCCGGGTCATTTTGGCCTGTGAAGCAATCATTTGGCTCATTCCTTGTTGGAGGAGACAAGGGCAGTGCCTGACATTAATTCTGGACTTATTATGCTCTGTGTCTTGAAATGAAGTGCTAAAGTTTGACACTCCAAAGCCAACTTAAGCACTAGAATGCAAGGTTGATTGCTGGAGAACAGTTTGTGATCTTCCACAGGACATCAGCCTTGGCGGCAGTTGAATAATTCCTCACATGTCCTTGTTTGTAGCCCTTGCTTATGCTTGAACCTAGCCTACTATTAAGTTTTAAATCTAGAATCAATCACTAACATAAGAGTTTCTCTGGACTAATTCCAATGTCAAAAGCCATAACATTTCTTTAGAATATGGGAAAAATTATATATTTTAATTAATTATAGTTTATTTATAAGCATTTATATAATTGCAGATGTCCATTCAAAACTGAGTAGGAATTCGATACCCCACCAACAAAAAGAGATAGAATAGTAGAAAAGGAAACAACATTGTCCAGAGATTGCTTCAGATTATATGAAGTGACACAACTAAATGTAGTTGAAGAAACTCATTAAATGCATATGATGTTCCAAGCTGGATATTACTATTTTGTAGGCCATCAATTATTTATTTATTTTGTAAGTGTTTAATTATTGCTGCAACTTGTATTGTTAATTTAATTTAATATAATTAATAATTATAAATTTACCTTCTCCGTTTTCAAATCACTGAAGTTAGAAACCTAACCTTCATATTCAAATGTAAAACTTTTGAACTGATATGAACAAATTTTACCAGTTGGTCGGCTCACCCTCCTAAGG
>JANVCL010000003.1:4584305-4594334 GCA_026546855.1 Erythroxylum incrassatum | reverse complement strand
TCCTTAATATTTTGTGTATTGTGATGTATTATGACATTATGGTTATTTGTTAATGAAAATGATCATTTTCTTTTATCGTCAGTAATAAATGTTATTGTAAATAGTCATAATATATATGGAAGTCTTGAGAATTGTGTTAATCTCAAGCATTTTAAAGGTCATAAGGGCATATATAAAGATTGACCTTGCATCTATGTCATTAAACACATTAAGTTCATATAGATATCTTTAAAGTTTCGTATGACATAAGGGATATGAGGTTTTGATCCCATAAAGAAATTCTCTAATGCAGTTTAGCATTCAGTTAGAAAATATATTCTCTAATGTTGTTTAGCATCCAGTGAGAGAATACACGATTTCTCTGTTGCAATTTAGCATAAAGTTGGAGAAATCGAAACCTATAAACGACGATGATACATTTTAGATCATATAGGTATCATCACAGTTTGCCACACTCTATTTTCCCGTTCATGTTAGTGAGGCATTAGATATTTGTGATTATATTGGACCTGTGTCACATATAACACATGTGTTTGATATTTTTCAGCATCGAAAACTTTGCAGGACAGAATGGTGGACTTTCATTACCTTTGGATTGAATATGTTTTTTTAAAAAATTGGTACCAATACAGTAGCGTAACTTAACCGATTTTTTTACTATTTTGAACCTGACAAAATATTGCAATTAATAATTGTCCAAGGGGGAGATTGTTAGACATGTTTGCCCTTAACCTTAAGGGCAATTGTGTCTTTCTCCTTGTAAATGGACAGTTATTAATTGTAATCTTGGTTTTCAATAAATTACTGGTTAAGTTACGTAATTCAATCCAAATAAGAGTAATAAAGTGACCTAATAAAGGATTTAAATTAATGGATCAAAGTTCAGGAGGAAAATAGATCCCTTTCTGTGTGGACCTGGTCCACATTGGCCTTGTGATGGGAAAGCCCGATATGGAAGCTATATAAAGGTTAAGGTCTCCTGTAGTTACTCAGGAATTCACGAGCCTAAAGTTCTCTGACCCGTTAAGAGAGCTCGTGATTGAGCAAACTGTAGAAAGGTCTAGACCGAACAGTAGTGAGCAACTTCCTCAACTGGCCCGGGAGAATCAGAGCTTGTTTGGATGTCGAAAACTACTTCGAAAGTCAAAATGGATCCGAAACCAGGTATTCCGTAATTCCTTCGTTTGTACCCTTTCATGTATGATCCTGGATACGTAATAGGGCCTGTGCTACGTGTTACATTCTAAAGTTAACTTTTCTATTAAAGATATGAAAAATTGATCTTACAATTTTATCAAATGCTAAATTCCCTATTAGAAACTCCATAGTGCTTATTGGTACTTTTTATTTAAAACGAGAGAGGTGATGTATCCAACTTATATGGAACTTTGGTGGAAAAGAAGAAGTGGCTCAAACCTACTAACTATAACTAACCAAAAGTAAAAAAAAATAAAAAGGTCACCTTCCCACATCATACATAATACCAAAAAAATACAACCATTACTCCAAATATTACTAAATGTAGCCTATGTAAGCACAACGGCATTTATACAAAGCCCTCCTTATCTTTTTTGTAATAATGATTTTTTCTCCATTTTTTTTAAATTTTACTTCTAATCAGTTAGATACGTGACTGATATTAATAAAAGTAGGTACGAAGGGGCATTAATTAAAGGAGTAAGGCCAAGGTCGAAGTCCCAAGTTGTTTATCACAAGAGATAGGAACAAGAATGTAAAAGAAGTGTTTCAAGCATTTAAAGCATATGTCAACGAGTTTTGTGATTCATGGCTATGTAACCGTGTTAACCCTCTGCTTTGAAACTCGGATCAGACCGGCCGATTCGATCGGTTGATCGGTGATCGGTTAGCTATCCGATCCGGGTGACTCATAAAAATCAGTCTTCAATTGAACCAGTGCGAACCAGTAAGAATCGGTCAATTGACCAGTTAAATCGGGACTGGTCGAACCGGTTAGCCACTGATTCAATGAATTTTTTATTTTTTATATTTTGCTTTTGGTCTTTCTAAAATGCTGATGTGTTTTTTTGATTCTTTCAAAAGTAAAACTCACATTTTCTCTAGAAATCTAACAGAAGTATAAAAATTTATATTATTTAGTATATTTTTGTTTTTTTTAATATTACTAATATTATATATAATTATTACGTAAGTGATATCTCCGGTTCGACATTCGGTCCGAGTTTCAAAACTTTGTGTTAAACAGAAGATAGATAGAAGAAGTGTGAAGAAAGAGGATGAAAGGTGGAAGGAATAATTAGATGAGATGATCTTTAGAAACAAGGATCAAACTGAATTGGATGCTGTTTTCACTCAAGTTATAATCGACTGAAAAATTTCTTCTTGTTCAGCTATGCCACCGAGCATCCAACGTTTTGTTTTCAGGAAGTAATCATACGACCAACTCTTAAACTTGCATCAGCTTACATTGATTTTTCAGTGTGATTATTAAATTTGTTAAAACTACTAATTCATTGAATAATTTATCTTAAAATACATTCTGAATATAATAATTTGCATCGTTGGTTGCAATTATAAGGTAGTAATGATAAAGTAAACAAAAGTTGATAAAACTAGTTATTTTCCTTGCAGTATTGTAATCGGAGCGGTGAGGCTATGCGACTTTTAAGTTTTACCTAAAAACTCTGAATGCAATGAACCATCAATTCTTTCGTTTGTTAAATGTACCTATGTACGCCAAAAGTCTAAAAGTTCTTAACTTCTTATCATCCCAAAGTCTTTGGTCATGATAATTGAAATAGCTTTGAATTCTTCTTTTCCTTTCGTCACCAGTAAATCACATAAATGTGTGAGTCGACAGCAGGCTCAGAATAAGCTTAAGTGCAGAATTATAGTTTTCTAGCTACACAAGAACTCATGGCTAAAATATTAGTTCTGCTTCTTCTACCACTCATCTTTTCCTGCAAATCTTCATCTTCAGCATCCGACAGATTAAGCGAAGGCTCATCTTTATCAGTGGAGAGAAAAGGTGATATCTTGGTCTCAGCTGGAGGAATCTTTTCTGCTGGATTCTTCCAAGTTGGCATCAACGCTTACTGCTTTGGAGTGTGGTTTAATGAGCCATTCTGTTCAACAAACTGTACAGTGGTTTGGATGGCAAACCGTGACCAGCCTGTTAACGGCAAAGAATCGAAGCTCTCTCTGCTAAGCTCTGGTAATCTTGTTTTATGTGACGCCGGTGGGCTCAAAGTTTGGGCGACGAACACGGAGTCACCATCTTTTCTGCATCTCTCCATACGTGACAATGGTAATCTTGTACTATCCAGCATAGAAGGAGAAGACGAAGTGCTGTGGCAAAGCTTTAACTTTCCCACAGACACTCTCCTTCCTCAGCAGGCACTAGCAAAAAGCAGGGAACTTGTTTCCTCCAGAAGTCAAAGCAACTACTCCTCAGGATTCTACAAGCTTTATTTTGATAACGATAACGTTCTTCGTCTTCTTTACAATGACCCTGTGACTTCAAGCATTTACTGGCCGGACCCTGAGCTTATGGCCTGGGAAGCTGGGAGGTCTAGTTACAACAACAGCAGAACTTGTGTTTTAGATTCTTTGGGAAATTTCACCTCGAGTGATGGATTTTCATCCACGTCAGCGGATTATGGAGTGATACTTCAAAGAAGATTGACAATTGATTACGATGGTAATCTTCGATTATACAGTCGAAAAGATAGCTGGGATACTTGGGTTGTTTCATGGCAGGCCATGTCCCAACCTTGTAGGATTCATGGAATTTGTGGACCTAATAGCATATGCAACTATGTTCCTGGCTCAGTTTCTGGCAGGAAATGCTCTTGCCTTCCAGGTTTCAAGATGAAGGATCGCAGTGACTGGTCTGCGGGCTGCGATCCCGAGTTCAACATTCCTTGTGACAGAAGCAAGAGCACCTTCGTTCAACTCACTCATCTTGAGTTCTATGGCTATGACTTTGCTTTCTATCCCAATTACACACTACAGATGTGTAAAGATGTATGTTTGAAGAGATGTAATTGCAAAGGATTTCAACTTAAATTCATCAAGCATGATTACGCCAGCAATATCCCTTACTGTTTCGCAAAGGCACAACTACTAAATGGTCATCGTTATCTAAATTTCGAAGGAGACCTATACCTGAGAGTCCCAAAAACCAGTTCCTCCTTCGCAGCTAAAACTGAAGAGTTCGGTGTGGATTGTTCCGATCAAGCAGTCAGGCAGCTGGATAGAAAGTATGTTAAAAGCCATGAAAACGGAACATTGAAATTCGTTTTCTGGTTTGCTTGTGTCATCGGAATATTTGAGTTTTTATGTGTTTTGTTAGCATGGTTTTTGTTAGCAAGAACACAGGAAACGTCGTTCCAAGAACAGCAAGGTTACCAAGTCGTAACCAGCTTCAGAAGATTCTCCTATGCCGAGTTAAAGAAGGCGACTCGAGGATTCAGCGAAGAGATTGGAGGAGGTGCTGGAGGAACTGTGTACAAAGGAACGTTATCTGATCAGAGAGTCGCAGCTATAAAACGTCTGAACCAAGTCAGCCAAGGTGAAGAAGAATTTCGAGTCGCAACTAGCACTTTTGGAAGACTTAACCACTTCAACTTGATAGAGACGTGGGGTTATTGTGCAGAGGGGAAGCACAGGCTTTTGATCTACAAGTACATGAAGCATGGATCTTTAGCAGAAAATCTCGCTCGTAATGCGCTAGATTGGAACAAAAGATTTGACATTGCTGTGGGTACAGCCAAAGGCTTAGCTTATCTCCACGAAGAATGCTTAGAGTGGGTTTTGCATTGTGACATAAAGCCTCAAAACATACTTCTTGACGGTAACTTCCAACCAAAGTTATCAGATTTTGGCCTATCAAAGCCATTGAAAAGAGGTAATGATATCTATTCAAGGATATCGAAGATTAGGGGGACCAGAGGGTACATAGCTCCAGAATGGGTTCTCAATCTGCCCATCACGGCCAAAGTGGATGTTTATAGCTATGGGATGGTCTTGTTGGAAATGGTGACTGGAAATAGCCCTACCTCAGAAACAGAGAACAGCAGTTCAGTGAGAGGAATGAAAGAAACCTGCACTGAAATGGATTCATGGATAGAAAAGAACATAGACCCCAAGCTGGAAGGAAAATATGACAAGGTTAAGATGAGAGTTTTGGTTGGTGTGGGTATGAAATGTATTCAAGAGAACAGGGATGCAAGACCCTCTATGAGTCAAGTAGTTGAGATGCTTTTGCACCATGAAAATGGTTCTGAATCTGCATGAACACAAACTCTAGATCGTAGAATCTTCAAAGTCCAAGGATGTCATTTTCAGGTTTCAGGTATAGTTATGTAGTGAAACTGTCTACTGAAAAGAAAGTTTAGGTTAATGAAGAAAATTATTATTTCATCATAGTGTACGGTAGGGACTTTTATACTAGATATAAAGGAATGCTATTGGCTATTGTGTTGTGGAATCTGTAACAAAATTGATAGCTAATACAATTCTATTATAGTATAAGCTACTAGTATTCTGTACAAAATGAAAGGAAATAAAACAGAAAGGCTTATGTGGTTTAGTCCTGAATTTGTGGTTTGAGTGAGTTTGAGTAATGGATTTTAGTGGGTCATGGGTCACCCTTTCAAGTCGGAGCCTCGGAAAGACAAATGAATCCAAATTTGAAGATTAGGTCTTCAAACACGTGTTCAGTGAGAGGCTTTGTGAATAAGTCCGCTAGTTGGTGTTTGCTTTGTACATGCTTGAGATTTAGGAACCCTAAGTTTGCCGCATCGTGTACTAGATGAAGATCAATCTCTAGATGCTTGGTCCTCTCGTGAAAGATAGGGTTTTTTTATATGTGAATCGCCGCCTAATTAGGCAAGGGCAGTCTAACTTGGCGCGAAGGCGCAGAATAAAGGTATGACTTCATTGTTTTCCACTTGAAAATACTTCAATAGTTGAACGATCCATTTTAAGTCGCATGTAGTTGAAACTAAGCCCCTATATTCTGCCTTCACAGATGATCTACTGATTGTTGTTTGCTTCTTTGTTTTCCTCGATATGGGTGATTTTTTTAGGAAAACATAAAACCCATTCAAAGACCGTCTGCTAAACACGCAGCTTGCCTAGTCCAAATTGGAGTAAGCAGTAAGTTGTAGGTTTGATTTTGATGCATAGAATAGGCCTTGATTCCGTGTTCCTTTGAGATACTTGAGAATGTGTTTTACAACTTTCCAGTGAGGTTCCCTTGGTGATTTCATGAATTGACTTAATTGTTGTGTTATGTAGGTAAGGTCTGGTCTTGTGAAGCTTAAGTATTGTAGTCTGCCCATGATCTCCTGTAGCTTTCCAAGTCTTTGAGTAGTTCACCTTCGTCAATGGTAAGTTTTCTTCTCGGAACTATGGGTGTTACACATGGCTTACAGTCCAGTAAATTTGTTTCCTGCAAAATGTCCCTTACATACTTGCCTTGGCTGAGTACTGTCCCTTCTTCTAACCTTACTATTTTAACTCCTAGGAAGAACTTAGCATACCCTAGATTTTTTATTGTGAACTCTTTGTTTAGGGCATGTTTGATAGTGTTTAAATGTTCTTCCTTTGCTCCAATGATGAGAATGTCATCCACGTAGATGATGATAGCAATAAAATTGTTGCCTTGACTTTTAGTATATGGGCAACTATCTGATTCTGCTTTATCAAAGCCTAATCCTTTTAGTTTTATGGTCAGTTCCTTGTGTCATTGCCTGCCTGCCTATTTGAGTTCATAAATGGACTTTACCAATCTGCAAACCTCTCCTGCCTTAGCTTTCTTATAACCCTATGGTGGTAATATGTAGAGTTCTTCTTTTAGGTAGCCATGTAAATAAACATCATTTATGCCACACTATAGGATGAGACATTTTCTTATTGTAGCTACAGCTAAGAATGTTCTGATTGTCATAATCCTGGCTATAAGAGAGAACACCTCTGAATAGTCCACTCCTTTCCTTTGGTTGAAGCCCTTTGCTACTAGCTTTGATTTTAGTTTGTCAACAGTGTCGTCTGGGTTGTATTTCACTTTGTATACCCACTTTGATGCTATAGCTCACTTCTCTTTAGGTAGCTTTGTCAAAACCTAGGCCTAATTGTCTTCTAGAGCTGCTAGCTATGCATCCATGGAGTCCACCCATTCCTTTGACTTGCTTGTTATCTCATAAGACAAAGGTTCAAAAGTAGTGCACACATTACCTATAAACTCCTTGTAGCTTTGTGTATACACAACTTGAAAGTTTGAATCCTTGTTTTCTTCTGTTCCTGCAGGACCAAAGTCTTTTAAAGTGATATTAGCAGAATCAGGAATAGAAGTGGAATGATAAGCAGAGGCTTGGTGGACATAATTATCGAGGTATTTTGGTGTGGTATGTGTTCTTTGGCTCTTCCTCACATTGTTGTTCGTGGTAGTTTCTTGATTGGTGATATTGTCGAGTTGCGGTTGTGTTTCTGTGGTTTTTGGTGTGTCTTCTATATTTTATATGCTTGATGACCTTAGCATGTCACTTAATATTTTTGCATCATCATCTATTGTGTTGTAAGGAAACAGTGGTAACAGTCTTTGTTTAGAGTCTGTTTGTGTTTTAACAAAAAGAAAAGTGTTTTCATTGAAGGTTACATCTCTTGAACTATTTTTTTTTGTGTGCCAATGTCCATGACTGTAGACTTTATAGTCTAGCATATATCCAAGGAAAACACATTTCAAAGATCTAGGATCCATTTTTGTCTTGTTAGTTGTCTTATTTAAGGCAAAACATAGATACCCGAAAACTTTCAAGTGTTCATAGGTTGGTTTTCTTTAATGTAGCTTCTTATATGGTATTCTCCATTGTAGGGCTTTGGTTGGGATCTTGTTTAGGAGGTAAGTGGCAGTGAGGAGGGCTTCTTCCCAATATTTTTTTGATAAGTTTGCCATGAATAGCAGCCCTTGTTATTTGTAGTAAGTGTTTGTGCTTTATCTCTATTACTCCATTTTGTTGTGGAGTGTATGGACAACTTTTCTGATGCACTATTTCCATTTCTGCAAAACACTTTTTGCATTCATAGTTTATGAATTCTCCCATTGTTTGTTTGTATCTTCAAGACCTTTGTGTCATATTGTTTCTCAATGGTTTTGATAAACTGTTTTATGGTGGGTTGTGATCTATCTTTATGTTTGGGCAAAAAGGTGCAAGTAGCTCAAGAGAAATCATCCACAATGGTTAGGAAAAACTGTTATCCGTCTAGAGTAGGTACCCTGTAAGGTCCCCATAGATCCATGTGTAGGATTTCAAAGAGCTTAGTGGTTTGTATTTTGTGTTTAGGGAAGGGTTTTCTATGCTGTTTTGCCGTAGGACAGACTTGACAGTCGAATAAGTTGTGATTGAAAAACTTGATTTCATTAATATGTCGCATTTTTTCCTTGGAAACATATCCTAATCTACTATGCCAAATATTAAAGGAAATGGAAGCACTAAAAGCAACATTCTAAGTTATGTAGAGGTCTAGAGGAGGACCTTTCAAAATCCCTGAGGGTAATAGGCTGCTTGTTGCTAGTTCATACAGTCCACTTCTAGCCTTGATAGCTGCCATAACATTATTAGTCTGTAGGTCTTACAAAAATATATTATTAGATACAAAAATTGCAACACTATCATTCTGTGTTGTGAGTTTGTTAACAGAGAGTAGGTTTTTGAAAAGATATAGAATATGAAGAATTTCATTAAGGGTAATTTTGTCACCAATAGTGGTTTGACATATGTGTTTCATTTGCTGTTTTGTGTCATCTGGGAGTGTAATAGGCTTGTATATGTTGTTTATTTCATGCTCATGGCAAAAAGCTAGGTTTGTAACCATATGTGATTATTCCTTTAGTTGTACTCACTAGGTTCTTATTGTGTGCCCACAAAAGTGTCACTAATCACAGCTAGGTTGGCCTTGCTATTCTGACCAGTCAGTTCCTTATACTAGTCAGGCACACCGTGGATCTTGAAGTAAGTCTCTATGCTATGTCCTGTTTTCTCACACTTTTCACAATACTTGTCCTCTTTTTAGTGAATGGTTTTTTGTCATTGTTGTTGTTATTTCTGCCACCTTTCTTAGCATTAGAGTTAGATTGTCTTACCATTATAGCTACATTCAAGTTACTGCAGTGCTAGCATTTACTGCCTTTTATCTCTCCACAATTTGCATCATAGCAAATGCTCTATTAACCATAGGCAAAGGTTCCATTAACAAGACCTGGTTCACTACATGCCCATAATCCTCATTTAAGCTCATCAAAAATTGCACCAATATGTGAGTATTTTCCTTGGTAGTAATTGCTTTAGCTTGGTTGTAATTGCTTTAGCAGCATCACAAGTGCATGTAAGTATTAGACTTAGTGCCTGTTTGGATGGGCTTTTGGGAGGTTAATAAGTACTTTTTTCTACAACAAAAAACCTTTTTTTTAAGAAAAATGAGTGCTTGATTGTAAAATAAACAAATCACTTTTTAAATAGATATGGCTTTTTTGGCAGCTAAAATATAGCTTTTTAAGAAGCACAAATTTAGAGCTTCTCAAAAAAGCTTTTCAAATGAGTTTTTCGGGTAGGTTTTTCATATCAATTAATGAGTCTATTTTTAGTCCCTTTTGTCCTTATGTTTTATACATAATTCCCACAATACTCATAAACCTATCTTCATGTTTACTCAACTTGATATTTATTTTGAGATTTATTGATGTGGTTCCGCAAGTTCACGGATCCCAAGTAATATAGTATAATATCGTCCCATAGGGCGTAATTGTGTAAGTACTAGGTTTGGATCACTCAATTAGTTGGACTAATCACTTAAATGTTGATAATTGAGAAATTGATTAATTAACGACTTGCTAAAACTAATCCTAAAACAAAAAGAATAACTGCGCAATTTATGATTGAAAGGAATGAATCAAATATGTAAAAGACAAGTTTCAAATTTGGTTTCGTGATCGACTTCTAATTATTCTCTTCTGGTTTATTCAATAAACTTGATCCCTAGACTTTG
>JANVCL010000003.1:4563848-4581629 GCA_026546855.1 Erythroxylum incrassatum | reverse complement strand
AGGTTCGCAAGTTTCTACGCCCTCGGAAGTCATTTAAGAAAGGGTTCAAAGGGAGGCTGATGGAGATATTGGAGACCATTGAAGATCTGGTGAATCAAAAGGATATGCTTGGCCTGAGAGAGATCATAGGACGTGGACAATCCACTCAAAGGATACCCACTACGTCTCTTGTTGAAACGTCTAGCATTTTTGGCAGGGAACGTGATCAGAAAGCCATAATGCAAGTGTTGCTTTCGGATGCTGTCAATCGCAGCAACAACTTGAGTATAATTTCCATCGTCGGTCTGGGTGGAATAGGTAAAACTACACTTGCGCAGCTCATCTATAGAGATGAAAGAGTCTGAAACCGATTTGATGTCAGAGGTTGGGTGTGCGTTTCAGAAGAGTTTGACGTTCCTAGAATAACAAGAGATATTGTCAAGGAAGTGGCTCAAATGGCTTGTGATAATAAGACTCTAAACCAGATCCAGGTTGAACTGGAGGAAAACTTGACAGGAAAAAGGTTCTTGCTTGTGTTGGACGATGTTTGGAATGAAAGTGTCAATTATTGGGACCAATTGCTAAAGCCTTTGAAGTCTGCGGGTCCTGGAAGTAAGATTATCGTCACCACACGTAATGATGGCGTAGCAACAACTGTGAGTTCTAGCTCAATATTTCGTTTAGATGTGTTGGCCTCTACTAAATGTTGGCAATTATTCTGCAAACACGCTTTTGAGGATGAAAACTGTGGTGATTATCCACATTTAGAAGAAATTGGTAAAGAGATTGTGAAAAGATGTGACGGCCTTCCTTTAGCTGTGAAAGTAATGGGAGCTATCTTGCGTTCTAAGAGAAATGTGAAGGATTGGGAGAACGTTTTAAGAAATGATCTATGGAAATTTTCTAAAGATGACATTCTTCCAGTTCTAAGATTGAGCTACCGTTACCTTCCATCTCATCTAAAGCAGTGCTTTGCCTATTGTTCAATATTTCCCAAGGATTATAAATTTGAGAAGGAGCAATTAATCCTTTTGTGGATGGCAGAAGGTTTTTTGATTGAGCAACAAGGAAGCGAGACGATGGAAGAAGTGGGTGAAGAGTACTTTGAGGAGCTAGTATCAAGGTGTTTTTTCCAACATGTTAACAATTCTTTTGTCATGCATGACTTGATCAATGACTTGGCTAGAGTTGTGGCCGGAGATTTTTGCTTCAGGTTTGAGAATCAAGAAACTTGCAGAACGTTTGATAGGCTTCGTTATTTTTCATGTGTGGCGGTGAAAAATGAATCATCATCTCGGCAACTTTCGAGCATCTTCAAATCTAACCTCTTACGCACGTTCTTACTAATGTATAATACAGAATGGGAGCTGCAGGAGATGATTCGTGATTTATTTCTAAATCAGCAACGAATAAGAGTGCTATCCTTGTCCCAATGTTGGAATGTGGTTAAGTTTCCCAGTTCAATCAGTCATTTGGAACATTTGAGATATTTAGATCTTTCTTCAACATCAATCCAAAGTTTACCTGAATGTTTGTGTAGTTTCTACAATTTACAAACTTTGAAATTAACTTGGTGTGTCAATCTTGCTAAGTTGCCGACTAAGATGGGAAGGTTGATTAATATGCGCTATCTTGATATTCAAGGAACAAAATTGCAAGAGATGCCTCCAGACATGGGCAAACTGACAAAGCTGCAAACCTTAACTGATTTCTTTGTGGGAAAGCGAGAGGGTTGTGGAGTTAAAGAATTGGGGAGCCTTCAATATCTTGGAGGAACGATTAGAATTCATAATCTTCAAAATGTGGTCGATGCCAAAGACGCTTTGGAAGCCAAGATCAAGTTTAAGAAGAACCTTAAGAAGTTGGAGTTATATTGGAAAGGTGGAGCTGATGATTCACATCATCAAAAGGCTGTACTTGATGGGTTGCAGCCTCACACAAAAATAGAAGGCATTTCAGTCATTGGTTATGGAGGTACTAGCTTTCCAAATTGGTTAGGAGACTCTTCGTTTACCAAATTAGTCTCTTTGAAGCTTGAAGGATGTAAATACTGTTCCTCCCTACCACCAGTTGGGCAGATGTCTTCTCTCAAGTATCTGGAAGTTAGAGGTTTTAATGAAGTGAGGATAATTGATTCTGATTTCTATGGTAGATGTGTCTCAGCAGTGAAGCCATATCAATCTCT
Source organism: Erythroxylum incrassatum (assembly GCA_026546855.1). NCBI lineage: Eukaryota > Viridiplantae > Streptophyta > Magnoliopsida > Malpighiales > Erythroxylaceae > Erythroxylum > Erythroxylum incrassatum. The sequence goes on along the minus strand of JANVCL010000003.1, from coordinate 4,579,465 downwards.
TGAGACCATAAGCTTTGAAGATATGCTTCAGTGGCAAGAGTGGAGACCTTATGGAAGAGTAGGTGAAAGTGAAAGTGGAGCCTTTCCTTCTCTCAAACAGCTACGTGTAATGAATTGCCCGAATTTAAAAGGCACTCTACCGAGTCATCTTCCCTCTTTGACAAAGCTTGTGATTAAGAATTCTCCGCAGCTTCAAAATAATGGTAATTATCCCAACCTTTCTTCAATAGAATTAACTAACGGGGATTATCCCCACTTCTGTAGTTTCAACTATCTCGTGATTATTAACTTCCAAGAATCTGCACTGGAAAAGATTGGGAAACTTGGCTCTTCTTTGAAACAAATTACAATTGCAAAACATAAACCACTCGGTTGCTTTCCATTAGAATTGTTCCCTAAGTTAAGGAGTCTAACAATTGGAGGATGTCCAAATTTTGAATCCTTATGTACATCCAGTCAGGAATTTATCTCTTTTGAATATCTAACAAAGCTTTTCCTTGAAGATTGTCCAAAGCTAAAGTTCCTACCAGAGCGTATGCATTCTCTTCTCCCTGCCCTTTTGCAGTTGAGAATGTTTGGATGCCCAGAAATCAAGACATTTCCAAGAGATGGTTTGCCTTTGAAACTACAAGCACTTGCCATCTCCAATTGCAACAAACTGATTGCTGGGCGTACGAATTGGGATTTGCAGAATCTCACCTCTCTTACTTCCTTCAGTATTATGGATTCTGAAGAAGAAGAAATAGAATGTTTTCCAGAGATGACCCTGCTACCCTCCGGTCTTACTTCTCTTCATATTTCCGACCTGCCAAATTTGAAATCTTTGAACTACAAAGGGCTTCAACGCTTTAATTCTCTTGAAAAGTTGATAATCCAGAGGTGCCCTAGGCTCCGATTGGTGCCAGACGAGGGTTTGCCCTCTACTCTTACCTACCTTGCAATCAGTGATTTGTCGAATTTGGACTTTTTGTCCAACAGAAGATTTCATGATCTCACCTCTCTTATTGAATTGCGTATTTGGCTTTGTCCTCAGATTGCATTCCTTCCAGACAAAGGTCTACCACCTAGTCTAATCACTCTTCATCTGTGTACTCTCCAGAATCTGAGATCTGTGGAAGGGCTTTGCCACCTTACTTCCCTCCAACGCTTAACAATTTGGAAATGCCCTCATTTGAAATCCTTGCCAGAGACAGGCTTGCCATCCTCCCTCTGTTTTCTAAGAATCGGGTGCTGTCCTTTATTGAAGCAAAGTTATGGGAGAAAGAAGGGCAAATATTGGCCCAAAATTTCACACGTTCCATACATTCATATAGAATAGCAGTAGTATATGTTGATCGGTTGATTCATCAAGCGTTAGTATGGGGCCAATTTTTCAGACGTTCCATACACTCATATAGAATAGCTGTAATCTCTGTTGATTGATTGATTCATCAAGCGTTATTATAAAGGCACTTATTGATAATAATTCCCATCAAGAGTATCTTGTTATTCTTTAGGTTGAAATGCTTGATCAAATATATAGATATAATGCAGTTGAGCAGAGCCTGTTAAGGCTTGTCTTATGAATTCAACTGAACGCAGTGTGTTATGTATGCTGCTACAATTGTGTTAATATAATTTACAACATTGCAGTATCACCAGTAATTTACAGTTCTAGTTTTAGATACATTCCTGAGTGTTAGCAGGAGATATTGCCAAGCTTCCTGTTTAAAGTTTTTTTTTTCACAATTTTACAGAAGTTAGTGACTTCTCAAGTCAGCAACTTATTTTGAAAATTCAAGGAATGACAATTCAATCTCATTTTAGCAGAACAGAGTGTGTATCATAATTTGAATCCACTAGAATAAGAATACATGATCTACAATCCCACCTTAAAGTCCCAAAAATGGCAGTTGACTCTATTTCTTAACATCACATTGATAAAGATTTGGTTTGATCAAATTTCTCTGCAAGTCAGATCAAATAAAAAATGAGCAGTTTTTTTCATAGTTTTTCACAAAACTCTAGACCAAAACCATATGTTAAAGCATGGGATGCTTGGAAAGAACATTGGAAATCCTATGTTCCTCTGGATAATTTTAGAACTTCTCATTAGTGCATGGAGTTAATTGGCTTAACAAAGTTCTGTTCAATTTTTGTATGCATTCACCTTGCAACTCAGTGGTAGGGGTCCTCATTGATCCATTTTTATCCGACGACCCCATTATCTGAAACCCGTCAATGAGCAACAAATTATCACAAAGTCAAAATGGCTGTAAGTATTATTCGAGTATGAACTATGCAGCACATAATTTGTAAACTGCCATTGATGACAGAACTACAATTCAGCAAAATGTGTTTGCAACAGTTGAATCAGCTCTGTCTATAGAACCCGTAGTAGCAACTTAAAAACTGAGATATCAAACAAATTCAAGAAGCAAAAATGCGAAGTCTTAAACATGTCTTGCTTCCAACACTCGGTTTTCTTATCCATCTTGTACCTCGTTTCTTCACAGCTTTAGACCCAGCAGGCGTTTTCACTTCTTGAGTTCGTGCTCCTGTCTGAAACAAACAAAGAAGCAGCAGACTCTTAGAAAGAGCGATGTTCCTCGGCGCTTGAGGTTGTTCTTGAATCCCAAAGATGACGATGACAAGATTAGAGGTGATGGTGTTGCTGAAGGAGGTTTGCAGGGGTAGACTGCTGTTAAAGGTACCATATTGGCTGGGATTTTGCACCTGTCGGTTATGTTTACACGGACCCGATCAATGCTTTTTTGACCCAGTACATTGAATTAATCAATATCAACTCATCAGACACATGCATGGAGGATCTCTATTTGAGCTTTTCAGACGCCAGAAGGCAACCCCCCAATGTCTTATAGTTCAGTAGTTGAGAAGGCTGATCGACCTCCTCACCTTCCCTCAGATTCCTTGATTGTTTCAAACGGTTAAAATGGTGATAACTTTTCTTTTTTGTCCTTAATTAGCAAGATGACTAATAAACTGAAAGAGATGACTCCAAAATCCTTTCTTAAACTCAACAAGTTATACATCGGTATCAAAAATATCTGTAAGAAACAAAAGCAGCATATAATATAATTGTTCGTGCAATATAATAAAACTCTAAAGCACTTATTTGTTTGAGGTGGATACAATATAATTGTTCGTGCAAATATACAAAATAAATATCCATCCCGCCACATTTAACAGTTGCAACTGGAACAAGCAAACTAACCATTTCCTATTTCTTGGTTTTGTCAAGAATCTCAATATATCTTTTAGGAACTGAATACTGCTCAAGTAAATACCGTGCAACATCATCAATTACACCACCTTGAATTAGAACCTCAAGACCCTTTTTTCCTGAAACCAAAAGTAAACAAAACAACAATTCAGAAGAGGATGATTAGATGGGGTACAGATGAAACCATGAAAGAAAATTACAAATCTAACACAACTACAACCAAAGCATTCCATAAAAGAAAGGATAGTAAACAAAAACAACACTAAGAAATCGATGTCCACTGCAGCATGACACAGGATTTGTCAAAGATGTCAAGGCCTCTCCTTGAATGTTCCATATATTCCAAAATTCCACGATAGATCTTAAAGGCTTGCTGAGAGTCAAGCACCTACAAACGTATTATATCCTCAAAATTGGGCTTTAAGTGCTTGTGCCTACTGGTTGCTAAAATTTATTGCTCAGGAGGACTACCGCAGATAGAGTTTATCCAAACAATGAAAAACAAAGCAGGTTCCTAAACCCAAAACCTGACAATTCATGAGACTATCCATACACCTTCTTAGAGTTTTCTCGTACATTCAAAGAAAGAACCTGAAACTATACTAATCAGGTCCTACAGTTCTTTTTGTCTTCAACATTTAAGATGGAGTCGCACCAGCTGCTAGCTAATCATATAAATGTTTATCAAAAGACTACCACAACGATCAACAATATAGCAGAAAAAGTACCTGGTAGCTCTGCTACAGATGTGCTGCATGCAAACTTTTTCTGCAGCTCTGATGCCAATGCTTCAGCATCTATCAAGAATGTCTCTAGTCCAGCCACTTTTGTTACCTTCTTGTTGCCCTGACGCCTTTCTGCCACTATCTGAACAGTTTTTATAGCCCCTTTACGAATAACTGACTCAGCTCCTCTGTTCACAACGTGGTGAGCTTGCATCCTACTAATGAATGTAGAGCCTAAATCCTTCTTATGAATCTCTGTTGGGTATGTTGATCCTTTCTTAATGGCTCCCCTGAACAAAGCATCACATAATGTTGGATCCAAAATCACAATGGACTTGTTTGTTGCCTTGACCAGATTTTCTTTCTCAACATACTGAAAAACAATATCAGAGGCTTCGGACGCACTGTAATATTTTCCTGCATCAGCTCCAACAGAAGCAAAAATGGGGTTGACGTGTGCACTTGATTTATAAATCTCTGCCACCTCAAGCACCTTTTGTTGCCGATTTTCATTAGTAGATTGACCACCAGGCTGATCAACCTTTTGTTCTTGCCTTCTTTCTGGCTTGAATGACAAATAGTCTGGATGACCACGGTTAATAGAGTATAACATGGTTTCCTTCTTATATTTGTCTTCCTTCACTGAGATCTGCGAAGGTTAGAATAAACATAAGATCTCAACAAGTACCAACAAAAGAATGATTCATCAGAACTTGGACAAACGAGGGTATATTCTTTACATCACAAATTCTTAGAATGTGCCCTTGACTAATTTCCCATCAATGACTAAATCTTATCGGAAGGCTACTAACAGAAACGTTAATGTTGTATTCTGTCCATTAGAATTAGAACCTCAATTTTCAGATCTTCAAAAATATTGGACATATGAACAACATAATTCAACTAGGTTATAATTTTTACAATTAATACAATAACATACTGAAGGAGCCTAAACATGCATCCATCTTCTATTTTCCTCCGCAACATTCTCAACATAGTTAATACACTTGGATGTAAGGTAAATCCTGGAGCAAGCTTGTCAATGTGTCATTACAATCATTTTTCCTGCTAACAAATTCTAAGTTCTCAAAATGCTAAATTAGAAAAAGAAATAATATCTACCAAAACATCATGATTAATTTCAAGCTGTCTATCCATCAATAACCAACACTACGTAGACTTTTTGTTTCAAATGATATTCATGTGTTGCACGATTACAGAACCCACTGTGTCATCATGGGTGAAAATGGAAATAAGCTGACCAGTCCATTAGATGATTTTGCTTGTAACCACTTTGACAATTTCTTGTGTGATGATTTCTTTATATCTAGTGTTACACCTGAAGGCCTGCAAGGTAAGACATGATTTGACCTGCACCATATTTGAAGGAAATGAATTTTGCAACCTCAAGCATAAATTAAACTTTGTCCATTATATATTGGCAATTAAACAGGCGGTATTGCAGTGAAGTACACAGAATAGAAACAAGCATCATAGAAGCCTATATTATTTTAGTCCAGAAAAGAAAAAATAAAGTTATGCTGGGAAAATGTTTACCACTAAGCTTCCAGCATTTCCTCTAAATCCTAATGGGTAGAATACATTGATACCCCCTATATAAAGTTACCTTTGGAAGTATGATTTTATGATTAAAAGATCAAACATATGCACACAAATCAATTATGAGACTCGAAGTCAATGAAACAATGAATAAAGAGCTTCACAAAATCTTACCATAAAGTACTTCCAGGCATTGGAAGATCTTTGTCCTTGACTGTTGTATGTAAGGCTTGCAAAAGGCATTTGTCCAAATGAGAATCAACATCCTCAACAGGTGATATATGCTGCTCATCTGCTATTGATTCAGCAGTATTAACATCATCCTTCATTCTCATATCACCCATGTCCGTTGTTACTTGTTTTACAACATCATTAGTAGATTCAGTTTCTACCACTGAAGCAGGGTAAGGATCTGATGCAATATCACCTGTATTAACTGATTCCCCAACTTCTTTGCTGCTAATACCATCGCTTTGATCATCTAACACATATGCAGCAATTTCTGATGAATCACAAGCTTGGACTGATGATGAACAGGCAGGATCCTCAAAGACACCATCTTCCAAGAACCCTGCATTTGGAACATAACGGCCCTCAACTGACTCCCTGCAAATAGTATCGCGTATACAAACATGTGAAATTTGAATCAAAATTACAAATGTGCAACATGTTTCAGCTACCTACCAGAGGTAATCCCTGTAATAGTGAGTTATTCTCAAGGCTTTTCCTCGGAAACCAGCTTTCTGTGCTTCAGTGCTACTAATCGCTGTAGACCCAACCTGAAGAATATTAAGATTGACACAATTGTATATGTGGGAACATTACAATTATCAAAAACACTGGCACCAGAAATTCAATCGAGTCAACGAGAGGGAGAGGGAGAGGGAGAGAGAGAGAGATCAAGAAATACGTACTGCAATTGGTGCTGGATTTCCAGGAACCTTTACAGCCCATGGCTCCCCAGCAGGAAACGAAGGAAGACCCTCAGAAGGTATACTAATGCCAGGGAACATTAAATCGGCCCCGCTTAGGAGAAACCGAGAAACCTCACCCGCCTTCAAAATGAATGAAGGAAGTAGCTCAGGGACCTTCCAAAGAGCAAATACTGCATGAGAGAAATAACTGTTTATATCAATTACAACAGAGTTATTATGGAAAAGTGCTACAGAAATCCTTTATTTTAAAATTCTCACTGCAGAGAACAATGTTAAATATCAAATATAGTTAAGAAAACTGACCGATTTATCATCTCATGCTCTTGACCTAATTCCAGAATTAGACAACAGATACTACAAGCAACAAAAAGAAGTAAACCTGAGAGCTCTTCTCATAACGGCTACATACACATACAAAGCATGTTTTGGCTTAAAAAACTGCTATCATGATTTTAATATCAGAGCTGCCTTTTATGTGAGAAAATTATGACCTAGGTTCCTAAACAAGAAAATACTTGCACAGCTGAGTTGATACCATCACAAGCAGAATCTTGTACTCCATTAAAATTATTTAATTTAAGAAGGATAAATTACAATCTTCTCTTATCTCATCTAAAAGCTTAAGTCTAACATGTGGCATTACCTCATCTCCTAGTTTTAATCAGACCATGTCAAATACCACTTTGATGCGCCTATGCAACCCAAGAGAGACGATAAAGGAGGATAGACAAAAATAAATAAATAACAGCAGAATAAATTACTAACCAGTGGGAAAAATTTCAGAGCCACGCCCATCAACGTCGAAGAACATGGGAAAATCGCCTTCTATGCTATACACATGAACTCTATTCTGAAACTTTGAGACCGTTATCTCCGACTACCATCGCAAAAAGAAATATCGTCAGAAGCCCCACAATCCTCACGCAATAACAGAACTAGAAAAAATATTACGAAAGAGAATTCTACATCTAACAAATATCCAGAAACCAAACATTGCTCAAACTAAAGCAAACTATCTTTCTCTAACGACAAACCATCATTTGCACACTTGGAGAGATGGCTAAAAAAAGCGGTAAGTTAACAGAAAGAAAATTCAGAAGAGAAAAAAGAAGCAACCTTGGTCGGGAGCAAAACATCGAGATCGGCGTCGGAGGCGCGAGCAAACTTGTCTCTGAGGTTGCGTCTTAGCTTCTTCTTATCGGCTCCGGAGAGTCTCTGATGAGATTTTGCCTCAACTGCCTTCTTGAACATTTTCTTTTGCTGGATTTTTCCTGGAAAATGGAGTTCCAAGAACTGGAAGGTTCTTGAAGGTAAATACTACTATTGGGAAGAGAAACGATGGCTATCAGCTTTTGGGTTCACAGATGAACTTTATACAAATGCCATGTGTAAGCTGTTCCATGGCGTCGGATCCAAATCGCACTAGAAGGGAAGGCATAAGCCGGCCCATTGCCAGCCCCATTTTCCGGGTTGAATTGTGTTTTTAATAGCAAAATGGGCATAAATGCCTAATATCAGACACCGTATAATAAATATAAAAAATAATAAATTTAAAATTATCTAAATTTTTGTGACTTTTAAAATTTAGTTTCAATTTTTTAAAAATTTAATGATTAATATTTTAAATTTTATATAAATTAAATCAAAATTTTATTTTTTATTAATAAACATATATTTATATAATATTTAATATATACGTCACATTAGTACAAACAAAATTTTAAATTAATTCACACTAATTTTAATTTTAATTTTAAGAAGTTGGTACAAAGATTATATTTGCATTTGCATTATCAGACATTTTCCTATTACAAATATAATTAATTAATATTTCAAACAAATAATATACTATTATATATAATTAATTAATAGAAGATGGTAACTTAAATTTTATTATCAATAATACGAGTAATTACAACAACAAGTCACATGAGTTGTTGATGGTAAAATGAGAAAACATGTAAGTATAGCATCGAATCGAATTCATCTTATCATAAAGAAGTCTATAAATTACTGAGAACAACATTGTTGGATTTTAATTATTTACAGTAGCAAGTTTATAGATTGGTATTCTTAATATATGAAAAATATAAATATCACAGCAAATTCATAAGTTGTTGCTTGGAAAATTTTATGACAGGATTTGTTGGTGTTTACAGCAAGTAGTGTTGCTACTTGTCATTAAGTATATATATATATATCCTAAAGACGAACGGGATGGACAACTACAAAATTTCATCCCGCCGTCCATTTCATGAATAGCTGGATTGTTCCCTTTTCTACTTTTGGTCACGTTTGTGACTTAAATAGTCACAACGGTGACTCATGTCATTATTTTTTTCTTACGTTCTCTTCCTACGTATTTGTTACCATCTACTAAGGACAAATGTACAATCACGTTTTTCTACTTGTTGTATTACGATAGTTGAATAAAATATGCAACATAATTTAACAAATAGTAATAATTTTGAATTTCCAAAATTTTAATCCAACACCTTCTAAAAAAAATTAACTCAACTTACAAATCAAACTCCACATGCTGCTGTTGACACATGTTACTTAATATAATAATTCATTTACATCGAAAGCTTGTTATACAAGAAAGGGGATTATAAAAAATTGATTAAATTAAGAAATTTGAAATGCCTCACGGGCGTGACATATTAAATCACTTCCATTAAAAGGTCTTATGGGTGACTTAACATATCACACCCGTGACATACAACCATTTTACAAGTATTGTTCATCATCTCCTATATTATTCTCACATGTGTAAGTCACTCTTGTTACTTATCATCTCTTATATCGTTCTCACAAGTATAAGTCGCGCCTATTATGTCGGATGAATATTTCAAGTCTTCCCTTCATTTGTTTGGTTGTTGACGACATTAACTTGCTAATGTTGTCAAAGCAAATTAATTTTCCAACAAAAACGTTGCATAACATCACAAAACATAATCTTCCAACAAATAGGCACCAATTTCAACAGACAATCTTCCAATAGATACGCTGCAGATTTAAAGATGCAATGTAGTATTTTTTTATAAGTTCAAATAGTTCAGTGTTAAACTAATTACCTGTTCAAAATAAAGAACAACAAATATTGTTTCAAAATCTATTGAATATTGTTTTTTCACTTTCTGTTTTTTGTTTTTTTCTTTAAAATATAGAGAAGTTGAAAGCTAATGAATTTTTCACTAAACTCACTAAAGGGCTCGCTTATGTAGTGGGTTACAATGAATATTCGAGACCTGTTTTGATAAGTTTCGTTCACGAAAATTATAAGTGACCATACATAAATTTTTATTGTACATCTATTCCAATTTTTATCCTTCTTAATTGATTATTAATCGTATCAACATTCCATCTTTTGCTTCAATTTATGTAGATTCTTTTTTTTTTATCAAGCCACCTGGTATCCGGTGTTACATGGGCAACCGATTAGTCTGGATTCGAGCCGGGTAGGACCCTTGTGAGGTGGCAAAGCTCTCCCTCACGAGTTTTAAAGCGGCTCCATTCTCAAGACTCGAATTCGAAACTTTGGTTAAGAATGAAGGAGCCCCTACCATTCCACCACAGCCCTCGTGGTTTCAATTTAAGTAGATTCACAAGTTTCATTTCGTTTACTTTGGAAATTGCCATATTAACCATGCGAAAACATTGTAAGCAATTTGTACTTCTTTTTATGCAAGTGTGTTGGTTTCTTCCAAACCTCGTTGATAACCTATAAAAGTATAGGCACTATTTTATCAAAGAAACGCTATTGTGCCTTTTCTTTGTTGTGAATTGATAGTTTTTCTTGAAAAACCTTTAAATTATATTTAAATTAGTCACTACATATAACCTTAACATATGTTCTCTTATAATTTGTTATTATCTTGTCAGGGTTTTTCAAGCCTTCTTTACTTTCATAAATGTATTTATATCAACATTGAAAATTATTAGTACCGACTATTACCCGTTCCGACTTTACAAAGCTTTTGTAATCGACCCACCTTCTTTGTTCTCTTATCTATGGAAGGTAATATTATTATTTATATGCCTAATTCTTGTTTATTTTATCTCACTTTTAACTTCTTCATAAAAAATACTCATTTTTTAGACTTTTTTAACATACATGAGCCTATTACTACTATTAACTTATAATTCAAATCCTGATTGCTAAGTAATTGTGGAATGTTGATGATTACAGGTGTTCGACCATTTGTTGAATTTTCAACAATCATCACGTGGTTTCTTCTTTAGACTTTGAAGAATTATTAGAATTATATGATTTACGTAATCAACCGCAAGTCTCTTCCCTTTGATTTGACCCCTCGTCGATCAGATCAACAGCTAAAAATGGCTTATACTATGAGTCATAATATTCTAACTCAGTCAAACTATGATACCTTACCTTAACCCACCTAGCTTCTTTAGAAATATGGTCCACTAGTAAGTCTCTTTTTGGCTCAGCATAGATTAACCTATTCAATGCGAGATTTATCTCCTTTGCATCACCCATTGATAGAACGCGCCATCGAAACATTAAAGCTTATGCAACGATGGCCAACAAAACTTTATTCCCCTTGACTCCCATTTCTCAGCGTGTCACTTCAACTGAGACGCTTAAATTTGTTGAACTGTAGACCTCGCAACCCTCTTTTTTTTTTGTAAAGGGAAACTAATACCAAAAATTGCAGAAGGAGACGAGGGAAACATATCCCCGATCTATCATCGGTGAGGAAAAAGTGGCACCCGATAGGTGGAGTGTCAAATTGGGTGATCCCTACATCTACATGTTCTTCGTAGTGCGCCATCCAGTCAGCGTATTTGTTGCTCTCTCGAAAAATATATCGATAAACAACGGTCTAGTTCCGGTGGAATAGCTCGTCGATGCCCAAGACGATGGAGTTGTGGGTGTGAGCTTGATTGGCTGCTGATGAAAGGAGACTGTTCACTGCTGCCGAGTCCACTTCTAGTTCCACTCGACGGTCGCCCAGATTCCATGCCAGTGTGAAGCCAATGTAGACTCCCCAGAATTCGACATTGAGCGATGAGCACCAGCCAATGTGTTGAGAGAAGTCTCCGAGCCAATTGCCGTCAGTGTCTCGAATAAGGTCTCCTGTCATAGCTGAGGGCGTAGCATGGTTGCTTGCACCATCAGAATTGAGTTTTACCTATCAATATTGAGTTTGCCCTCTTACTTTTGATTATCTGCCATGTTTTTGTTTTCCAAAAAGAGCTAAAATCTAACAACTCTAACGACTCTTCTTATCATTCCTAAAATTATACGGAAGCCCCTAGTTATAACGAGATCATTTACAAGTTAAATATGTAATTGCCACTTGATGGTCTTGTGTCTATCATTTACCACCTCATCTCAAGCGACGTCATATGTCATTATCACATCGGTTTTAAACCAAGAGTTAAGTTAACCTCGGTGCATACTCAGTGCAGAATCTTGTTCGTATCATATATGATGTAATCGCTTTTGGAGTCAAGCTGCAATCGAACACAAATTCAAAGCATAGCGTGTTCTTCCCTTTGGGCATATTCTCTTCCGAGGCAGTCCCATAAAAAAAAAAGAAAAAAAAGGCCAAGAGGGTCGTCAAGTTCAGGAATTGCCTACTTTCATATGAACGAGAATACGTCTTATCATAATCACGAACTGGGCTTACATAACTCAAATCATTTTATAAGGAAGTATCTATAAATTTACATCCACCATGCTCATTTAAGCGATATCAATTGATCCACTTCAGTTTTTAGCAAACATCAAATGATTGCTATAGTGTTTGGACCCTCTAAAAGTAATATATTTGACACCACTTAAGAATTTCTCTTGGAAATATTTACTATATTAGTCTAAAAAAGAAAATAATAATAAAGTATATCATTACAAAAAGGATAATAATAACGACCTAAATAAAAATATTAGTTAAAATATTTATATTTAATTTAATTAATATACAATAAAAAATTTCACAAACATATCCTTTCTAAATTAAAGTCACTTAACTACTTTTTACATCTATATTTTTTAATTTTAAATAATGATCTTTTTTCCTAAAGATCATCGTTTATGTAAGTAACCTATGTGTGAGTAAAAAGATGCTTAAATATTTAGATCTCAATGAAATCTTTTTCCTTCACCACATATATGAAAATTTAAGTCTGCACATAATTTTTGAAAGGACAGTAGCGAATTAAAAGAAATAAGGTAGAACCAAAGATTTACAGGGCATACTAAAACTAACCACAATCAGCTGGTGAACAAAATCAAACTGACACTGTCATTCTATCAAGTTGAATATGCATCAAGGATTGGTTCAACGACAACACCTAGAAGGAGTTCCTCAAAAATACAAGATTTGAAGAGGTTTAATAGTATGTACGTAGTCTTACTCTTACTCTTACTCTTACATAATAGAGAGATTGTTAATGATAAGTCCACATATACTGCAAATTAATCATAATACAAAATATGAATAAATTCGTATAACTAAACATATAAATTAAATTATGTAATACAATACTTATAGAACATGTAAAGATTAACAGTAAAAATAAAATATGTAAATAAATACACAAACTAGGACAAGAAGAGACAATTACAAGAATAAATCACACAAGTCATTACAATAAAATAAATAGACTAAGTAAGAAACTACTAAGGCTAAATAACTATGAGGGAAGTACTACTTAATTAAAATATTAAGTCTATCTATAAAATGAATTATTCAAAGGTAAAAAGTTTACAGAACTTAAGAAAACAATAAAAATCTTTGTACATAAGATCCTCTATCTCTATCCTAGTATATCAAAGTTTTCTTTTACTAGCCATGTTCTCTGTAATTTTTAACAATATCATATCATTCTTGATCACTTCACTTCAATTATATTCTTCTCAGGCCTCCTTTTTTTTCTTACTTAAATTAATGCGTTCATTGTTATGGATCACTATCTCTTGGAATAACTCTTGATTCTACTTGTAATTGCCTTGAAGTTCCCTCCATTTCCTCTCCTAGCCAACCATTTAAACCTAAATGTTTATGTTGAAATATTAATGCTAAAATTTACACTAAAGTAGGACAATACTTACTCCTCATCAAATTATAACGATTTAACTTGATCATTTAAGTATTATTATTAGCATCACTTTAAGGAAATAGAATCTTTAATGAATCCTTACAACACGAAAGAATCATTCATAAAGGTGTAGAGATCACAAATATGTTTACATGTTAAGATTAACTTGATGTTTTCAACATCCTTCAAATTGGGAGATGTCAAACAAAAGTAGGAATATTAGATTTATACTTATAATTTGCAAACACAAACGAAACTATACAGCTCAAATTGTTCACAAATTCTTAAAAAAGAGCTGGAATCTTTAATTTTTCTGTTCTTGCATATCTGTATGGATGTGAGTTACTAATATATACAATTATACATAATATCACAAGGCTATAAAAGCTAATTAACATATAAAATAAATTGCAAATATCTCTTTATAATTGTAACATTAAGCAATTTCTTGATACACTCTTGAAAAATAATGCAACATCGTCAGTCCTGTTTATATGTTGGGCTGTTATTAGTAATTTATGCAAGCAGCTATGGGTGCTCCAATTGTAAGTTGAATGAATCTAACCCCTTCCATGTCTCGTATACTATTACAGTAGATGCGTCAGGTAAAGGAAACTTCACGTCCATTCAAAATGCTGTTAACTCGATTCCTGACAATAATACTAAATGGATACAGATTCAAGTATTTCCTGGTAATTACAGGTAATTAGCAAGTGTTTTACACATGCATTCCTTGTGATCTTATAAATGCCTCATCTCTTCTTCTTCTTCTTCTTCTTCACTTTTATTATGGGTGCATGTAGTGAAAAGGTTGTTATCCCTCAAACAAAACCATGCATTTTCATCAATGGAGGAGACCGTATGACTACAAGTCTTGAATGGTCAGACGGCCAGGAGCAGCCCACTAGTCCAACTTTCCTGTCACTTGCAGACGACATTGTAGTCAAAGGCCTAGCAATCAAGGTAAGCACTTCTGAGTTTTTTTCTTAAAAGGAATTCGGCTTTATTTTAATCTATGTTATGAACTTATCTTCGTTTCTTGTGCTCATCTTTCTGCAGAATAATTACAATCTACAAGTCAGCATGGAAAGAGAGCGAAAACGGTGCAATGCTGCTAAAATATCAGGAGACAGAAGCGCTTTCTACGGCTGCTCCTTTTCAGGAGTACAAGATACCTTATATGATCACAGTGGCCGCCATTACTTCCACAGATGCCGGATTGATGGATGCGTGGATTTTATTTATGGTCAAGCACAATCAATCTATGAGGTGACGTGCTGATATATATTCATTGAAACTAGACAGATCACAAGTAACGCAACTACTCATGTTTCACCTTTGTCTGGTGTGATGTCGCAGAATAGCTTAATATATTATAACGGCGGAAAGTATATACCAGGACTTGCTGGTTTTATCACAGCACAAGGGAGGCAATCGGAGGACGACCTAAATGGTTTTGTGTTCAAAAACTGTACATTTCATGGCACTGGAACTACATATTTGGGAAGAGCATGGGGACCTTTTTCCACTGTAATCGTTGATAACTCAACCATTTGGGAAGGAGTAGTCCCACAAGGCTGGAATGCATGGAATCAAATTGGCCAAGAGTATGACATTTCTATTCTCGTCTTCAACTAGATAAGTAGTATTCTTTGAGCTAACTGCATTTCTAATCCAATATTTTTTGGATCACTTGAAGGGCAAAGTTGACGTATGTAGAGGCAGATAATACAGGCCTGGATCTAAAACTTCCAAGCGAGTCAGTTGGAAGAAACTTTGACGCAGCGAGTAAAGCGTAAATACACAAGTTTCAATCCGAAATCTGAATTTAATTGAGAGAATATCCAAAATATGAAGTTTTTTCCAAAAGTCCCCAAAATAGTGTAGAAAAGAGTTTAAATAGGTCTCAAACCCTGGAACTCAAATAACTAAAACAATAGAGTTTGACTAAAAAAAGCTGTTGACTATTTGAAGCCCATCAAATTTGCGAACTCTTTCGTTTGGATTTCTGACGCGCAACTCATTCTTGGAAATCATCTGCAACACGTTTCACGTCAGTCTCCTCCACTTGAGAAAAACTCGACCTCGAGTTAACAGTATCAT
>JANVCL010000003.1:4540404-4562883 GCA_026546855.1 Erythroxylum incrassatum | reverse complement strand
AATTATCTTATTATTATTATTATTAATTGAGATAGATAATAGGGATATGTTTTTTTTCTGTTAAAGAAAACATGTTGTCAAAATTAAACGATGTTTTCTGGTTTTTGTAAAACTGTTGTGATTTTTTTTATTTTCAGAAACAAAAAATCACAATAAAGTAATCCAAACACGTTTTACTTACCTGTTTTTCTTTTTACAAAAACGACAACAAAAAATGAAAGAAAAAAACAAAAAAAACAACCCCACTTATTCATAAAGAATAAAAATCATTCCTCTTACATATGATAGTATCGAATAATCATAAAAAAAGAATATTAAAAAAATGTTCATACAGTGATAATACATAACCAAACAAACTTTTTTTATTCTTTACCTATTATACCTTAGTTTAAACTTTGGGATTGCATTTGCATGATTCAGCCTGTCCTGTCCCATGATTATATAAAACGCAAAACGGAATATAAACAGTGTTCCAAAGCAAAAGACCTGTTGAAGAAAAAGATAAAAAATTATTTATAAAATGGAAAAAGAGTTTACCATTTGGATTTTGGAACGAAAGCAACAGTTTTGTTCTACTTCGCGGACGTTTCCTTTTTTCTCTCTCTAGTCTCTGTACATATATATTCGCGTATATATGTCTTGACGTGACCTCTCTTTCCCTCCCTCCCTCTCTCTGTTTTCTTTTCCGGTCCTTTCAAAATTCAAAAGTTAAACTTCTTTGGTTCTTTGATATTTTTACCTTTTCTCTCTCTCTTTTGCTCTGGAGGTCTTAAGAAAGAAGCAAAAGAGAAGGAGAAGATCCCGGTGAATTCTCAGGTTTCCTTGTGGTGCTTTTTTTTTTTCAGTAGAGGAATGGAGACGACTGAGGAGTTATTGCAGTTGTCGGAGTTAATGAAGCAGGCGGCATCGTTGCTCGCCGATGAAGATGTCGACGACAACTCCACCAGCTCTACTGATACTTCGCGTCGGAATTCTACTTTTCTCAATGTTGTTGCTCTCGGCAATATTGTGAGTTCCTCTCTAGAAGTTGAAACTGAAATTGAAATACCAAGTTTTTTTTTTAGAGAACTTTTCTTTTTTGGAAAATAGCTAAGTTCTAGAACTTTTTTTTGGAGAGAACTTTGGTATTTTGAACGCTGAAACTAGCTAAGTTCTAGAACTTACACGTGAGAATTTGGCAATATGTAATTGACGTTGTTAGAAATCATTAGCTGTGGCAGATAGCTTGAATCCGCCCGCAACATTATTCCTGCCGATTTTGCTTCTTGAATAACTTAGAAATTATATCAAGATTTCTCATATGCGTCATTCATTTTCCATCTCTTTTTGTTGTGTTTGAATTTGCTAGGGAGCCGGTAAATCTGCAGCATTGAATAGTTTGATCGGACATCCAATTTTGGTGAGTTAGTCTGTGCTTTGTATTGTTTGTTTTAAATAAGTCTTGTTTTTGGACTGCATTAAACTTAACTTTGCTTTGATTTTAATTTTGTTTCAAAACCAGCCAACTGGCGAAAACGGTGCTACTCGTGTTCCTATATGCATTGATTTAGTGCAGGACAGTTCTCTGAGCACCAAATCTGTTGTATTGCAGATCGATAATAAATCTCAGCAAGTTTCTGCAAGTTAGTTACTGCATTCTGTTATATCTTTTGTCAATTTACTCTCTTCTTCTAAATTTTATGTTTGCCTTTTAGTTTGCCATGTTTCTTTTGCATGGTTACGGTTCAATGGGAAAATATGGCTAATCCGCTTAGATGAAATCATTATTGTGCTAGTGTATAAATTGATATATCTGCTACCCAAAAAATGCCAACTAACTAATTTGATTAGGAGCCATGTTGATCTTTGCTTTTAATATTCATGCAACATGCAAGAGTTTGCACTTGTGTAATTGATACATGATACAACACTGATGGGGGAGTTAATGGAAATTGTAGATTGCAGACATCTGGTACATGGTCAAAGAAAAAGGATTTGAATGGACAATGTTTTATCTATGTTATACTGTCTAATTGAATGTTGTGGCTGCGGTTGTTTTTTTTTGTAGGTGCCTTACGGCATTCTTTACAGGATAGGCTAAGTAAGGTCTCCTCAAGTATGGTTAGGGATGAGATATATTTGAAACTACGCACAAGTACAGGTTGGTTCATGGTTGATACTGTAAATGCTGTTTTTTCATATGCATTAAGATTCTGAAGGGAAGTCTGTTCAGAGCTTGCCTTGAAAATTGTAGTCAACTGATGCTTGATAGTCTACTTTGTTGTTCCTTCTTTTTGATAATTCAATCTACTTACTAACATGCCTTACCATTGTTTAAATGTTTTCCAGGACCTCCCCTGAAATTGATCGACTTACCTGGTCTGGATCAGCGGATAACTGAGGAATCTATGGTATGTGTTTGCAGGTGGCACCTTTTCTTTAATATAAAAATGTGGACTAATCTTCTAAATTTTAGTGATTGACCGTTATCTTTATGTGTATTATTGCTGCTGCTAGTGCTCTTATGTCTATAGTTATTATAGTTATTACTTATTTTATTATGATAGAATCCTTCCTTCTCAATGCTTTGGCATCTACACAATGCCTTCTTGTGGATCAGTTGTTCTTACTTGTTACAGTTATATGGTTATAGTTTATAGTACTTGTTATAAACTGTTTAATGAATCTCTAACTGACTCTTGTTTAGGTTAGTGAATATGCCGAGCACAATGATGCCATTTTGCTAGTTATCATTCCAGCAGCCCAAGCATCTGAAATTTCTTCATCTCGGGCCCTCAAGATTGCCAAGGAATATGATAAAGAAGGTATTTTTCCCTTTGACCTGTAATATTTGTTATAATTTGGTTCTTTTGAATTTCAAATGATCAGATCTGTCTTAATATTGTGGGTGCTCGTAATGTACCTTGTATACTTGTGTACACATTATATTTTATTTGCTTCAGGGACAAGCCATATGTGATTCAAAACTCTACTTTCTTTCCCGCAGTCTTTTTGGTTTCCTTGTTTCTTTCTTCTGTAATTTTTTTTCAATTGATTGATTGAGTGTTTCTTGTGTCTATGGCAGGTACCAGGACCATTGGTGTGATTAGTAAAATAGATCAAGTTGCTTCAGACCAAAAGGCCGTTGCTGCTGTTCAGGCCCTCCTGTTGAATCAAGGGCCACCAAAAGCTGCTGATGTCCCATGGGTTGCTTTAATTGGTCAATCAATTTCAATAGCTTCTGCGCAGTCTGGGTCAGAGAATTCCTTGGAAACTGCCTGTAGGGCGGAAAGTGAAAGTCTTAAATCCATACTGACTGGAGCCTCTAAAAACAAGCTAGGCAGAATAGCTTTGGTGGATGCTCTTGTTCAGCAGATTCGTAAGCGCATGAAAGTTCGACTACCAAACCTTCTTTCAGGGTAATTGTTCTTCAACTGTCTGGAACTTATTACTCTATTGATGTTACATCTTAAATTCTTAATGTTGGATGAAAAGTCTTGGTGCAACAGCGTGATTCCTTGACTCCTTAATGTGGGAGTCACACATATGACCACCTTTTAAAGTACTTATAATTTCCATTTTACTTTATTTTGTTTGCTTTTGTTTTTTAGCCCTTTTAATGCTACAAATTTAATGAGAATCTTCTTATTAACTATATTTCTGAAGCTACTAAGAAGTTTGCAACTTGATGTTAAGAAGTGCGAAGGAAGGCTATAATTATTATGTTTGTGATTCCCTTTGACCTACCTTCTAACATAATTTCACTTGAAAGACAAATTATGTAAGTTGTAGTGGTGCAAGTCAAGCTTGGCTTCAAGTTTCTACTAGACTAATAATTGCATGTAAGTAGATCAACTTAACTCAGATGATCAATCTCTTGTACTTTTGCTTGATATGCCAACTGGTCCTTCTTCTTGTTTTAGGCAATATTATTAATCTTCTTATGCATAAAGGTTACAAGGGAGGTCGCAAATAGTTCAAGGTGAACTTGCAAGGCTTGGGGAACAGATGGTTCAAAGCGCTGAGGGAACTAGAGCTATAGCATTGGAACTTTGTCGTGAATTTGAGGAAAAATTTATTCAACACATTACATCTGGTGAGGTAGGTTTGCTTTTGGGCATGCCAGTTCTGCTCTTTATGTATTTTGGTGCATAGATGTATTCCTCAATTAATGTGTGGTTAATTCTTGTGTTAGATGGTTATAATTTTCCAAATAACACATTATGGCTTGGATTATTTATATGGAGACACCCTATAATTTTAATTTAGCATGTGAGGTCCTTATGGTTTACATTGCTTTCCAATCAGTTTCTTCTATAAGTTTGATGGCTAACAACATCGATAACTTTGATCAGAAGCCTGTTTCTTATGTGATTTTCAGGCTAGGACTGCATTCCTTAAGAATTTTCTTGTTAAGTTTTTGAAGCAATATCTAGGAGGTGATTTTTCCCATAAAGGACATGGTTTTTGTTTATGTATGTATATGTTAGCTAAACCAACTGATTATGGAAGTGGTTTCGATAGGAAATTGAAACCATTAGGATGTGTAAGGAGATATCTATGAACTTTATCCATGATTTCCTCCTTTGACTTTGATTGCCATTGTGGGAATTCTTGTTTAATTTCCTGGTTATCTTATGACTTTCCTGTATCTACTGCAGGGCGTAGGTTGGAAGATAATTTCTGCTTTTGGGGGAAATTTTCCGAATAGGATGAAACAACTTCCTTTAGACCGACATTTTGATATCAATAATGTCAAGAGGGTAATTCTGCCATTTTTATTTACGAGTTTTCTTGTTGTGGTCAATCTGATACTTGTTGTGAGAATTCTATATCCTGGTTTCTTATTAATGTTCATCAGATTGTGTTAGAAGCAGATGGTTATCAACCATATCTGATATCTCCAGAAAAGGGTTTAAGGTCTCTAATAAAAGGCGTTCTAGATGTTGCCAAAGAGCCATCACGTCTTTGTGTTGAGGAGGTAAACATTCTTTTGAAAGTTCGAGTAATATCTGGTTTCAAACTTACATTATTGTAACTGTATGTTCAAACATGTTTACTATTTCTCCTTCATTATTTTTGCTTTTTGATGGTAAAGTTTTCTGATTGCTCTATCTTCAATATCCTTGCATCTTATGAAAATTTCTTTCTTTGCTTGTGGACTTCTGCCTGATTGGAGTCAGGCTCATCATGTTCTCCTTGAAATAGTTTCTGCTGCTGCAAATGCTACACCGGGTCTAGGAAGATACCCTCCTTTCAAGAGAGAGGTATGATAATTTATGATTATATGCCATGCAGATGCTGTTTTACTTAATTGTAATATGAGTACTTGTCACAAGTTCAGATTCTTTTCTTCCTGTGCTACATTTCATTCCTCTTCAACCTTTGCAAGGTTGTGGCTGTTGCAACCGCTGCATTAGATGGTTTTAGAAATGAATCAAAGAAAATGGTTGTTGCACTAGTCGATATGGAACGGGCATTTGTACCTCCCCAACACTTCATTCGTTTGGTGCAAAGAAGGTACTTTGACTGTGTTAGAGATATGCTACTAAGCAGCTGTTAGGGGCAGCATAAAATAATTTTTTGCACTTAAAATAGACCAATGACATGTTATGGCTGTGCCACTATTTTTATCATGCTTCTGCTCTCTTGTGTACCTTTGTTCTCTCTCCTCTGCTCTCTCTGTCTCTCACATACACGCAACACATGCTATTGTGATCCTAGATATTCTTGTCATGACTTATTCCCAAAATCTCCATTATTGAAATATTGTTATCCTTTCTTTTATTTACATTAGGATGGAAAGACAGCGGCAAGAGGAAGAGGCCAAGAATCGATCAGCAAGAAAAGGACAAGATCCTCAGCAAGGACTAATGAACAGGGTACGACTTTTATGAGTTAAGTTTATAATGGAAGAGAAGTTTTGGCCAAAATGTTTAATTTCTGGTAACTAATTTCTGGCTTTTTAACTTTTTCATCTGATTTATTTTTTCTTAGGCAACCAGTCCACAAATGATCAGTCAGCAAACAGATGGAAGCTTGAAATCAATGAAAGAGAAATCAGGTCAGACAGAGAAAGACACACAGGGGGCTTCTGGTTTGATGACTGCAGGTCCTGAAGGAGAGATTACTGCAGGTTTGATGAATGAATTGGTTCTATACTGAGCATCCAAATATTGAGAACATATACATTTTCAGGATTGTCTTAGTATTTCCAGAATTTGGGGCTGCTTATTTGCAAATGAGTTTTCCTTACATCCTGAAGTTTTTTACTGCTATTCTTGTTACTTTGAATATGTATAGTTAAGGAACTCTTATCCATTGAAGAATGTTCTCAGTAATACTGAGTCTGAACCTATGCATCCTGGTAGTTTTAGGTACTTTAATTTGTTTTGATTTTATTTTTCTTGTCTCCAAATATTCAAAACTGGACAAACTTGTTAATCAAAGGGCAGATGAAGATCTGTAGCTTATGATTTTCAAATGGCCTATGGGTTAAGGCTGTTAAAGTTGGCCAATTGACCACTGCAGGAGTGCCGTGGAAAGTTTTGATACTTGTGAACATAAATAGAGATACTTTAATCTAAAGTTTTTGCCTTAGGAAGGATGTTTATCAAGTGGTTTAAACTCAATGTGTACAAGGCTAATACTTGTATCATGCTCTATTCAAAGGTCATTGCACTCTGAATAGTTTGTTTTTATATCAAGCAATACTCTCTAAACTCCCTTGGCATGATTGCTAAATCCAGCATTCCCCTATTGTTTGGCCACGAGGAAATGTGAAGTTCTCACGACTACTCTTCCTTAAACCTGCAATTTTCACTTATTTGGTTAGAATTTGACAGATTTTGTTCTGTCATTGACAGGTTTTCTGTTGAAGAAAAGTGCGAAAATTGATGGTTGGAGCCGACGATGGTTTGTTTTGAATCAAAAGACTGGAAAGGTTTTCTGAAAGTAAACTATATTTTGTGTAAATTATATCTACTTCATCAAGTTACTTGATCCTTTTTTATCTTGCTTCTACTATACAGCTTGGTTATACAAAAAAGCAAGAAGAGAGACAATTTCGAGGTGTCATCATTTTGGAGGTATATATGACCATCACTTTTGTTTGGTATGTCAATTTGGTAAGGCAATGTGTATTTGTCTTGTCATATCTAATCTGTTTGTTTCGCAGGAATGCAATCTTGAGGAAGTTTCAGAAGAGGAAGAACTTCCCTCAAAGAATTCAAAAGAAAAAAAGGTTAATGGACCAGATTCTAAGGCTCCCAGTCTTGTTTTCAAGTTAACAAGCAAGGTTTCGTATAAAACTATTTTGAAAGGTATTTGTTCGTTCTTTTGTCATGGCTTCTTCTCTCAGGTGATTTTTCCTTTTGCATGTTGCTCCTAGTAATGAGATCCAACTATCTCTTGCAGCTCACAGTGCTGTAATTTTGAAAGCTGAGAGTGTGGCTGATAAAGTTGAATGGACAAATAAATTATCAAAAATTGTTGAATATTCTAAAGGACAAGTGAGGGCTCCATCCCCAAAAGGAGGTCTAACCATGCGTCATAGTCTTTCCAATGGCTCTCTAGTATGTTTATCTAGTTTACTTCATTTGGAATATGGTTATATCTGCCTTTTAATGATATCAATTGAATAACTGATTGCTAAAATTGTTCTATATCAATGTGAATTCATTTCTTCAATTGTTGTTGGGTAATCACACTTGATACTTTGCGAATGTAAATAAATAATATGTAGGTTAGCTTGTTTAATCTTAGACATTTATAATTTTGCATGACATATTTGCAGGATACAATGATTAAAAGGCCTGTAGACACTGAAGAAGAACTTCGATGGATGTCACAGGAAGTGCGTGGATATGTTGAAGCAGTTTTGAATAGCTTGACAGCTAATGTCCCCAAAGTAAACCTTTTTTTTTGTTGCCATATGGTGCTTCTTGTCCTCACAGATGGCTCACCTCACAAACTCTCTAATTTATTTAATTGTTCAAACAGGCAGTTGTCCTCTGCCAAGTTGAGAAAGCTAAGGAAGAAATGCTAAATCATTTGTATAGCTCTATCAGGTTTGCCTGAACATGAACTTAGTTTGGTACTTTTTACCTCTTGGCGAGGAGTTTTGGTATGTTTGGTTTTAGGCGGTGTATATATAGGGTTTTCTCCGTCCTGTGTTCTGTGTAATTTTGATGCTTTTAAGATTATTGCCCAAGAAAAATATTAAAATCATTCAATTGTTATTGTAATCAGGTTCGTGTTTTATCTGTTTATAGTGCCCGAAGCACAGCAAAGATTGAGGAACTACTTCAAGAGGACCAGAACCTAAAGAGCAGGAGAGAGCGCTATCAGAAACAAGCCTCTCTCCTGTCTAAACTAACACTCCAACTCAACGTTCATGACAATCAAGCTCCTGCTGCTGCTGCTGGTTACAGCTGGTCCAATGGTGTTGCAGGTATGAATTAAAACGCTTCTTCAAGAGTGTGTATGAATATCATGAATGGTTACTAGAAAATTCAAAATATCATAATAACTCAAAGTTAGTATCCGTCCGTGAATTTTCATGTGTGAACAAATATAAATGTGGTTAGGTCCCTACTTAGGTTACCTCTCTTCTTTCTGGGGCAGTCTGCGTACTAATGTAGAATGATCACAGAATCCAGAACTTAACGTCCTTCATACTTCAACCTTATGTCTTGCTGCTTAGATTATTTCGCCTTATCAGAGTTCAGTTGGAATAAATTTGCTTAAAATAAAGTGGGCTGCGTTAGTGAATTTTACCTCAATTTATGCTATTAGGTCGTACTATCAGTGTCAAAAAGTTCAGCATACTCTTGTTCTGGTTGTAGGAGTATTTCGATTTCTACTTTGACATTGTAGTTTCTTATTGTAGCTTTCAACACTGATATTCATGCGATGTACACCATTTATCCCAAGTGCATACCATTTTAAAAAAATAACGAATTCACGGAAACACGCAGAAACCAGCCCAAAGACAAATGGTCCAGCAGGCGAAGACTGGAGATCAGCGTTTCGTTCTGCTGGAAACGGTCCCATCAACTCTATTAACTCCTCTAGATCAAGATCAAATGGTCATAGCCGTCAAAATGGTGAACCCGCACAAAATGGGGACGTGAGCTCATTAAACTCCAGCACCCGGCGCACACCCAATCGGTCACCACCTCCACCGCCACAATCTGGATCTTCGACCTACAAATAGTACCAAGGTTACACATCACCGCACCCTGGTTATTCCAGTTATGGGCTTTGAATAGATTATTCTGTTTTTTATGAAGCCCATTTGCATACCGCTCGTGTGTATACTAAAACTAGTTCCCGGCAAATTTCGTTCCTGCCTAGGACCAGACCTGATCAGAGAAATGGATTTCGGATGCGGCTTCCAGTTCACCCAAATTTTATTCTAGTACCTTTTGACTTATCTTCCTTACCTCATTCTGTAAGCTTTCAAGTCTATTTTGATTGTTATGTATTTCAGTGGCTTGATAATTTTGTAAAAAATGAAGTTAAAGAGAGAGCGAGACATGAAGACATGATAGTAGCTGTATAAATAACTGTCCAATTCGCAGTTTTGTTCCCATGCTGTTCTTTCCTGGTATGTGATTCTCTGTGCCATCTCTTCTGTATCAACCTTGTCCTTTTTAATTTCAACCTTTCATTTATATGGATTCACATAAGTGGAAGGTTGAGATTAAAGAGGACAGGGTTGATATACAGGAAATGTGCCATCTCTTCTGTATCAACCTTGTCTTTTTTAATTTCAACCTTTCATTTATATGGACCCATATAAGTGGAAGGCTGAGATTAAAGAGGACAGGGTTGATATACAGAAAATGACACAGAAGATTTGAGGGGATCTTGCCCTTAGCCCAAATAGATACTAGTTCTTTTACAAACAATAAACCTGATGTAGCCGTCTATCAGTATCAACTGCCAAGATCGTCTTTGTGTCGGAGAAAGTCGCCAGGATAAAGATGCTTTCTCAATGGTAAACTTAGCAAGGCATCATTATGAGGGGTTTGACTATGGACTAAAGGTAGACTTCTCTTGGATTATTCAAATTCAGACAGGTAATTCTTTACTAAGATAGATGTTTTGCGGGAGATTTTTAGTAGAAAATTTTATGTCCAAATAAATTTTCTGTGGTGGGAATCAGGGTTGAATTCAACCTATCTTGGCTCAAAATCAAAGCGAATAGATAAAGTCAGTTTAATTGAGCCAGTTGGTTAAAAGTCAATGGCTCAATCAAGCTAGAACCTTAGTTAAACCTATTGCTATAAGGCTATTAGCAATGTAAATGCTAGTCCAACCTATAATAGCAATGTAGATGCTACCCCAACCTATTGCCAAGGCTAAATGAAATATAAATGCTAATCCAACCTTTTGCTAAACCTAGATGCTGCAATTTATTCTTTTCTTCGTTACAATATTAATAATAATGTACTAGCTTCATCTTATATTTTTAGTTAATGAACAATTATATTTCAATAGTAATATACATCAATTTAAATATGAAAAAGTATAAATTAATTGACTAAAAGCGCACTAAGTTTGGGAGTAGTAATGTCACCTTGTGTCAAAGGGATATTATAAGTTGGTATATTTGCAAGCATCTAAAGTTGGCATTATAGATAAGAAACATTGCTTCATCAAAATTATTATAGAATTTCTTCCTTCATTCTCATTCTCAGACTCTCACCTCCATAGATCATTGACTTTCTTGAAGAATATTGGGATCATGAAGAACATTACAAAAGTGATAGGTTTAAGTCCCTTTGGGTTTCTTCTCCTATTCAAAAACCCAGATGGGTAAAAACATTATGCAACTTTCATCTCTCTCTCCCAAGTATATGCACACCAGGAAACTGGACACAACTTCATATGGAGCAAAAACTTATATTGCTACTATCAACATAACGATGCTACAGCTCAGTAGTAAGAACCAGGAAGAGCTCGTGCAACAAAATTTCCTGGACTTTTGTGTTTCTTCAACGCCAAATAACATATAAATACTCTTCAATATATCAACTACCAGCCTAATGAAAGCCACAAACCCAAAAATTAGGCACACAAGAAATATCAATATGCTCTTATTCTCCATAGATGTCTGATTCTCCCTGATCATTTCAAGATTTGACCTGTGAATCGCCAGTTGTGATTAGTCATCAGAACAAGAATAGACACAACAGTGGAACGCAGAAAACTTTATTAACACAGTCTGGTCTGTCTTTCACCAACTATGCAAGGGAAAGATAACATTTCTGAATGCCATACATGTCAATTTGATAACACCTATCCAAGTGTCATTGGAACATAAATACTTTGCACGACCAAAAGAACCCAATTGTGTACTGTATTCTCTCCTTATTACTGAAAAAAATGCTTAATCAATATCCCAGCAGATGCCACCAAAAGATTGTCTGATGATAAAATAAGAAGTACCTGAGAAGAAAGTTTTCCTTGAGGAGAGAATCTAACTCCCTTGAAACTGAAGATTTCCAATTCACCAGATCACCAACATTCTTGGCCTGCCAAAAAGGGAGATAAAGCATGAGAAAAAATTAGCAAAATTAACAGAATATGACATAAACCAGGTAAGAAATCACATACCATAGCTTCCTGGCTTTTGTGTATGCTCTTTATATCTAATCCGATCTTCTCTATCAATACGTCATTGTCATGTAAATCACTGTCAAAATCCCTAAAAATGTTTCCATATCTGGAATTGACTTCGTCCAGGTATCGCTCCAGAACAGATAAACTCAAATCCACAGAACGAACTTTCTGCATCAGTACTTTAAGAACGGTGTCCCCAGGCATCCTCCCAGGTTGTTGATGGCGAATTTCTTCAACTGCATTAGGTACTTTACTAGTCAAGATTTCTGGTTTCGCTTTTGGGTTTTCTCCCGAAGAATCGGATTCCATTTCTTTGTACAAGTCTTGATAAATATCTCCATCCTGCCCAGATGTTGACTGAGATGATACTTGCTTCTGCTCATTGTTAACTTCCTGAGGTGCAAACAAATTATCTGGAACAGATATCAAATCCTCTAACATACGTTCAACAGCATCCACTCCATAGACTTCGACAACGCTGAGTGTGCAGTAGAACTCTGAACCATAATGGGTCAAGAAATTCAGTTTTAGATATCGCACCCATTTTGGCTCCTGAAGAGTAAACTTCTGTGCTTGCTTTGCATTGGCCGCTGTGAAATTCCCAAGATTCATCCATACATCTGTAGGATAGATCAAGCTGCCAAGAAGTTCAAAATCTTTTAAGTTAGAAGAGTGGTGTTCAAAATTTGCTATTTCAACTGAATCAACCAAGGTTTCTTCAGAGAGCTCAATCACAACAAATTTCTCGTCCGCAGAACAAGGATTTCGAAGGTACTTGTCCTTGTCTTTGCCCAAGATATTTGACGCTCCCTTTGCTTCCTTGTTAAAAGCCAAAACCTTTGCTCCCTTTGAAGCCGAAGCATAATTGTAATCCTTACCCCCAGGCTCGACCCTATGGAATACACCAGCTTGACTTGCTCCAGATTTACTCTTAGAGCTCAGTGCTTTGTTCTTGAATTCATCAAGACCAGGAGGCGTAACACGAGACAGTCGTTCAGTTCTTGAAGGATTATTTTCAAAATTCACACTAGAACCAGAGTTGGCCTCAGGTTGCTCAACAGCCAAAACATCATTAGAATTTCCTTCACCAGAAAGCGAACCATCATGTGATCCCTGGTCTTTAACACCTTCTGCAGATGAATTATCACCAGGGTAGAAACAATCACTATTTTTTGGTGGGTTTTCCTCTACACAATTGGACTGTGTTTCACCCCCCAGCTTCTCGTCATTCAACGTTGATACGCCGACAGGAGGTATTATAGATCCATCTACATCAGAATAAAGATCAAGCAGCTTGTAAAGAATTATGAACACTACCATCAATTTCTTTTCTTTCTTCATCTGAAATAGACCTTGTCTCAACAGTACTCGAATTTGTTGATAGCCCTTATTTTCATATTGGTCTAATAGCTCATAAAAATCCTCAAGATCACACCATTTAGAAATTTTCATCACCATTTGTCTAAAATCATACTGTCACAAAAGTAGCAAAAAAGAAACAATTTTTTTTTTCTTGAATCAAACTTATGATCAAGAAGATAAGAGTAGAAAACATACCAACGTAAGTATCACCACCACTGATCAAAGAACTCGATAAGAAGATAATTCCCCATAAAACAAAGATCAGAGACAAGGAAATCAGACGCCAGCGATTCTTTCCGGTAACAGTCCTCTCTAAAGCTCTTCTTTGTTGAAGAGCTCTACGCGATCTCTGCATCGGCACATCAATCCGATCCCTTCCCTTTGATTAAACCCCAAACTGACGCACAAAACCTTCAAACTCCAATACAAACGAGGAGAAAAAGAAGAATGGGGCTGACGAGGAAGAAGGACACGGCGTCGTAGGAAGCGAACGTAAGCGTTGGGTTCGTGTTCAAATTTTGATAAATCTCATCTGATGGCCGTTTCAAATATTATTTCCCTAACGGATCTCATATTTTGCTTTCGTTTATCTTCGGATTTTGAATTTGGGTTGAAAACAATTAACTAATTAATACAAATTCATCAATCAAAAATATATTTATTAAAAAAACGATTCCAAAGATTACAACATTCATATGTTAATGAAGTCTATTAATGAATTTTAATTGATTATCATAAAATAAATACATAAATTCGCTTATTTAATGTTTTAAAAACTTGGAAGTTAATGTAAACTGACAACACAAGACGTGGAAGTTTAAAATTTCAGAATTAGACTGTCATAAAATTAGTTAAAAATAAAATAAAATAAAATTAAAAATTAAAATATAATTAACATAGATTATTTTTACGTATTAAATTTTTTTTATTTTAATTAAAAATATATTAAATAGATCAATTAATTTATTTTTAATTACAAGAGCTATTAAAATAAATTAAACTGAGACAAAAAATTAAACAGGTCAAAATTATATAATTAAACGGATCAAATAAATTAATTTTTGTTACAAGTGGAACTTTTAGGAATGGCATTCTTTGGGGAGATCTATAGATTACCACCTCACCCCTAACCCAAGAAATCAAAATCCTATTTATTTATTAAAGAAAAATTAAGTTAATAATACGAATTGTTTGATTTAATTTAATCTAATCAATTAAAACTTAGAACTCATAAAAACTATGCTTATATGTTTTACTTGTAGGATGACTAGCCAGTACGCATGAGCTGTCAAATTGCTGTGAGTGACAGCTACGCGTACATTCCCAAGCCCCATCCCACAAATCCCGTAGAAGCTAAGAACTTTTGACGTGTCATGGTCGGTAACGACTATTGCCAAAGTGGAGAGCGACGATTGGTTCAGATATCTAAAGATCGCGTCATCCCATTGGGTGCCTTTCCTTTGCCGCCAAAAATACCGACCCCGCACCCCCGCCTGGAAAAGAACACGCGTATGTTGCGTGGCGTTTTTGGTATAATTATTAATTACTTAAGGATTAAGGGCTTGTCTCTTTGTCTACTCCTCCTAATTAATTATGATTAAGTTAATTATATATTTTTATTTTATTTATAGAGTAAGACTAGGGTAGGGCCTCCACTTTCTTCTTCCCGAAACAAAAATCTCCTTTTTCTCTGTCGACGTCGCCGTTTTCGATCTAGGGTTTCTCACAGCGCCATGTCCGGAAACTCCAGTTCTACTATTTATGTCGGTGAGTTTTCTTCTCGTCTTAATTGTATTTCTATACTTCCTTTTCTTTTTTATTTTTTATTTTGGGTTGGGAATTGTAACGGATTAGTATTACGGTTTTTGGCTTAACCCTGTTGTTGTTTTTGAAGGTAATTTGGATGAGAAGGTGAGCGATAGGGTATTGTACGATATACTGATACAAGCAGGGCGTGTGGTGGATTTGTACGTTCCTCGTGACAAGGAAACCGACAGGCCCAAAGGTTATGCTTTTGCACAGTACGAGTCTGAGGAGATCGCTGAGTACGCTGTGAAGCTTTTCTCTGGTCTCGTTACTCTCTATAATCGCACTCTAAAATTCGCGGTTTGATCTTGTTCCTTACGCTTGTTTGTTGCTCTCTTTGTTTATGGATTCTTAGAGTTAGGTATTGGATGTTTGTGATTGATGCATATGCTATGTCCCATATATTCTGTTGGTGGGATAAACTTTTGTTATGCTATTTCTGTAATTTCAGCTTTATTTCTAATGGAATTAGGGATGATGGTGTTGGAGTCATAGTCATGTAACTTTATCTCTAAAAGAAAATTTTAGATTTGAATTATGGGGATGAGTGGAACCACCCCTTATGAGTAATTAAAGTGTGTGGGTTATTGACAGCTTAATGTTTCAGATAATCTTCTTTACTATACATTTGCTGTTTATCAGATTTCTGGGCAAGACAAAGCTCCTCAAAATTCTCAGAATGGAGTCGTGCCTGCACCAAACTCTTTAAAACAACCAAGATACCCTGTGCTGGTAAATGACAGGGAGAACCGCCATCACTTGCACTCCTCTTCATCAGCATGCAAGGTTTCAGCTAATCCTTCCAATTATTCTCCAGGTAATGCACCATAACCGTTTTCTGTTTTGTTTGATCTCCTCCTTATTTTGTTCCACATTCAAAATTTGCTATGTTGGGTTCTCTTAACTTCAGTATGTCTGAGGAATTTCTTCTTTGATTCATTGTCAGTTCCACCTGGTGTAACACACTATTCTAATGGATATGGTTCACCTTTCAATGGCTTCAATTATGATAATGGTCGAAGAGTTTTTGGGTCCACTTTTGATACCATTAATCGTTCTAGGTCACGCCGACTGTGAGAGGAATAACTTATGTCATAATCTTCGTATTTATTCCTAGTTCAAAATATTAGGAGAGAAACTCCCATCTGTGGAATTGTTGTTTGTTCCTTTGTGCATCACTTAGGCAACCTAAGACTGCAGTTGTGAATATGTAAGATATTAGCGGAAGATACTTAGTTGTGTACTGTATTTCTGCACCAAGTAGTCAGTGATCTTACTTTTTTGTCCGTCACTAGAAACTGAACCCTAAGACGCCAGTAGTTGAACTCTTATCAATTGCTTTCTCAGTTCTCTTTTGTGGATTGTTTGGACATGTATTGTGAAAAAAACAAAACTTAAAGGCTGTTTACTTCAGTTTACAATGCTAGTTCTGATTCCAAATTATTGTTTGAGGTATGATTTTGCTTTTCTTTGAGGACTTTATATGCATGGTTTATTAATTTGACTGGCTTACACACTTACCATCTTGTTGCTTTCTTTAATTTCCCCTTTTGTTGGGGATTCGGATTTGCAATTGTTCTTTCCTATTTGGACATGAAAGGGAACTCAATTCCTGTGTATGGTATTATCTGAATAATTTCAACTTTCAAGCTGTTCTTTGAGGAGTGCTAAAATATTGTTTTGTCCACATCAGTGTTACTATTTACTTGAGGACAAGGCTTGCACAAAATCTATGGTTGTACCTTCATTTTTGTGGGCCTGCATCTTGTTAAAGTAATTTTAGACATTGATGTTTAGGATACTTCCTGAGGTTATAGATTCTTCAATATGGAGGTTTTGCTGTATAACTGCAGTGAAAAATGAATGTTGCAACATCAATGTTATTATTTACTTGAGGATCATTCTTATATAAAATCTATCGTTACATGTTCATCTTTTGTGGGTACCGCATCTTGTTTCAATAACTTTATACACTGATGCTTAGGAAATTCGTATGGGTATAGATTCTTCTAAGTACAATGGTCGTGTAGAGGTTGCACTAAATTGAAATCTTATGCGAGTTGTTGTCTCCTTGACAACTAAGAGAGTGTATGGTCGACTTCCCTTTTTCTTCATCTGTTAGTCCTAGATACTGCAATTTATTAACACGAAAGACAAATTTATGGAATTTAGCAAGAGATTGTTTTCCTGCATTTTCACTTCCATATTTTCAAATTTACTTAAAATTCTGGTCACATGGAATGTGATAGCGTGTATTTAAACACGACCGTGTAACAAATGGTTTGCCTGAAGTTTCCGAAACTATTGAACCTTCCTCTTGTACTTGCAAAGAAGAATTCTAGCCTGACGATACTAAGCGTTGAGGTATTGGTCTCAAAGGCCACCTGCATACATGTAAATACTTCCAGAAATTGTGAGTTATTATCTAATTTAGTATTTACCTGTATGTTTAATGGATACATGTAAAGGTGGAAGCCAAGATCCTCTGTAAAGGACCAAAAATGCCAATCTTCAATTGTTGCCTATAATTTGTTGCACGATTCAGCTTTTGGATGCTTGGGTTGCTCGGAGGGGTTCGTATTTTATACGGATTCAGCTTCCACGCTTCATCTACCTTGCATAAATAACCTAATTTGGGTCGGTATGAACTGGCTCTTCAGATCTCAACGTATTACAAGCTTTAACGTGTTGAGACAGTATGGACTGATTGGATGAACTTGCAAGAAATGAATTTCAAGCTATTTTGCCTATTAACTAAAACTAAACAAAAGTGTAGTATAAAAGAACAAACACTGGATGGTAGATTTCCAGTTACTAAAATCTCAAGAGAACTAATTACCCAACAATAAACAAATAATATCTCCTAGAAATTAGTAAAGATCTTCTGAAGAATCATGCCATCCAAGAAGATTACGAGGATTGTTGACTTGAAACTCTCCAAAAGTAGCTCAAACATTGAAAAAGAGGTGGAAGTAGGCTGATCAAAATAATCCATGATAGATGCTTATGTATCAGCACAATTCTATACTAAATTTAGTTTCAATCCCATCACATTCTTCCAAGTTATACGCATGTACGTGTCAAAGAGGAAAAAAAATCATAATTGGGCCATTTTAAGCAGTAAATCAACATTTATTACTTATTTGAATCCTTTGTAAATACTAATAGAGGTTCTCAACAGAAATTACAACAGTATTGCCACTTATATATTATTGATATTTAAAGCTCATTACGATAGCTGTTGCTTCCAAATTGAGTGGAGTATTGCAATGGAGAGTAAAGGGCAGAGAAGTGTTGTAGTGTCCCTGGCGATAGTGATGCTACTCTCAACTTTGTCTATGTCTGTTCCACAAACTATGGCTGCTACTGCTCGAGTGCTGTTGGGTGATGACCGAAGCCTATGCGTCCCACCATGTCTGTCTGCACGCTGCTTGAAAATAATAGGTCAAGCTCTCTGATTAATAACAATACACTTATTAGTACTTTCTTCTTTCTGATTAATATTTTCATCTTGCTGTGTAATAACTTGCACATCATAATATGATTTTAAATTAAGATGCTACATGTAAAAATATAAAATTTTCAGGATTTTAAATTATAGGCATAATAATAAATGAGAGTGAGTGCAATTTTATTACATCACAAGTACGATATTATGGTCTATAATATAAAATCTTGGAGAACTTTATCAGTTGTTTGAATGATGGTAATACTGAATATAGTATCAGCATCCCTTGCTTGTTTTCCGATTTGAAGATGTCTATTTATCTTTCTTCATACTGATTCGTTTGCAGGAGACCCTCAAGCATTTGCTGCTTGCCAAAACAAGTGCATAGACGATTGCTACAACGACCCACCGCCTGCCAGCCCAAACCCTAGATTCATCTGATTCTATCAGTTTCTACTAAGAAAGTCACTTGCTGTAACCTCAGTTACAATATAAATAAATGGAACATGCCATTAGATAATATGCAATATTTACAAGAACACTGAGCTTCCCTTGTGCATGCTTTGATGGGATATCGAGGCAAATGTAACTTTTCAATATCATCGCCATAAAACTACTGCAGGCGTTTCTGTAACACAAGTCAGTAATAAGTAAAGGCCCATGTTTCTTCAATGGGATAAATGAAGTTTCGCTGAAAATGTTGTTGAGTGATAGAAATATTTGAGAAAGGAAAAGAAAAATAATAGAAGATCATTGTATGATGTAATGTTTTCAAAATTGAATCGAAAGTTAAATTGGTAAGACAAAAATTTTAAGGGTTAAAAAGTTTAAAATTGAAGAATTTGAAATAAGATGTAAAGAAATTTTATTTAATTTAAAGTTTAATTAAAAAGAGAGACTATTAAATAAAAATTAATTAGTTTACTTTATTTCATAAAATAAATTAGTTTATTAAAATCGACTAATTAGTTTCGTAATTAGTGAATAAAGCGGGAAAAGGGTTTCTAATCATCATCTCTCGTATGGCTTCAGGCTCCATAATAAGCTCACATTTGTATACATATACATATAAATCAAAACACATGTAGCCTGACTTAGAAATTACATAAATTGTACATTAAATTTATTTTTTGGGACATGTAATATGGTTTGATGTGTTCAACTATTTTCAGATTGGTGATTTTGTTATTGAATATATAAAATTAATTAAGTTAGTATCACACAACATAAGCTATTGTGGTGAAATAGTCATTTAATATGATATTAGAGCAGGTTGTTCTTATGTTAATTGTCAACACCTCGAAATGATAGATTATATCACGTGTTAGGCTTTAAAATTAACCTACACATCAAGGGGGTGTATTAAAATATAAAGTGAAAGTTTGTTCCACATTAGAGAAAGAAAAGAAATAAGACTAACATATAAACCTAGTGGACTACTCTACTTATTACCAATTAGTTTTAGGATGAAATCTCACTTAAACTTATATGTGGTCTAACTTTCCTTTTCGTGTGGACTCGTAGGTCATTGCAAATTCTAACTTATTTTATTAAAGTAAGTATTATTCGGTGGACAGGATTTAAAATTTGACCCTTGCCTTCGTAATATCATAATTTTGTCCTTGATATTAGGCCATGCATTTTATTAACTTAGGGATTCGATTCCATCCACTAAAAATTCGAAAGAACTTAAATGTTAGCCACCTGTAGGGATATTTCTTCCTTGATTTTATTCATTATGTTTAAGTTGATTTAATAAGAAAAATAGAGGGTGAATGGTAAGTGAAATCCACAGGTTAATTTGAAAGATATCTTCTTTTTATGGTACTTTTTTTTATGTCACGATTAGATAAGCAAATCAAGATCTGATTGACTGTAATTCATGTTTAAAATGAGGCATCTTTTTTCACATATCTTGCATATATATGTAGGCCTTGAACTTTGGTATTTGATCAAAATTAAAAAAAAGAACAAAATATAGCTGATAGCTACGTGCCATGAAGAGTATTGTAATGCTCCTGATACTAATCGTATCTCTATGTTGTGTGCATGAAGTGGTGGTATCAAAACCTCCAAGTCAATGCACTCCACAGTGTCAAAATACCTTTTTTTTTTGGGAAAAATGATATTAATAAGAATTCAGTACGTTACAAAGCAAAAGGATGGTCAAAGGTATATACCCTATTGCATGCATACAGCAACCTATGTAGGCTAACCAACAACCAAATAATAAGTTAAAGACATGTATATGACAGATAATACAAGGCGAGATGCGGATTAGAACTAAGTTATTGAGAATGATTAATTCCTTGACTCCTTGGGTGACTTCAGCAATTAGTGTTTCCACAACTTTGTTCTTAGCCTTAAATCGATGCAAATTTCTTTCCTTTCAAATAGGTTGCACAGTCATTCCAAAAGCTAGTATGAAAATGATACGTTCTAAGAAGGGATGAATGTGTTGTCAGCCATTGAATGATGCGAGAAAGTGAGCTCGTTAGTATATTCTAGCAGCAGAGAGATTTTACGTGGCTCCATATTATGTTGGCTGTTGGGCGTAAAAAGAAGAAGTGGTGAGGTTTCATCGTGTAGTAAACAAATTAAAACGGGCAGGATTTGTTAATTGCAAGGTAGGTTGGTCAAAATACTTGCAAGCGCTTTATAGGTGCGTATGCACGAACCCTCTTCTTTTCATTTTTTATTAGTGTATAAGAAGAACACATCTCTTTATGTTATTCTAACTTTTGTTATATCTATGAGGATTTGGCAGGAAACCTGCCTGCTTTTTATGATTGTGGTAGCAGGTGTTTAAAGTGAGTCCAGATCTTTTGTCTAATATTATGTTGTTTTATTGTGTCTAATAAATATCAGCCATTTATTTATGTAAGTCTTGTATAAGTTTCGCATAGGACCCACAAAATAAATGACTGAAATTTCATAAGATAAAATAATATTTAACAGAAGATCTGAACTCATTTAAAGTACTGCACGGAAGAACCATCACCGTCGTCATACCTACCTAATTACTACACTAATTACAATTGCTTACCCATGAGGCCCTAGCGACCTAATTGTTATCAATCACTTAATTTCGAAAGAGTTCTACCTTTAATGTCAATATGTATGCTTAATAAGGGACTCATCATGAACCACAATTGCAAATTTTTTAATTTTTTTTGTGCTTCTAAAAGTGTTAATCTTTTACTTCCAGGATTTATGCTTAATAGGACTCATCATGAGTCATGACCCACAATTGCAAATTTCACATGGCCAACCTAATCATCTTCCCTATCAGAATTTGCCCCCAAAATCTGATAAATGTTGGGGAAGAATTCAATGCTTAACGTTTGTTGATGGCTTTAAGGAAGCGACTGGATAAGCTTCACACATTCCAAGGGTAAGGTGCAATGAGGGAATGTGCCTAAATATAGAAATGCTTCTATTTACATATGAAATCCACAAACACAACATGGCTTTCTTCATTTGGCTCTCTATCCACAAACACAACATGGACATGGCTTTCTTCACGGGGCTCTCTATCTCTGCCTCTAGTAGTCTCTTGGAAGTGAAAATGTAACTGGACTAGGTGGATGATCCTGAACTTAGACAAACGGAGTCATCAAGTTTCCAGAGGAGTAACGGAGTGATAACATAATGAATCAAAATCTCCTTGGGGTCTTATAATTCTAAGGAATATTACAAAAATTTCTATTAGTCGTACCAGGAAAATATACACCAAAGATAATGGAGCTCTTTTACGGGGGTGTGCTTGTTTGGTGGGTATAAAAAAAAAAGAATGGATATGGAATGAAAGATTGAGTTTGGTAAAGAACTATAATTATAGAGTCACTATTTTGATTACTCATTTTTGGATAATACCCCATTCTTCTCCTAATCTAGAGAAATGAGTATCATTGTTATGTAAAAGTGTGCTTGTTACAATTCAAAAAAATAACTGATTAAAATATAGTTATTAATTAATTAAAATGTTATAATTAATTAATTAAAATATTATTAATTAAAATAATAATAATTAATTAACTACAATATACTAAATTAAAATATAATTCATTCATTAATTTAAATATTGTAATTTATTAATAACAATATAATTAATTAATTAATTAATTACAATATAAGTAATTAAAATATAATTATTTATTAATTAAAATATTATTTATTAGTTACAATATAAGTAATTAAAATATAATTATTCATTAATTAAAATATTGTAATTAAAATATTATTAATTAGTT
>JANVCL010000003.1:4496523-4514686 GCA_026546855.1 Erythroxylum incrassatum | reverse complement strand
CTCTATTTTTGTCTATTGATAATGATATTGGCGGTGACAACTACAATACTACAAGAATTTGGCTCTTGATATTGAGGGCTGTCAAATGGTGGTGGTGGTAACGGTGGTAGGCATCATTCATTGAAGATGACAGATCAAAGATTTGAGCTTTTATTATTTTTATGATTATGGTGTTGTTGTGAGGTAAAACGAGTATAGTTATGATAGACTCAAAAAGAGAAGTTGATTGTATATATGATTGGTCAATTGGAGTCATCCACGCTATATATATATATATATATGATCAACATTTCTAAAATTTATTGGTTGTTTTTTTATTAAAGTTAAAACCTGTTATTTATTAGTAATTAAAACTGACAAGTTTTGATCAAATTGAAGAAATTTCAACTTAGTAAATTAGAACTAACGAACTTGTGAATGTTCTTATAGAAATCCAAGTTCGGGAAGTCCAAGAATTATTATAAGCTTTAAAAATAGCGAGCTTTTTAACTTTTTTATGCAGAAGTTATTATACTACTACTTACCATTTTACTGACAATATTTATGAAGTCATATACTTATTTTCATACTTAAATTTACGACATTCGGTAACTAATAATTAAATAATTGGAATAAAAATGAGAATATTAATGAAAGGGGATAATCAAAATAATAATGAAATTACTAATTATACTTGTTTGATATGAAATTAAATAAAGTTAATAATTATATGTTAGTATTTAGTATCAAATATTATGATAATGAGATAATTTTTTATTCATATTCAGATATTATATGATTTATGTTGTAATTAATTATTTAAAATATTTTATATTTTATAAATAATTAATAAAAATTTAAATGATTTTATAAAACTATTATTTTTAAATAATTATGAGTGATTTCTTTTTTTTGTTACAAAGAAAATAACACAAAGGGAAGCGAAAGGCCTAACTAGTGCAGTGACTGCGATACAAAAACCGTGGTGGTCGCACTGCATATGAGCCGACATTAAGGTGGGGGTCTCCTCCAAAAAATGGAAGCCAGGACGAACGAAAGCTGCAAGGATGCCAAACAATCGGCACTTTAATTGTCTTCATGGTGCCTTTAGATTCTCTGTCTCATTTTGTGTGTATCAATTTTATTTATTTTTAATTATTTATTTTTATGAATCTTATATAAATAAATAATTAAAATTAAATGGGACTAACTTTAGTAAAAAAAATGGGGCAGAAGATCATATTCCCTTTATGGTACACGTGTTAGAAGTTGCACCTTTCAATATTACTTGAGCATAAACATGATATCTGTCACCAAAGCAAGGAGATCAGTACGGGGATAGAATGAATAAAGTAGATAGAATATTGATTACTTACGATAAGAATAAAACCACCCTTCTTGATTTCATTTCCGCTTAAGTTTCCTCGGTTTGTGGGATTAATTGATTGGATACCGAGAACCACAATCTTTCCTAGAAACAGCTTGTACGACGGGTCTAGATGGCCCCTGCTTTCCAAATAGTACGGTGGAGGAGGTCCTTGAAAATCTAGGAGTGTGAACTGTACGAGGTGAAAGCTCCCATAGGTAAAATAAAATCTCTTATCCATCACGAGGA
Source organism: Erythroxylum incrassatum (assembly GCA_026546855.1). Taxonomy (NCBI): domain Eukaryota; kingdom Viridiplantae; phylum Streptophyta; class Magnoliopsida; order Malpighiales; family Erythroxylaceae; genus Erythroxylum; species Erythroxylum incrassatum. The sequence continues at coordinate 4,513,092 of JANVCL010000003.1, read as the reverse complement.
GAATTAATACGGGGATCAACTTGCGTCCCTCGCCGCCCTTGCCGCTCCAGAATTGCACATTATCCAGGAGCTCCCACTGACGATATCGGAGTGCCTCCTTCGCGATGCCCACGGCGCTTTATACTGCCACAATTTGAACTATTATTAGTTTTGTTTATGCTTCCTTACAATTCAAAAAAATAATAATAAAATCTCTTATCGCCGCCTGTACGATCACATGTGAATTGATTGGCGTAGCACTTCGTTTTGATACTAGCGCCCTTTGTTTTTTCAAACAAGTAAAATTTGAAAAATAAAAATTACATTCTCATTCTTATCGCTTTAAACAAAACCTATAGGTCAAACATAAATGAATTAAATTATGCATAAATCAAATACGTGTGCCCTACAGACAAGCAAATCTTGATAATGTATATCTTAAAGTTGATCATAATTTTCTGAAAGGTCAATGGTAAGTTACTTTATGATGTATAGTTATAGCAAAAATGCAATGGATGGCAGGCTACGGTAATGCTAAATACAAGAACAAACAATATTATATGCGTACCGGCTGGTCTTATGTATTATTTAGAACTGATATACATAATACAAGGCACTCGGCAATGGATTGGAGCTCAGAGCTTCAAGCTTTGACACCCTGAAAACTAACCACTCATGTCCTCGGGCTCAGTTCCTTGCTAGCCACCTTTAACGATAGACTATCGAGTATACAACATTTTTAAAGGAAGAATGACAACTCCGGTACTATTGGTCTCTCAGAGTATCGTGAAGCCATCTTCCCCTACACCAAACCATCTACGTCGATACCAGCTTTCCTCTTTAGATCAAGTTATGGCCCCTACTTTCATACCTTGGCTCTTGTTCTATCCTGGACCAACTTCAAACGTTACCAACAAAGAAAGATCTGAACGTGTTAAGATATCATTGTCCCAGACATTGTCCAAATTCTACCCTCTGGCAGGACGTTTCAGAGATAACTACAACTTCGTAGAATGCAATGACGATGGCGTCATGTTTGTCGAAGCGAAGGCTAGAGGCAGCATATTTGATGTTATCCAGCATCGAAATCTCGATGATCTCAATAAGTTGCTTCCATTTGAGAGCAGTCAAGTCAATGATCTAGTTGCTGCTGTTCAGGTGACGCACTTTGATTGTGGTGGCACTGTGATTGGACTTCTCTTTCAACACAAGATTGGAGATGCGTTGTCATCAATTAATTTCCTCAACAGCTGGGGAGAAATCGCTTGTGGGAAAATCCATGTAAGTCGTCCTTGTTTTGATTTGGCAGCTAGATTTCCACCGATTAATATGGAGGATTTTGATCATAATTCTGAGGTTGTGAAGGAGAATGTTAGTTCGAAGTGGTTTATGTGTGATGCAAATAGCATAGCAGCTCTGAGGGATCGATATGGTGAGAACAGTGACACTGCAGGGAAAACAATACGGCCATCAAAGATCGAGGCATTGACAGCCTTCATTACCAGCAGGATCATGGCTGCAACTCATCAGTCAGTAAACTCATCAGATAGAACTTATTTGGTGCATCATCCAATAAACCTACGTCCGAGGATGGACCCTCCTCTGTCAAAACAGCACTTTGGGAACATTATAGTCGAGCCTGTAGTAGCAACAGCTAACTTGACAGCTAATGATGCGTGGTGCTACGGTATTATACGTCAGATGAGGGAAACCATCAGCAGTGTAGATGCTGAGTACGTGAAGAATCTAAAGGGAGAAGAGTATCTGGATATCATGAAGAAAAGGGCTGAGAAATTTAAGGAAGAAAATGTAACGTCGATTGTTTTCACGAGTTGCTGCAGATTTCCTCTTTATGATGTTGATTTCGGATGGGGGAAGCCCGCTTGGATAGGTATGGGAGGTTGGCCATTCCACAACCTGGTCATATTTTTGGATTCCAAAGTAGAAGGTGATATAGAAGTATACATTCTTCTGAAAGATGAAGTTATGGCCAATTTTCAAAATGACAAGGAGCTTCGTGCATTCCTTTTCCCTGTTGGAGGAGCTCAAACTTGAGGCCAGCGTATATGGGATCTGATGCTCATTGTAGACCTTGTTTGTAATAACAAATTATGCTAGCGCTTCCTTTTTCATCGAATATTACAATAAAAATTGCCATGAGGATGGAAACTAAACTAAATATATTGATTAAAATACCTGAAAAAATTGGTTAAAAATGATAAGAATAACAAAACCTAGATAATTAGCATTTTAAACCAAGAAGATTATAGCTCTTATTCAACTGGTAAAGAAAGCCTCTCACGTGTCTACAAATTCAATGAATGCAAATTCGAGTGTTCCTATGTTGCAACTCGAATATATATATATAGATAGATAAACTTTTTTAATTATGTAAATTTCAATTTTTCACAGTTTTTATTTAGATATTTATTTTCTAAATACTCATAGGAGCATTTTTCAAGAACAAATAATTGGGTTTAATTTATCAACTCAATCAGTTGATTATCAAATATAATTATCACATGATCAAATAGTCAAATACTTCTTACTCTATAAAAAAATAGTTGATCGTTTAGTTAACAAATAAGGCTATTAACAACATTGCTCTTAATTCGTTTCTTTTACTTTATTTCAATATCAAACACCAATAATTTCGACGGTCATGATTGTTGAAATAGGATAGTGATTTTTTGCTCTAACAAACACCTCAAACTTCTATGATTAGTTCCTACTAAATTGTATGTTACCATTGTCTAATATGTTAAAAATATCTTTTCGCACGTACATCAGATGCATGTACCAGGCTGAAAATGTATTACTCACATAAGTTACAAGACCCCCTCTCTTGCATCAAAACAACCTCGATGTTGATATTTGTCAGAATGAGTGAAGGGCTCAATTGAAAAGAAACTCAAAATATAATCAATTAATATATTTTACAAACAATATTCACACAAATTCTCTACTCACTCATGACACACACCTCACTTTCACTCACTCACAGCAAATAGCTTACATTGCACTCACTCACAATTAATTATTGGTCACTCATACACACTTCATTGCTCACAATTAATTATTACTCACTCATACACACCTCACTTTCACTCATTAATTGCCACACACACTCTTTTGACTTATGGAACTTAGCTCTTTCTATAGATATCCTAAGTTAGTTATTAATCAAATTTTATCCTTTTATGGTACTCTAGATATTATTCTAGAATAATATGGAAGGTTTGCTTAGTAAAATATTATTTACGTATATAGGAAAAATATGAAGACTATAGAAAGATCAGGAGAGATGATGGTGACTTCTTATCACTCTCCCTCGTCGACTACTCTCTTGTATTTGAAGTCATATCAAGTTGCCTTCTAAATTCTTCAAATTTGGTTATGTTGATTCCTTTGGTAAATAAGTTTGCAACTTTATCTTATGTCTTTGCACGTTTCATCTCGATATGTCCTTATAGCACTTTTTCTCAAATAAAGTGATAATATACCTCCACGTGCTTGGTTCTTACACCCAATTTTTCACCAAATGTATTGTTGATTGATCATCACAATGTAGCTCTGTTGGATAGTCTATTGCTTAATGAAGATCAACCATTAGCTACTTTATCCATTCACCTTCTTGTGCTGCCATTGCTGCTACATGATACTCAGCTTCAGTAGTTAACAAAAATACTATTGGTTGTCTTTTGTTGCACCAGGAGATTGCTCCACATTCAGGTTTGAACACATATCTAGTGGTTAATCTTCGAGTATCATGGTCTCCAATATAGTCATCATCACAGCATCTCACTATCTTACATATGCTTCCCTTTTTATATAGTAATCCTAAGTTAAGGGTTCCTTTGATATACTTGAGTATACGTCGGACTAAGTGAGGTTTTCTTAGTTTGCCATGAATTGGCTAGCCACTCCACCAGCAAATGCTATGCCAAGTTGTGTTATTGTTAGATAAATCAAGCCTCCCACAAGTTGTTGAGGCACTGTTAGATCTTTTAACTAGCGGCCTTCTTCTGAACAAAGTAAAGTATTCACCTCTATCGAGATAAAAACTGGTTTACAGTCAAACATTTCAAACTTATGCAACAAGTCTTTAGCATACTTTCGTTGACACAAGAATAATCCTTCTTTGACTCATTCTACTTCATGTCCAAAGAAATGCTTCAACTCACCAAGTTCCTTCATTTGGAAACGCATCGAGAGATTACTTCTAATCTGCTAAACTTCTTTTTCATTATCACCAGTAATGATAAGATCATCCACGTAGATAAGCACTATTGCCAACTTTCTATTCTCATTTTTCACGAACAAGCTTGAGTCTGCTAGAGTCATTGTGTATCCACGTTATATTAAAAATTCAGCAATATTTCCATACCTTGCCCTTAGCGCTTGCTTTAACCCATAAAGGGCCTTCTTTTGTTTACTTATATAGCCTGCATGAGCTTTGTCTTCAAATCCCTAAGGATGCTCCATATATACTTCTTTGTCTAGTTCTTTATGCAAGAAGACATTCTTTACATCCATTTACTAGAGTTTCCAAGATTTATTAGTTGTAAGGGCAAGCAGGATACGTACCGTTGTGATCTTTGGTACTGGACTAAATGTTTCATCATAGTCTAGCCCACACTCCTAAGAAAACCCTCGTGCAACCAATCAAGCTTTGTACCTTCAATCATTTTGTTAGGTTATCTCTTTACCTTGAAAACCCATTTGCAAGAAATTGGTTGTGCATTCTTGGGTTGTGGCACTAAGCCCCAAGTTTTATTATCTCTTAATGCTTGAATTTCTTCATCCATCGCTTTCTTCTAGTCTAAGCTTTATGATGCTTCTTCATATCTTGTTGCCTCAACTATTTCATTTTCTTCCTTTAATGATGCATTTGCATACTTGAGATTTGGCCTTCTTTTTCTAATTGACCTACATAAAGACTGTTGAAGAACTTCTTGTTCTTCTAGCTCTTCTAATTGACTTGATCTTTCTGCTTCAGGAGTTATACGATGCACTCTAGTTTGCCATAAACTTTTCCTTGATGACGTGTCATTAAGCTCTACCAACTCTTTTACTAGTCTTACTTCTTCAACTGACTCTTGTGATTTGTCAAGCTCATACGACTCTTAAACACTTTCTTATAGCTTTTCCTCTATTACTTCAGAATTAGGTAACAAAATTGATTTTGGCGACCACTATGATGATGCCTCATCGAACACCACGTTTCTAGATATATAGCATCGATTTGTTATTGGATTACAACATCTCCAATCTTTTTGTTTACTATCATATCCCACAAATATGCTTCGAATTTCCTTTTTACCAAACTTACTTTGTAAGTGGTCTAGTACAAGTACATAACAAACACAACCAAAGACTTAAAAATGACTAACTGTTGTTTGATCTTCCACAACTTTTCAAACAGTAAGATAAACTATAGTCGAGCTTGAACAATCTGTTGATAACGTGTGGTGTTGTCTTCATACACTCGACCCAAAATTTAAGTGGTACATTTTTTGCATGTAGCTTGCTTCTACATATTTCTGCCAAGTGGCAATTCTTCCTTTTAGCAATCTCATTTTATTATCAAACTATCTATGAATTTTTATTTCTCATAGGTAGTTTAAAAACTCTTTAGATGTGTACTCTCCCCATTATTTGTACATAGGTATAATATTCCTATCTTTTTTTTAGTAAATAGTATAATATTCCTATCCCTACTTCCTTTTCCACTTTTTCTTTGAACTCCTTAAATTTGATTAATGCTTCATTTTTTTCATAAATTCAACCCATACATACCTTGAATAATCGTCAATAAAAGGAATCATGTATTGAAATCCACTAATGGATGGTTGTTTCACTTGTCCAAAAATGTCACAGTCGATCAACTCAAGTGGCATCTTAGCTTTACATGCTGATTCTTCGTAAGAGAGTTGATGTGCTTTTCCATATTGACATCCAGCACATATTGTATCATCACGAACATCTAGCTGAGAAAGACCTTTAAGCAAATACTTCTTTATTATTACTAAGACTATGAAAGATGAAAGGTGGAGGAATGCAATGCAACAAGAAATATAGGCATTGGAAAATAATGGCACTGGATCATATAAACACTTCCTCTAGGGAAAAAGGTTATTAATTGCAAGTAGGTTTATAAAATTAAGTATAATTTTGATGGATCAATAAAAAGGTTTAAAGCACAACTTGTGAATTTAGGAAACAATCAAGTTGAAAGGCTGGATTATAATGAAACTTTTGCACCTATAGCCAAAATGGTGACCGTTCCTACTTTCCTTGTAGATACAGTAACTAAAAATTGGGAACTTTGTAAAATAAATGTCCACAATGAATTTTTACATGGTGACTTTAAGGAAGAAGTTTAAATGAAGTTCCCTTCTTGCTTTCGTTCCAAGGTACTTGGTAAAGTTTGTCAACTCTAAAAATAATTGTATGGGTTGAAATCCCAAATTTTGGTTTGTTAAGTTGGTTAGAGCTTTGAAACGGTATGGTTTTCATCAATTATATTCAGACTACTCTCTTTTTACATTACAAAGTGACAGTATGCAACTTAATGTGTTAGTCTATGTTGACAATCTGATTATTTCGAGAAATGATGGTACTACAATTTAGACTTTCAAAGCCTATTTGAGTAGATATTTTATATAAAAGATCTTAGGTTCTGAAATAATTTTTAGGGATTGAGATGGCTCGAAGTCACATTGGTATTTGTTTGTGCCAACAAAAATATACATTAGACATTATTTCTGAAGTGGGTTTGTTAGGACCAACACATGTTGTGTTTCCTTTCAATCAGAACCGTCATCTTCCCTTAACTAACGAAAAACCTCTTCCAGATCCAAAGCATTATTGTTGGTTGGTTGGTTGATTAATTTATCTTTCCATTACGAGACTTGAACTTTCTTACAGTGTGCATATGCTTGCACAATGTATGCAGTAGCCAATGCAATAAAACTGGGATGCTACAATTCGTATGGTATATTATTTGAAAGGTAATCTAGGTCAAGGAATTTTACTACTAGCTTACTATGATCTATAGTTGTATGCCTAGTGTGATTTAGATTGGGCAGCTTGCCCTTTAACTCGACGATCTCTTACCGGATAGTTTATTCTACTTGGTAATTCTCCTATTTATTGGAAAACTAAGAAACAACATATCGTGTTTCATTCTTCAATGGAGACAAAGTATCGATCTATGGACATAACTACCTATGAGTTAAAATGGTTAAAAGCATTATTATTACGTCGTGGTGTTGCACATCAAAATTTATTACGATAGTCAGGCTACTTTGCATACTACAACTAACCCAGTTTTTCATGAATGTATGAAACATATTGAGGTTGGCTGTCATTTTTTATGTGAAAAAGTTGTTAAGGGAATCATTGCTACAAGATATATACCTACTTATGTTCAGTTAGTTGATGTTTTCACTAAATTGTTGGGGAAGCAACAATTCGATTTCTTTCTTCTCAATTTGGGCACTTGAAATCCCCATGCTCCAACTTGAGAGGGGGTATTAGCATCTATTATTTCCTCTAGATGTGGAAAACTCAAGTAATCAGCACATACCATATATTTTTAGTAGGCACATGTAATCAATTAAAGATTAGTCTTATTTAGGGTCTTATTTTTTGGCATAAGCTGTCACTTACAAGATTAAAGGAAGGAATCGATCAATTAAAACCATAATTATAGCAAGATTTGTGTTCATTTGTATTTTCTAAATATAGATCATATGGACCACTATATATGTGTAATATCACCTCTGTACAAATATACATACGAAATATGAGATTTACTCTCTAAAAGTTGTCATGACAAAATTTGTCGTGGTATCAAAGTGGGCATATCTCTGACACTAAAAAACAGTAGAATTAAGATTCAAATCCATTCCTTTCACCATGACAAAGGAGAAGAAACTCCTGAAATTTCCTCCTCTTCACCCTTTATTCTGACAAAATTCATAGAAAAATGATTGAAGTTCTATCCAAGACTTCAATTTCAAATTTAGCGACTAACTCACCACTGTTTCAAATGGAATCAAGTTGGATGGGACCAATTATGCACTTTGGTCCCAGGTGGTGGAGATGTACAAATTTGGCAAAGACAAGAGTCATATCAATGGTGACTTATCCCAACCCGAATCAATGGACTCGATGTTCTGAAAAGGGCTTACAGATGATGTTATAGTAAAAAGTTGGCTAATTAACTTGATGGATCCCTCTTTGATGGGAAATCATCAGATTCCCAACTACAAAAATGGTGTGGGATGTCATTGCAATAACCTATTTTGATTACAACGATGCATCTCAGGTATATAATCTCTTATATAAAATATCCCAATTAAAGCAAGTAGGTGGTTCACTAAAAAAAAATTACAACACGCTGTAGGGATTATGGAAAGAAATTGCTTTTGGAAGACCCAATCTGATATGATGCTAGGTAGATATCAACATTACAATGGTATGGTGCAAAAAGAACAAGTATAAATTTTTTGGATGGTTTAGATGATTCACTCGATGGGAATCGAAGGAGATTCTACAAATTCTAAAAATTCAATCATTTCCTACTGTGGAACAAGTGTATGCCCATGTCCGTCATGAGGCAACACACCAAGCTGTGATGATAGGAACTACACCGGAGGAATCACAAGGTGCTATGTTAGCATCTAAAAGCTTGAAAATGGAAACTCTTGTACTCATCTCTAGTCTAGATGGAAAGTCTAATTTCACTTCTAAATCAAAGAATGTAACTGATGGACAAAAATTTGCCTATTATGGAGGACCTAAACACACTAAAGAGACGTGCTTTAAGATTCATAGCTATCCTTAACGGTGGCATAAGTTACTAGTAAAGAAGAAACGTACTGGAGGAGAGACTACCAACATAGGCAAGGATGGGCATATTGCTAGAGGATTGACTGTTGTCCCTATTGGTCAAGCTTCAATTGCCAATGACTTAACCCTCACTTAGTGTCCAACTGATGGACACAATACCACCTCAGGTACAATTTTTTCTAAACTCTAATGTTAAAAAAACTGATTCTTTTTGGATTCTTGATATTGAAGCATCTGATCACAAGACCAATGATGAAAGAGATTTTTCCCAAATAACTATACCATAAAGAACAAGGATTGCAAATGCCAGTAGGGAGACATTTTCAATAACAAGGGTTGGCACAGTGGTGGTGTCATCCAATCTATCAGTTTCTAATACATTTCTTGTTCCTTCTCTTGCACATAAATTACTATCTGTAAGCCAGATTACCAAAGAACTATAGTGTGTTACAATTATTTACCCTGATGATTTCATCCTTCAAGATATTCATACAAAGTAGATTATTGGATGTGGTGATGAGAGGGGGGACTTTACTACTTAGAGGATGTGAAGATGGGTCAAACATGTTAGACCATCCATTCTAATAAGTCCAAAGAGGAGAAGATTTATCTTTGGCACCATCAATTAGGCCACCCATCATTCAGCTATTTGAAACATGATTTTCCTTTTCTATTTTCAAACTTGACAGTTTATAAGTTTAAATGTGAGAGATGCATTTTGTCTAAAAGCCACTGAGCTAATTATTCTTTGAGTTCCAATAAGAGTATGGAGCCATTTTTGTTAATTAATGCTGATTTGTGGGGGCCTTCCCTAAAAACCAATATGTCTAGCCTTCGATGGTTTGTGATATTTGTTGATAGTTGCACTAGGATGACATAGTTATATTTACTGAAGAATAAGGATGAAGTTTTTTAAACTTTTCAATCTTTTTACAAGATGATTTGCACTAAATATGCTTCCTCACCACGAGTTCTTCGCTCAGATAATAAAGGGGAGTTTTATGAATGCTTAGTTAAGAGATTTCTTTCACCAACATGGAATGGTTCACAAGACTTCGTGTCCACAGACTCCTCAACAAAACGGAGTAGTAGAACGAAAAATTCGTTGTATCCTATAAAGTACTCGAACACTCATCAATGGAATAATATACCGAATCCGTATTAGGCAGATGCAGTCATGATAGTAGTTTATGATATTAATAGAATGCCATCAAAGGTAATTGAGTTGCAAACACCTCTCCAAATGCTATCCCAGTTTATTACTTTACCTTCAGTTTGATGATACCACTAAGAGTACCTTGTGCCATTAGATATCTTTTTTTAGGCTATGGATTTCATCAAAAGGGCATCGTTGTTATGATCCCACTCATAGACTCACTTATGTAACAATGGATGTCACATTTGTAGAAGGTGAAAATTTATATACTTCCAAGACATCCACTTCTCCTCTTTAAAGGGAGAATCTTGATGAATAGGTGAATTGGTTGCATTTTGAATGGCCAGAATTTAATGACCTAAAGACATCATCTTTCAGTGAGGACAATAGAAGAGCAGAGACAGAAAGTTTTAGTTATTGTACTACAAAAGTTGTTAGTGAAGGCACCTCCTCAAATGAGATAGAAGTGAATTCTCCCATAGATGTCCCCTCTCTCTTAACAGTAACCATTGGCCCATCTCTTGAGAATATCACTGAGGTAAATACTCTAAGCGCTCAAATTACTTCTTATGTCTCTAACACCATGGAGTGTCCTGTTTCTGTTGGTTCTGAATTACCTTTCAGGCATAATCATGGTAAACCACCAATCAATATTCTCCTGAAAAGAAGAGAGAAGGTCAAAATATCTCATTGCCAATAATGTATCCAATGAAAGGCTCTCTGAACTAGCAAGACACCTTGCTCATCATCTTTCAGCTCACCACACTCCTACAAGTGTAGAAGAGGCATTGTAAGATCCAAGATGGGTCCAAGCTATGAAGGAGGAGATGAACGCCTTATTAAAAAATGGGATATAGGTACTCGCCTCACTTCCAAATGGAAAGAAACCGGTGGGATACAAATGGTCTTGATAAAGTAAAATGCAGCTGGTTTTGTTGAACAATACAAGACAAGGCTGGTGGCCAAAAGGGTACACCCAAACATATGGAGCAGATTATCAAGAAACATTCTCACCGGTGGCCAAATTAAACACAACCAAAGTTCTATTGTCCATTACCGCAAATTTAGGTTGCCCTTTACATCAATTTGATGTGAAAGATGTGTTCCTCCATGGTGAGCTTGAAGAGGAGATTTACATGGATGTTCCACCTAGGTTTACTACAAATTCTGGAGGTAAGGTAGTGTGTAAATTGCAAAAGGCCTTGTATGGACTAAAACAGTCTCCTCAACCATGGTTCGAAAGACTGAGTGTGGCAGTGAAAAATACGACTTTCATCAGAGTAGCTCTAATCACATGCTATTTTTAAAGCATCAATAAGGCAAAATCACAACTCTAATTGTTCATGTTGATAATATGATTATTACTTGAGACGATGTTTAAGAGATTGCAAAGCTTCAAGAACAATTGACACTTGAGTTTGCAATGAAAAATCTAGAAGGACTCAAGTACTTCCTGGGAATTGAAGTTGTAAGATCTAACCAAGGCATATTTCCTCCCCAACAGAAATATGTTGTGGATTTATTAACTAAAGTTAGGTTACTAGATTGTAGACTTGCTGATGTACCAATAGTCCATAATCATCAACTTGGAGAGTACCCACATCAAGTCCCAACAAACAAAGGCATATATCAGAGATAGGATGGCAAACTGATTTATTTGTCTCACACACGACTTGACATTGCATATACTGTAAGTATAATTAGTTCGTTCATGCATTGTCCCAGCGAAGAACATATGAGTGTTGTAATGCAAATCCTTCGATATCTGAAATCATCCCCAGGAAAAGGAATTTTGTTCTCTAAAAATGGGCATCTGAACGTTGAAGGGTATGTTGATGCGAACTGGGCAGGGAACATATCAGATAGGAAGTCTACTTCAGGCTTTATCAAATGGAGAAGCATAGTGTAGAGGAATGGCAAAGGGACTATGTGAACTTCTTTGGCTTAAAAGACTATTATTTGAAATTGGATTTCCTCCTGATGACAAAATGAATTGTAGCAAGTGATATTTAACATAACCCAATCCAGCATGTTCAAACCAAACATGATGAAGATGATGGACACTTCATCAAACACAACCTTAAGACAAAGATAATTTTGTTTCCTTTTGTAAGATTCGATGACCAACTGAAGTTGTGTGCAGCGAGAGTTTTCACAACTTGCTTAACAAGATGGGCATGTTGGATCTATATGCTCCAACTTGAGAGGGAGTGATGGCATGAGCTGTCACTAGCAAAATTAAAGGAAGGAATCGATCAATTAGAGTTAGAATTATAACATGAGTTGTATTGATTTGTATTTTCCAAATATAGATCATATGGACTTCTATATATGTGTAATATCACCTTTGCACAAATATACATACGAAATAAGAGATTTACTTTCTAAAAGTCGTCATTATTTAGGTTGGTGTAATCAGAGGAGACAAATTTTCTTTGACTCTTGTGAATTTATATATATTATTTCTGCTAGGCTTAATGGAAAGACATCACCTTTTAGCCATCTCTAAATTTGTTTGTGACATAAAAGATAGAAAATAGTCACTCTGGAAAGAAATGTCGTTTATCTACTAGTCTTTCCAGAAAGTCGTTACACCCTTATACAATAGTTACAGCAGTCGTGGCCGCAAAGCACTGAAAAGATTACATGCGTACAAGATTGGGGTCTCGACACTAAACTAAATGACTTCCTTCAACACTTCGAACGTTGTCATTTCTTTCTTTACTCGAACTCAACTGTCCTTATCTGCCCACTAAAGAGCTCGGTTACTTCTCTCTAACTCTTTATTGTAACATATTTTCGTTGTTTCAAAAATAATAATGAAAGAAAATATATGTTAAAACTCCCATTGAAAACATATTTATGAATAAGCAATTCAAAGTATGTTTCGGAATCTAGGTTTACCTTTTTGTAATATCACTCATAAAATTAAGTTTACTCTCATTTGTTAAAAATTGGGTAGAAGATATCAACATTTTCTTTACTTTTATCATTTCTGCGAAAAATCTGTTAACAACAATCGGTACCTTATTTTTAAGATGACGTTTTGGCATCAGGTTTAGTACAGGATGAGAGTTGACACTGAAACAATCTGCAAAAATAAAAGGTTTTTGCAGTCTTAAAAGATGAGATAAAACATAAAAAAACTGATATTTGTTATTGAATGTGTGCATGCATAACCAGCTTATGAATGGTAATCACGAGGCTAAAATATTGTTCTCAAAAGTTTAAAATGGAAATTTATGCTTAAAATGAAAATATGATTACTAGAATATTACAATGGGACTCTTTTTTTTAAAACATTCTGACAATATGATGGTTAATTAATAAGATGTTTGAAAATTAATTGATGATATCTTGGTTCTAATAAAATGAATTAAGAAATAATTATATAATAAGTCCTAAATTTTTAATTAGAATTTAATATTTTCCTTTTTGAACTTAACCTTAAAATTTTCAAGAAAATATTATTAGGTTCTTAAAGGTTAGTTCCTTTGAATATTTAACTTTAAATGCAAAATAATTTTTCAACTTACTAAAAAACTTTCTAAGCTTAATATCATATTGTTTTTCTATATTTAGTGTTTGATGATCAAATTAAAAAAACAAAGAGGGGAACTTAAATTTTAGTATAAAAGATTAAAAATGTTTAATGTTGATTGGGCACGTGATCAGTATGCGAAACTCAAAAGTCGAAGTCCTTAGATCACACGTAAGCTTAGCTAATAGTGATAGAAATAAATGTAAAATCTCAAAAATAAATGACAATGCTGGCTTGCATAAGTACAAACACAATGAAGTACAATAACGTTAGCATGCATTAGATTTTTTGTTTTCAACATACTAAATTATATCACTGCAAATACTAAAGTACAAGTATAATTGAAAACAAAATACTAAAGTACAAGTATAATTGAAAACAAATAAAAAGCTTACATACAAGTAGATGTATTACAAACAACACTTCTCATAATTACTGTTGCAAAGTTGGTGTTAGCTGACTTGAAAAATAGAATTAAGGAGAGCCCGACCTCACTAAATAAGTCCATATCGCCCCACCATACTTATGACGTGCTCATACAAAATACAATTTATATTAGTATAAACACACATAAATAATGCGTGACAAATTACTTGTAATACAGAATAAATCGTGGGGAGGAATATCTGTAAAATCCTAGTTTTCAAGGTTAAATCCTCATAATACACTACAAGAAATTGTACTTTTAGTGAAGGTAAAAGTTGTCACTAAAAGCAGGAATATTAGTCACTATTATTAATAGTGACCAATATTTGAAGTCGTCATCTCCCGTCACAAATACCTCCGTCACTACTAAACTTGTGACGAATTTAAACAATGGTCACAATTATGCAAAGCTTTTGTGACACTAGTATTGACACTAAGCTTTTCTTAATCCTAAAATCCTTCAAGTTGTTCCATGTAGATCTCTTCACAAATCTCTCCATTCAAGAAAGCAGTTTTAACAACCATCTAATGTAGCTCCATATCATAATAAGCTATTATTGTCATAATTAATCTGAATGCATCCTTAGAGAATACTGGAGAAAAAATAACATTAAAGTTAATATCTTCTCTTTAAATATACCCTCTGGTAATCAATCGAGCTTTAAACCGATCAATTTTACTCTGAGAGTCCTTTTTGATCTTGAAAAGGCACTTACAATTGATAGATTTGCAATTTTGAAGCAAACCGACAAACTCTAATACCACTTATAATGCGTAACATTAGCCTAAGTTATGCTCTCATGATCTAACGTACGCAAAAGTGAATGAACGAAAGTACAAAAAATACTTGATTTTGCTCTCATAACTTCAATCGAGCTTTTCCAAGCTAAAACGAACATGTTTTCATAATGACCTTTACAAAAGTTGATCATCAAGGTGTCGTTAACGGTTTTTTTGCAACTTTCTTAACACGTGAACCTCTTGACGATTTAGAGAATCCAAATTTTCATGATTTTCTTAAGCAGCTGCAGGATATTTTAATCTTATATATATAACTCTCATATCGAGCTTCTTATCACAGACCTAATATATGTCAGATCCATACTAATTAATGTCCATTTTTTTCGTCAGACATCAACCCATTAACCAAAATCTTTTATTAGGTTACTTTATTATTTTTAACGAGTCAAATTCGATTCCCTTAATTGTAAATTTATTAAAATCATTAAAATTATAATTAATTGTTGTCTAACCTTAGGAAAATTTCTAACATAATACTATGGTCGAACCGACAAAATCGATTAGAGGCAAGGATGGAGGTAGGTGAGGCCCAATGGTACACTTGGCTCCCCACCTTAAGATTATTAAACAATTATATATATATATATATACATGTTAAGACGGAATTATTTAAAAGTTAATGGTGTACTGAACCTCGCAAAATTTAAAAAATTAAATATTTAGACTCCATATTTTAAATTCCCGATTCCCTCGTTGATTAGAGGATACAAATATACACCTGCGCCATTCATTACGAGGAGAGAACAGGAGTACGCAGGGGCTTTTACGAGGTATAATTTACGAAAGGCAAGCTCTCGTGGAGTTAGCGTGGGGTATAAGGACCTGACTAAAGCTTCTCTTTGTAATAAGGATCAAACGTTTAAAGCAGCCCTCTGTTCACTTCTCAGCAAGAGCAGTAGTATATCACTGTTGCTAGGTATCAGAATCAAGGTCTAGTCGCTGTTACACATAGTGGGAAGCAAAGCAACTTAGCGTTAGACAATGTAGGACACAGTGGCACAGTTGACAGCTTTATGTAAAGTCCTCCGGTTACAAATGAAGAAAAAAAAGAATGGATTGATCTCTTTCACAACATTCCCAGGACGAAACCAAATTTGTTATTATTTTAAGCATCTACACATCTATTTCTTGCTCCATTCGAAATTGATACGATTCAATTTTGCTTTTATAGATGTTAAGAAACGTCACTAAGTTGACACTTTAATGGTTTTTAATTAGTTGTAAAGTATCAATAACAAGAAGAGTTGAAAGAGCAGGAGCCACATACCCACTGCCAGAGTAGTTGGCGTGGTCATTACCATCCAAGGCCATTAGTAAAATGTTAGCACTTGAACAATCCCTGATTTAAAAAGAGATGATAGCTTTCATACCTTAAGAACTGTTGTGCAAATTGAATTTAGGGGCGCTTGGTTTATAGAGGGTAATGAAAATGGGAATAAGAATGAATATAGTGAGGAATGGAAATGGATATAATTATTATAATTATGATGGTTGGTTAAGATAAATGAATGATTGTCATTATCATTGATAGTGGTTGGTTTGTTAAAAATGTTAAAAAATAAAAACTTGTTAAAATTTTGTTTTATAGAAAATTGTTAATATATTTTAAATAATTATTTTAATTTATGCACTCTAATTATAATGACAAAATAATTAAAATCAAATATATTGCGATTTTTTCTTTTCGATAACTCTTGAAGAAAAAAACTCTAATATTTTCTTGCATCAACATATCATTAGTTACATAATATCCTCAAAATATAGATTAATCGTCCAAAATATTGTATAATTTATCGACACAACCATA
>JANVCL010000003.1:4476462-4488290 GCA_026546855.1 Erythroxylum incrassatum | reverse complement strand
TGACGATTAACCGTTTCGTAACAAAAAGAAAAAAATATTAGTAACCAAACTATGTTTTGTCACAACAAATAAAAAATATTAGTTACTAACATATGTTTTGTCACAATTACAATTTATTCCCGCCAAAATCATTTTGGCGCCAAATTGCACAGACTTTTAATGACAAAACTTAGTGACAAAAGAAAACTTGCCACTATTAATATATTAATAGTGACAACTTAACTGTGGAAGATACTAAAGTGTCACAATTACTATTGTATTAGTGACAAAATAATAAATCATCACAGTTAATCGAAATAATAGTGTCAATTAATTGTCTTGTCACTAAAAAATATCGTATTTGTGATGACAAAAAAGTTAGTCACAAAAAAGTTGTCACTAAATTACGAATAGTTGTGACCCTAGTTATAGTTTGGTTATTGTGACATTATAAAGTAGACACTAATTAATTGAATATTTATTGACAAAATGTTTTGTCACAATAAATAAAATATTGTGTGACGATTAACCGTTTCGTAACAAAAAGAAAAAAATATTAGTAACCAAACTATGTTTTGTCACAACAAATAAAAAATATTAGTTACTAACATATGTTTTGTCACAATTACAATTTATTCCCGCCAAAATCATTTTGGCGCCAAATTGCACAGACATTTAATGACAAAACTTAGTGACAAGAAAAATTGTCACTATTAATATATTAATAGTGACAACTTAACTGTAGAAGTTACTAAATTGTCACAATTATTATTGTATTAGTGACAAAAAAAAATAAATCATCACAGTTAGTCTAAATAATAGTGTCAATCTATTGTCTTGTCACAAAAAACCTCGTATTTATGACGAAATAACAGTTTGCCACAAAACAATCGTCACTAAATGTCTTAACTCTTGTAGTGATACTACAAATGGAATGAAAGGATTGTAGGGAGCCTAAGTATCACTAACAAACTAGTCATCACTAAGTACATCTAACTTCACAATCATATTAATAATATACATATCAAACAAGGACCCGACTAGGAACTAAGCATCAATCAGGATTTATCTATATCATATCTCAATGTCATATCACAATCATCTCTCATAATCAAACAAGTGGTCACCTGATCTTAATGCATACCCATTAAGTGGCACGTCCTACAGATTTTCTTTCCTCCTCCACAATCACATTCAAACACATCCACAAATAAACCAAACATCAATCATGCAATTTCTCAAATGAGCAACTCGATCATATGGGGATTATCATAAATGCATGAAGTATGCTATAGGTACACAAACTCTTATTCATATACTTAGATGTCATGGTATTACTCGTATAGGCATCATAATAATGACTACTTGTTCCTGACTTATCATGTCATATTAATCTATAAACATACTCAATAGAAGGTATGCATTTGATATCGGTAAGTCGATATGAACTTACCTAATTGATGTACTTGTTAGTCTATACCTAGTGATATGGAGACTCACTCTTGCTATACCTATAAAACAGGAAAGAAAATGTCCTAATTAGTGTCATTTACAAGAAGTTGGACTCAATTAACAATCTAGGACTTATTAGGTTTGCTACTATGGTTCATTATGCAATTTGGCCCTTGATTCTATTCTTGCCTAAACTTATGTAACTTTTAGTTCACAAACATTAAGAATTTTTCTATAGTTCTTAAGGGAAAAAATGATCTCCATAATTTATGGAATTTTTTAAAATTTTTGGAATAAAAATCGTTAGAACATTATCTCTTGTGACTAAAATATTCTTTTAGTTATCGGAATATTCTTCTGATGATGAAAAGAATTTTTAATATCAAAATTGAATAATTTTTATATCAAATGAAAGCTTTTGAAGAGTAAAACAACTTTTATAACCTTTAAAACTCATATTCTCAAGCAATTTCAAGGAATTGAATAAAAATTATTTCAAGGCCCCAATCTCTATTTTTATCAATTCGATGACGATACAAGTGATGACCAGCTACAAGACTATAAGAATTTTGCTCTTGACATCGAGGGGTGTCTAACGATGGTGGTGGGCAACACTCACCGAAGATGACAAATCGAAGATTTGAGTTTTTTTTAATTTTTCTAATTAGTTTGTTTATGATTCCAATGTTATTGTGAGGTAAAACGAGTATAGTTGTAATAGACTCGAAGCGAGAAGTTGATTGTATATATGATTGGTCAGTTGGAGTCATCCACGGTGAAGAATTGAAGAAGATGATGGTTTCATAAATAGTAACTTTAAGAGGGTGAAAATGAAAATATTTTTTTTCAATATATATATATATATATAAGGGGAGATATTACATTATTTTTAAGAATAACAAATACATTTATCCTTATTTTTATACTTATTTTTATGAAGTTATCGTTTTACTGACAATATTTATGAAGTTATATACTTATTTTTATACTTAAATTTTCGACATTTGGTACTAATAATGAAATAATTGGAATAAAAACGATAGTATGAATAAAAGGTAATAATCAAAATAATAATAAAATTACTGATTATGCGCGTTTGATATAAGATTAAACAAAGTTAATAATTATTTTAGTATTTAGTATCAAATATTAAGAACGATAATGAGATAATGTTTTATTCATATTTAGATATTTTATAATTTATGTTGTAAATAATTATCTAAAATATTTTATATTTTATAAATAATTAATAAAAATTTAAATATTTTATAAAAATAATTAATATTTAAATAATTATGAATGATTTGTATGATAGGAATAAAAGTACCAATCAAACAAAATAAAATAATTATTAAATAAATTAATATAAAAAATTTTAATATATAATTTTGATGATAATATTATGATAACAATCAATATCTTGACTATATTTGATAATATTCTAATAATATCTCTTACCTCTCTTATTTTAATATTTAATTCGATATTATATACACCTGTTTAGGAATGAAAGCCTAGGATTATCTAGAATTTATTTTAATTTTGTTATTTCTTATTTTATATATTTTCATTAATCAAACAAGTAAAATTTAAAAAATAAAAATTACATTCTCATTCTTATCTCTTTAAACAAGACCAATAAGTCAAAGACAAATAAATTAAATTATGCATAAATCAAATGCGTGGCCGACAGACAAGCAAATCATGATAATATATATCTTAAAGTTGATCATAATTTTCTAAAAGGTGAATTAAAGGTATGTTAATTTATGATGTATAGTTATAGAAAATATGCAAGTAGGGCACGCAAGACCATGGCTGGCAGGCTACGGTAATGCTAAATAAAAGAACAAACAATATTATATTATTATTCATGAGCATGGGTACCAGCTGGTCTTATTACTATTTAGAAGTAATATACAAGGCACTCGACAATGGATCGGAGCTCAGAGCTTCAGTCTTTCACACCCTGAAAACTAACCACTCAAGTGCTCGCCATATCCTCTGGCTCAGTTCCTTGCTAGCCACCGTTAACGATAGACTATCGAGTATACAACATTTTTAAAGGAAGATGACAACTCCAATAGTATTGGTCTCTCAGAGTATCGTGAAGCCATCTTCCCCTACACCAAACCATCTGTGTCGATACCAGCTTTCCTCTTTAGATCAAGTTATGGTCCCTATTTTCATACCTTGGCTCTTGTTCTATCCTGGACCAACTTCAAACGTTACCAACAAAGGAAGATCTGAACGTGTTAAGAAATCCTTGTCCCAGACATTGTCCAAATTCTACCCTCTGGCAGGACGTTTCAGAGATAACTACAACTTCATAGAATGCAACGACGAGGGCGTCCTGTTTGTCGAAGCAAAGGCTAGAGGCAGCATATTTGATGTTATCCAACATCGAAATCTCGATGATCTCAATAATTTGCTTCCATTTGAAAGCAGTCAAGTCAATGATCTAGTTGCTGTTGTTCAGGTCACGCACTTTGAGTGTGGTGGCACAGTGATTGGACTTCTATTTCAACACAAGATTGGAGATGCGATGTCTTCAATTAATTTCCTCAACAGCTGGGGAGAAATTGCTCGTGGGAATAACCATGTAAGCCCTCCTTGTTTTGATTTGGCGGCGAGATTTCCATCGATTAACTTAGACGATTTTGATCATAATTCTGAGGTTGTGAAGGAGAAGGTTAGTTCGAAGTGGTTTATCTGTAATGCAAAGAGCATAGCAGCTCTGAGGGATCGATATGGTGAGAACAGTGACATTGCAGGGAAAACAATACGGCCATCGAAGATCGAGGCATTGACAGCCTTCATTACCAGCAGGATCATGGCTGCAACTCATCAATCAGTAAACTCATCAGATAGAACTTATTTGGTGCATCATCCAATAAACCTGCGTCCGAGGATGGACCCTCCTCTGTCAAAACAGCACTTTGGGAACATTATAGTCGAGCCTGTAGTAGCAACAGCTGACTTGAAAGCTAATGATGGGTGGTGCTACGGTATTATACGTCAGATGAGGGAAACCATCAGCAGTGTAGATGCTGAGTACGTGAAGAAGCTAAAGGGAGAGGGGTATCTGGATATCATGAAGAAAAGGGCTCAGAAATTTAAGGAAGAAAATGTAACGTC
The DNA here is from genome assembly GCA_026546855.1 of Erythroxylum incrassatum. NCBI lineage: Eukaryota > Viridiplantae > Streptophyta > Magnoliopsida > Malpighiales > Erythroxylaceae > Erythroxylum > Erythroxylum incrassatum. Next base: position 4,483,721 of record JANVCL010000003.1, on the reverse strand, counting down.
GATTGTTTTTACGAGTGGTTGCGGATTTCCTCTGTATGATGTTGATTTCGGATGGGGGAAGCCCGCTTGGATAGGCGTGGGAGGTTGGCCATTCCACAACCTGGTCATGTTTATGGATTCCAAAGTAGAAGGTGATATAGAAGTAAATATTCTTCTAAAAGATGAAGTTATGGCCAATTTCGTAAATGACGAGGAGCTTCATGCATTTTTGTCACCAATCCCCTTTTTTTCCTTGGTCAAGGAGCTCAGACCTCAGGCCAGACTATAGGGGATCTGAAAGCTCATTTTAGACCTTGTTTGTAATAACAAATTATGTTAGTACTTCTATTATCAAATATTAGAATAAACATTGCCACCAGGATGAAAGCTAAACTAAATATGTTGATTAAAGTAACAGAAGAAATTGGTTAAAAATGATAAAAGTAACAAAACCAATATAAAATTTTAAATAGGAAGTGACACCTCAAACGTTTATGATTAGTTTGTACTAAAATGTGGGTGACCATTTTCTAATTTACATCACCAATGCTAAAACAGCCTCATTGCCTTGACTACTTGCCTAAGTTTTCACTACTAATTCCTTGCTAAAATATGAAAGAACTAACATTGGTGCATTTGCAAATGCCTACTTTAGAGTTCTAATTAAATGCATGTTAATCCTCTTCATTCCAATCAAAAGCATTCCTTTCCAATAATGTAGTTAGTGATTTAACTAATCTGCCTATGTCTCCTTACAATCCTCTTGTAGTACCCAAATCATCTCCTTGACTATTTTCACGTCTTTGGAATAGGTCAATTCATCACTACTTGTATCTTTTTTAGATTGATATTAACTCCTTAAGCATTGATTATATGCTCCAATTACTCGAATTGATTTGTTTAACAAAAGTACTTAGAAAGTTTAACAAATAATTGTTGTTCCTAATTATATGTTTGTTCATAATTTTATAATCTAAAAAAATATTTATGATTATCTTTTTTTAATCAAAATAATAGGAGAAGAAAAGTGATTCGTATTTTATGAATTACCCCTTACATCAACATCTCTTTCACCAACTCTTGAATTGTTTCCATCTCCCTCTTTTAACATATTTTAATGATTCTATACCTTAATAGATCCTTATAAAAGACAAATGAACTAAAGCATGCATGTGTCAGCCAAATAAGCAAATGCATCTACCGCCCTAGATCTTCTGTCTAATTTTCTGTGTACCAACTCTGTTCAATGTCATCTTAGCCATTCACTTATGTGGGATCGTGTACCAACTCTGTCCAATGCCATCTTAGCCATCCACTTATGTGGTCTCACATAAATAAATGAGTAAGATGGCATTGAACAGAGTAAATACACGAGGAATTAGACAGAGGATCACCTCTCATCTACCGGACGGACAAGCAAATCTTGATGTTATCACTAGATAATATATATCTATTTTAAAGTTGATCATGATTTTCTAAAAGGCCCGTCAATGATTTGTTAATTTATGCTGAACAAACAATATTATTTGCTGAACTTGGGTAACAGCTGTCAAATTTTAAGTATTTGTATTGTGTATTACTGAGCACTGATAGACACGGCACTCGACAATGGATGTGGTAGCTCAGAGCTTCAATCTTTGAACCCTGAAAACTAACCAGTCAAGTGCTTGCCATACCCTCAGGCTCAGTTCCTTGCTAGCCACCTTTAACGATAATACACTATCTAGTATACACTATGAAGCTCTTGCGGGACATTTTTAAACGAACAATGACAACTCGAGTACATTTGGTCTCTCAAAGTATTGCGAAGCCATCTTCCCCTAGACCCAACCATTTACGTCAATACCAGCTTTCCTCTTCAGATCAAGTTATGATCCCTACTTTCATACCTTGGCTCTTGTTCTACCCTGGACAAACGACAAACGTTATCAACAAAGAAAGATCGGAACGTGTTAAGAAATCACTGTCCCAGACGTTGTCCAAATTTTATCCTGTGGCAGGACGTTTCAGAGATAACTACAACTTCGTAGCATGTAATGACGAGGGCGTCCAGTTTGTAGAAGCAAAGGCCAAAGGCAGCATTTTTGATGTTATCCAACATCGAAATCTCGATTATCTCAATAAGTTGCTTCCATTTGAAAGCAGCCAAGTCAATGATCTAGTTGCTGCTGTTCAGGTCACGCACTTTGATTGTGGTGGCACTGTGATTGGACTTCACTTTCAACACAAGATTGGAGATGGCATGTCGTCAATTAATTTCCTCAACAGCTGGGCAGCAATTGCTCGTGGGAATAACCTTACAAGTCCTCATTTTGATTTGGCAGCGAGATTTCCACCGATTAACATAGGGGATTTTGATCATAATTTTAAGTTTGTGAAGGAGAGTGTTTGTGAGAAGTGGTTTGTGTGTAATGCTAAAAGCATAGCAGCTCTGAGAGTCTGAGGGATCGATATGGTGAGAATAGTGACACTGCGGGAAAAACAGTAGGGCCATCAAAGATCGAGGCATTGACAGCCTTCATTACCGGCAGGATCATGGTTGCAACTCAATCAATAAACTCATCAGATAGAACTTATTTGGTGCATCATCCTATAAACCTGCGTCCGAGGATGGACCCTCCTCTGTCAAAACAGCACTTTGGGAACATTATGGTCGAGCCTGTAGTAGCAACAGCTGACACGACGGCCAATGATGGATGGTGCTACGGTATTATACGTCAGATGAGAGAAACCATCAGCAGTGTAGATGCTGAGTACGTGAAGAAGCTAAAGGGAGAGGGGTATCTGGAAATCATGAAGAAAAGGGCTCAGAAATTTAAGGAAGAAAATGTAACGTCGGTTGTTTTTACGAGTTGTTGCAGATTTCCTCTTTATGATACTGATTTCGGATGGGGGAAACCCGCTTGGATAGGCTTGGGAGGTTTGGCAGCCAATAACTTCATCACGTTTTTTGATTCTAAAGTAGAAGGTGATATAGAAGTATGTGTTCGTCTAAAAGATGAAGTTATGGCCAATTTCGAAGACGACGAGGAGCTTCGTTCATTTTTTTCACCAATCCCATCTGTTTTTCCCTGGTCAAGGAGCCAAACCTGAGGCCAGAGGATATGGGGTCTGAAGGCTCACTGTAGACATTGCCTCAATTATTGAATGAAAGGTGGAATATACCACTTTATTAAAGATAATCATCTCCTCTAATAGTGAAGGTAATCACTAGTCAATTTAAGAACCTTGAACAATAATTTGTGATGTAAAAGATAAAATTCTTAATTTAACTGCTCAACTTACCTTTTCAGACTTTCCACTTCAACAGCAAAATATACAAAAATACTTTGCTCCTTTGCCATCCGTACCAAACTCATTCTATCACCATTGAAGACCAAAAAGTTTAATTCCCTCAATTAAATTTTATACGGTGGTTAAAACACAAGCTGTTGCCAAGAATATAATTTCTTGCTTAGACTACAAAGTCTTCACCAGAGGAGAATTAAAAAGAACGAAAAAAAAAAAGACGAGAGCAGCCTGACATAGAATTAGAAAATATTATTTCTTACAAAATAAATTTCTATGCAAGACTCAATCGTTAAGCTACAAACAAACACACTGCAATCCCAATACAAGCCACACCTTCCGGCGAGCAACTGCTATTAACTTGACTGGGGGTGTTATCATCTCATAATGCCTGCCTCCAAGTGTATGGTAATGGCTTCTTTACAGGGGTATTTTCTGAACCTTTCCTTTTCTCATTTCCTATTTTCAACAAAGAAAATCCAACTTTTTAGAGTAAATCCAACAATGGAGGTTGTTCAGACTGCTTGGCCTGAGTAGATCTTGAGGTTGAAGTTCCCCCTCTACCTCTTCCCCTTCCTCTACCAACAGCAGTCAATGGTGGTGGAGCAAGTTTTGGTGCTGCGTGTTCATTCTTGCTAGAACCAAAAATTGATTCAAGATCTGTTGATTTCTTTTCATTATAAGACCCAATCGTTGACATACTCTGGTTTTGTTTTAGAAAACCCATAGAATTCTGCGGATTAACACCAATACTATCCAAGCTACCAGCATTCAATGTAGCCATCCGTTGATTTGGTTTCAATCCATTCAATGAATTTTGACTAGTGAAGTTCCAGCTGTCACTCCCATTGGTTTGGGAATTCTTAATGTTGGTTTTGCTCATCATGAAACTAGCACCATTATTGTTTGTCAATGTGCCTCCAGTGCCATTGCTAAATAATCCTGAACTGTTTGAAGTGCCACTGGGTCGTGGAGGCCAATTGGCAAAAGGATCAACATCATCAAAACTTGAATTGGATGACACTCCTGCATTCAGTTGCTTATCCCCATCACCTACCTGAAAGCTTACGGCCAAAGATGATCGAGGAGGCCACTCTAAATCAACTGGAGAGGATGATGCAGCTGTTTGGTGACTAGAAATTGCCGGTACTGTAGAATCTGCCTTCAAAGACATTGATTGACTTGGCTGATTAGCTGCAGTTGAGGGAGGGGTCAAAGAATTGATTGTAGAAGGCTGCTGCGAGCCAGGAGTTCCTTTTGTTGCAGGACCCCAGTCCTCATCCCATGAAGAGTTGCTTCTTGAAGCAGGGGCTACACTCCCAGTTGTTTTGCTCAAGTCTTGCGACTGAAGCCCGAGAGGCAAAGATCCTGGCTTAATCTCAGGAATTCCAGAATCAGTTACTGAAACACCTCTCTTTTCTTCTATCATCCTACAATATAGATTTTGTTAAGGGAAAGATAAGAATGAAAATATGCCCTTACGTACTATAAGCAGATTATAGTTCATCCAGTCGAATGAATAAAGAAATTTCCCAATAAAGGGAAAAGAAAGAAAAAGCGTAACTTAAACAAGTAAATTCAAAATCGCAACGAAAAGTTTGATGCATACAGGGGAACCAACATCAGAGTACCTGAGGATATCCTTTACAAACAGCATATATTTGGCAAACTGTTGAACACTTAATTGCTGGGCAGTGAGAAGAGGGGTGAGGAGTGGAAGGACATGCTCAGCTGCAAATTCTACTCCATACTGAAGAGGAACAAGTAGAAGAAAATGCATTATTGTCTTGCACTAGATTCTTCAAAAACCTAGAACAGTTGTTAACAACATCTTATAGGATGAACTACCTGCTTGAGAACCGAGTTAGCAACACCAAGAGTGCACATAAGGGTAGGAGGGGAACGATCAACAGCAGTACAACGTTGAATTGTTTGTAAGATTTCCAGGACAGCATGTTTGTCTAGCTTTCGAATAAGATCTGCAAGGCACAGAAGAGCATGTACTCTAACCTGCCAAAGGAAATAAAATAGTTCCCTTCATATTAAGCCTATATGTTCAGACAAGTACCAACCACCTTCATAAGAATTCTAAACTACTCAAATGATGTCAGCTTAAAAACATAAAACAGGTCATGCATTATCAGATGAAATTTAACAATGTTGGTTCAGTAATTCTACTTCATTCTTCTCCATCTTCTGGGGCCATATAAATAAACAATCAATTACATCTACTCCCATGTAAGTTCAAACCACAAGCTATGATTGATTATGAAGCTAGAATTTAGACGTCTTTCTTGCTATGATTGATTATGAAGCTAGAATTTAGACGTCTTTCTTTAAGACCATGATCAGCTTTTATGTAGGTTTATTCTACACAAACTCTACTATCAGACAATATGCACTGAGGTAATATGGCATTGTCAAGAATTTAAGAATTTTAACCAATATCAACTAAAGATGTTAAACAATTTATTGATAGTTAAATGTAAATCATTTGAAAGAAAAATAAGAATGATAACAAAAATAATCAAGTAACCCTTAACACTGGTTAATCATTCTATGAAGGTCGCGTCAACTCAAGGACCATAACTGTTACAACAATAATCTTTCACATACTGCAATTATCATGAGAACAGGTAGCAACTTAAGTCCAAGATTAAAATGAGTTGAATACAGCTAAAACCCTCCACCTCGATAGTAAAAGAACATGGTATATTGTTGTTATAGGGAAAGAGTAATTTTCTGTTTTGTTTTATTCCAGACACAAATAGATAGAGCACAACTTTTATAAGACACGGTGACTTGAGGAAATGACTACTGAACTCAAGTACGAAATGCACCATATAGAGAATACCATACCGCAGCAACTGTTGTTTTAAGAGCCAGACCATGAACACGGGGCAAAATTGCTTGCTTTACCAGCTGCAAAAGGCGGAAAATACAAATATATCATCATAAGGACAGGAGGCTTCATTATTCCCTCCTAAATCACATCAAACAAGAACACTGACAGTATTTGATAGCTTTGTTTGCAGTTAGTTCTGTGGCTAATCTTGTAGCAGTACAAACTAAATAGCGAGAAGGTCACTCTTATTCAAATAGTTAGACAAACTTTTATGTGCTACTAAATTTTATGTTTCTAATTGGCAACATTTACTCGAAAACAAAATTATTACAACAGGCACACTTCACTGCAAAAAGTTTCGAGGACAATCAAAATTATGGATGAGTAATTAAACATACAAAATGCTCACAATTATTTAATAATGCATCAGATGTCAACATGTAGTGTCCTAAAATCCTATGAAACCTTATTCTGGTATGTTCAGATCATCTACAATATGTTGAACAACAAGTTGGATATGATATCCTGAAGGGTGCCCTCCAATATAATTTTAATGAACTGCTGATTAATCCAAAGGTAAGGTTCCACAAGGTGTGCTAGAGAGGTCACTGAACAGGTATATTTTCACAACCTTACGGTACAATCATTTTGAAATAGCCAAATATTAGTATTCCATGTGCAAGACAGTTTTGAGAAAAGCTCCGGTACAATTCATAAAATCTCAGGTAACAAACAAAATATTTGTCACTGCTGTCTTTCCTGAACAAACTCCACATCAACAATGTAAAAGGAAATATCAAAAGCATCAACATTATTATGAAACAAGTACTTGACATAAATCATCTGGTAAAGAACAGGCCATCCCAGTAATCTGCTCCGTAAGCTTACAAAAGTTTGGCTATGAATACCAGATGCATCAAGTGTTCTCATACATTTTCCTAAACAGAAAATATATTTAGTCCACCCTTGCCTAAACAAGGGAAGCATAGGTGATCAAATAGTACAAATGAATTGATTGGAATTATATGCAAGCCATAAAGAACTACTATTATATACACATATATATATATAAATTATTGTTTGAGATAAAGGTCTAACTGCACACAGCCATAAGTGTTCGCAAGAGGAAGGGAGTGAATGCACACAA
>JANVCL010000003.1:4463926-4476362 GCA_026546855.1 Erythroxylum incrassatum | reverse complement strand
AAATTATTGTTTGAGATAAAGGTCTAACTGCACACAGCCATAAGTGTTCGCAAGAGGAAGGGAGTGAATGCACACAAATACACATGATGCAAATATCCATTAAAGTTGGAGTTCACCTGAATATCAAGCTGCTTAGCAAGAGACACAGATTTCCTCAAAGACTCTTCTTGAATGCGTGGATCAGTATCATCATAGGCTCGAACAATGAGAGGCAGCATATGCAAAACCAGATTCTCCTGCGTAGTCTGCAATAATAGCATAGCTTAATTTCTCACTGTTTCCAGCAAAAGTGTTTCAAGTGCCTATGGAAGAAAGAAGAGTTGATGGGAGAACGAAGAATTGAGATCAAAAAAAAGAAAGGAAAGCCATGCAGTTCAAGTGTCACAAAGGTTCATGCTACAATAGGATACCAAGGAGAGGGAATTATATGAATAGGGTAGACAACTAAATGCACAAACCTGCCTCAATCAAAATGATTTCAACAGCATGATTCTCATGAAGGAAATTGTAGATGAGCCCACATTTAGATAATTGCTAGTTGATATCTATCAGAAGTTTTGACCAACTAGTAGAAACTTTTTTGTAAAAAAAAAAAAGGTACCCACACGTATAACTTAAGAAGAATGTGATCAAAATAAACAGCACTAATATAAGCTCACAATGAATTTTGCATCCATTTACAAAACACAGAAACCCATACACTATTCCAATTTCTAAAGCCTTCTAAATATGGATGGTGCATATGCTGAGGAAAGCTAGGCGTCAAAATGTAATAACAGCTAACATCCATTAGATTGCTTTTATGGAATCTGAGTGTAACTAGAGTAGCATATAACTTCTACTTTACCTTATTGATTATAAGTTCAGCGTGCTTCACAAGCAGCAATAAGGTTTCACCAGCAGCAGTACTTAGGACCGGGATAAGAGCTGGAAAAGTAGATATATCAAAGTCACTTTTATCCTGCAACATACATTGGGATATTAGAAAATATTTGGCCTCAGAGTAAGAGTCTTAGGTAGAAATAAAACAAAAAGTGGATAACATGCATATCGCTGTGTCAATTGTGAACCATGATACTTCTTAATGAGGATTCCTTTTAATTCTCACTGATTCCTTTTAATTCTCAATTGAACATCAGATACCCATATGTCTAGATAACAATAGAAGTCCTGCTACAATATTCAGTCTCCACCTAGACTTCATCTGTTGAGAGATCCAAGCATTCTACTAAAAATCTACAATGTAGTTGTTCCAACCTCACGTATAAGTGGGCGTTAGATTTCTAAAATGCTCCTCACCACTCTTACACATTAGAGCAGCAGCCTTAATAAACCATTATCCAATTTTGTTGCTGCACCAAAATTTATAACAAATAAAACTGTATGCCTCATTTTGGTATTGGCTTGAGACTTCTAATATGCTCTAAATACCAAATCTCAGCAGACTTAATAAACCGTTATTCAATTGTTGCTGCACCAAAATTTATAAAAACTATAACTTTCTGCTTCATTTTGGCATCTTAGTCTTCCATCCTGTCACAACAAATTCTTAAATGCGAAAGGCTTAGGCCACGCGCCCCAATTTGTGCTTAACCAAGCATATTTCAAGCCTATAATACCAAATAACAATCAAAAGTTTTCTTTTTTAAAAAAAAATTAACAATCAAAAGTTTTACAGAAATATAATAGTAGGAAATGGAGAAGGGAAGGAAGAAATCAAGAGATCAATAACCAAGTATACATAAGAAATATTTTAAGTGTTTCCAGCTTCAGCAATCGCTTCATTTAAAAGAAATGTAAATGATCTTCTTGAATATCCATAAACTCAAGAACGAGTTGCTTTTGAATATCATTGAAATGAACCAAGAAGGAATTCAGTACAAAGGATTCTTCATCTATACTTGAAAAAGAAATCCATGAAACTTATAACTTTCAGTATCCGCACTATGGTCATATTCACAAACTCAAGTTGAATATTCACTGCACACACACCCAATTACATACACATGATTATATATCACATTTATTAACAATTCTAGTGAGAATATATTGAAGATGTCAGAGTGCTCAACAAGACAAGAAAGTATGCAAGTCATCCATTCAAAATAATATATCTTTTAAAGCAACATAACCAATTACAATTTACCACCAATTTGAAAAAGGATAATGTCACAGCTTGCAAGACATACTCAAAACTGAAAAGAAATTTCAATTCTAGGTGGTGTTGGATCCTGAGATGCCACGACACAACGTTTGCAGATTTGTACAATTATTGTTAAATTACAATGATGAGAGGTCCAAACCTGAGACTCTGCTATAGTTAGAACCATGGGGAGAATTACTGGTTGCATAACCAGGTTCCTAAGTTCTGCACAAAGAGGTGGAAGAACCTGCAAGAAGAGGTTGGTCACTGAAACTTTCCACTTTCATATACTCTTAACTTCTAATATATCATTAGGAAACCTTATGCTCATAAAGTAGTGTACTAATTCATACAAACTCTCACTTCTCACAGGAATTCAAGAAACAAACTTTCTGTAGACTCAGCTAGAGAATCGTAAACTTGTTTTTCTTGAAATAACCTTCCACTTCTCAATTTGGATACAAGTTCACTTTTTCTAAAAAATTACACATTGTAATTACAAAAGTTATGGAAAATACATTTACCATTTTTCACCTGATTGTTGAGGAGACAAAAAAAAAAGAAAAGATTAAGTACATAGCAATAGAAGATTATCAGTAAGCAAGGAAAATCTTATGACCTTATACCGCAATACACGGGAGTCAAAGTCTTTCCACATATCTGACAATGCTTTTAAGAACTCCGACTTCTGTATGTTATCTCTTTCCTGGAAGAAAATGAAATATGATGCAAGTAAAATCCATTAAACTTCATTTTCTTTTATTTTTTATTTTTTATTTTTTATCTTTGGTTTTCTTAAAACAATGCCCCAGGTGAATATATCCTCGAAAGCATAATAGTTAAAATAAAATGCAAATGCATACAAGCAAGTGGTCCAGGAATCGTAGAGCACGCAACCTAGTGTCATTCCGGAAAAATGGAGAGCCTGCCAGAAAGAATCATGAATCTTTAAAATATGAACAAATTAAAGGGATGTTACCTAAATATAAAATAATAAAAAAATCCTACAGATAGTTAGCAAGCTAAGTGCTTACAATTTCTTATTGACACACAAAGCAACTTTAAAATCATTGTGATACAGAGAAACTTCTGTGGGAACCCAACACAATACTGAACCCGATGCAGTGACTTGAATGATATAACTGCATTCTAACACAATAATTGACCACAATATACCCTACAAAACCCTGAACGGATGATCTGGACCCAATAGAGCCAGATGAATATTATCAATGTTGTCACTTTTTTTTTTAATTTACCCAAAAAAAAATGTTGTCACTTTTTAACTAAGGAAGTAAAGGAAACACAGGCATCTAAAGAGAAGTTCCCATTATCCTTGAAATGGTTAAAAATTTGGAAATTGAAGAATATTTGGTCTGAGAAGTGTAAACTGCTTTTGACTATTCTATGTGGATTAGTCATAAATTTACTATTAAACAACTTAATACTTCACAATGTGATCACCTTCATATCTATGTAAATATCTTCAAAATGTGCAATTTCCACCATTTATCAGCTGATGCCAAGATAGGTATGGGGATAGATAACATAAGCATAATGCAAATCAATATTTTACCAGTAAAATCCATTGCAGTTGGCCTGTAAGACTCGTTCATAGAAAGCATCCTCTGCAAGTCAGGAATTAAATCTGATGGAATTGTGGAGAAAGTTTCACTGGATAAGTACGTCAATGTATTCATGTACTGCAAATGTGAACAAAATATACATCAATAACAAAGGATAATATCAATAAAGTATGTTTTAATGAATAAGAGAAACCAACAATTTTAACACTGGAAGTACTTAGAAAGCATCGGACCATCAAGGGCTATCAGCAATATAAATATGAAATATCTCTAATCCTAATAAGGATGCAGTCCCAGATAACATTAACAGGAAGGTAAATTTCATGTATCCAGGTGATTATCTGTTTTAACCAACCAGCTCATAAATCAACGAACGTAAACGAATTGCAACATTCTGTGTTTCAACTGATGGTCCAGCATGAATTACAAAGCAGTAAATCTTTTTCTACATTATTTACTCAACAAAGCAAGAGAAAGACCGAAAGAAAGTTGATATTCTTTCAGGGAATTTTAAAACCCAAAGATGTTTCTAATGGCTGACAACTTTAACTAATCAAGTAAAAAAACAAAGAAAATCCCCTCCAATGAGACAAACACATAATTAGAAACTATTTTCAACAGAATGAAAAATACATTAGAAAACTTATCTATAACTATAAGTGATATCAAAATTTGAAGACAACAGAAGATATGGATTCTTCAATACCATTTTAACATTGTTATGGCAATCCAACAAGGGTTTGTGAGCGATCAAGTGATAGGCGAGGCACCCAAAGCTGAAAACATCGGAAGAGCAACTAACTGAAGGTGATTTGCTACGAACAAGTTCAGGTGCTGTGTAATTCAGAGGTGGCTGAAGGGGCAGTATAGAGTCTTCAACATCATATTCCTTGGCATCCACAAGAAAACAAATTAAAAACTTAAATAAAATTTATACAAAAATAAAATATTCAACTGAAGAGGCAACATAAGAAGACACAAAATAAATAAGGGCTGAGTCAAAGATGTTTGGTGTTTTTCTTATAAAAAAAAGTTTTATGTTTCAACCTGGTGCATTCGGGAGGGGATAATATCAAAATAATTATGTTCACAACAAATAACAACTTTAACTTACAGCATAATGGAAGGTCTGTGAACTAGCTAAATCACCAGAAGCCTGATCCGTTGGCATTGCAAAACCAAATCCACCAAGCTTCCATGCACCACTCGAAGTAATTAGGACATTCTGCAACGACAAATATCTTATTACACTGATCAACTCCCCTCAACTGAAAGATTCAATTACAGGTTTTCATCAAATGTTAGGATATCAAGTTTGCATTCAAAAGAATTCTAAAAAAAAAAAGTTTGCATTCAAAAGAATTCTCAAAAAAAAAAAAAAGTTTGCATTCAAAAGAAAATTACTAAAACAAGAACAGTCCATGCATCTCTTAAGAGAGCAACCATTATACAGCCAAAAGAAAGTTCTACTGAGAGATCCCTGGATTACACGAATCACCCCACTACAGCCACCCAAAATACAGCTTCCCTGGGTATGAAAAGAATGGATATGTAATGAGCGTGACTTTTCAGTTCTTTTCTCATCAGAATAAATCCAACCCCTTCCCCTTTACAGAAGCACAAATAACATAACTGGTCTGACATTTTATGTAGCTTCAATTATCATTAAGTTGGGCACATCTCAGGAGAAAATGATCTAATGGTGATATACTGTAAAAATATCTGCTTTTTATCCAGAATTTTACTTTAGTTGATATATGGTATCTCTTTCCAATCAATTACATTACAATCGTACCTTACATTTTCAGATGTTGGACAAATTCCCGGTGGAAATGATCAAATAGTGATACACTGTAGAATAACTGCTTCTTATCCAGCATTTTATTTTAGTTGATGTACAGAATCTCTTTCCAATCAATTACTAAAACTTATTACAATCTTACCTTACATTTTACATCTTCCACTTCTGCAAGCAGGATGCTAACACCATGCTACTCATTATTTTATTATCTTCCATTTCTGAGTATTTCCTTTTCAACAACCACTCATTACTACTTTTGTACCAATGTCTCCATATGGCAATAACTTTGATTATCGTCACAATTCAAAAAGAAACCACTATAGTACTAGCAGTTGCAACTTGCAAGTAGGGTATACTTTATGGTACTGATGAAAAAAATATATGAGGTATTACTTAGAATTACTGTTTTTCTTATTTGGGGAGGCTAATCAAGTGTTGAAAGTATTATAAGATGGAAACAAAAAAGTATTATAGAGGGCAAGCAATATTACGTAAGAATTAATCAATCTGAACTCAATTTAACTCGAAGCCACACTAAATCCCTTGTTCAACAAATATGATGATTATTGCATACCCTAAAGGTTATAAACTGTATAGGATTTCATCACTTCAATCTAAACTCTGGGACTGAAATGCCCTTTCATTCCGCTTGATAAAACATGGAGTGAAACATCAAGGTAAATACACTTTTCTCACCAACGATCCCGATGAGTTTCTGTAATTTGATCCTGATTCTCTCTTCTATATAACTCTAGAATTCAGGGTTTGTTTTTAATCACGTTTTCTAGTGTCTGGATGAAACAATGAAAACTTTCAATTTCAGGTCAAAAAGGTGGATCGATAAATCTGACCATAAGCAGAATTGAAGACCAAACGAAAAAACACAAAGAAGTAAGACATAAGAACAAGAAGAACAACGCACAAAAGTACCTCAGGAGATAAAGAGCGGTGAATAAGATGCGCATTGTTATGTAGAAAGTCCAAGGATTCCGCAATTTGGAGCAAACCATGCTTCACCTCCAACAATCCCATCTCCTGCAAAGCGAAAATCTTTTCAACGACTTTCATATTTATTGGAAAACCTCTTAGAAGCATCATTACATTACATATGGGCATCGGCATCAAAATTCAAAATAGCAAATTCTAAAGCATCATACAGATCACCAAGCCTATAGAACAAACAGAGAGTGAAAAAAAAATAGAAATAAACGCGTACCATTCCCTTTAGCTCCTTAGGCACGTTTGCCAAATTCTCGACATTCCCAAGCGCATTGGCCACCGACGCGAACAACGGCTCCGTTACCATCGCCAAAGCATTCTTATTCTCATCCAACGCTTGCACCACATGAACCACTCCGGGATGCCTCAGCCTCACCAACCGGTGAGCATCAGCCCGAATCATATCCAGAAACGCATCCTCCGCCGCCTTGGAAAGGCCAGAGCGCACGCGTGCCTCGGACAGGACCCTCTTGTCGAGAACCCAGACGCAGACGGTGGGGTACTGATGGGCGCGCGCGGATTCACGAGCGGCCTTGGCGGAGTAGAGTTTCCAGGCGAGGCCGGGGCCAGCGGAGCCGATCTGGTCGAGGAGCTCGTAGTCCTGCAAGGGCTTTGGACCGGTTACTTCCTGTACGGTGGTCTGTACCGTCTTCTCGATCACCGCCGCGGTCTTGGCTAGTGCTTGGGTTAGAGTTTTCATGTTGAGAGACATTATTGAACAGATACAAATTCCACCACTCCACCCCAAACAAAATTCAAATCTAAATCAAATTCTACAGAATTGAAGTGTCAGTGTGTGAATATATGGAGTTGAAGTGGTGGTACTGGTGTGGTTGAAAACGAATTCAATTTCAAAGTGGGATCTTTCCTCTTCTCAAGAGGATTGAGGTTTGTTTCATTGGAAATTTTGCTGTGTGTTTAATTTGATCTCTTTGGTTAGTGTACGTTCATTGATGATCATGTTTCTGTTCTTTAACGGTGACTTGGTTTAGGTGGAAGTCACCCGAGTGGGGTCCGGTCTTCGGCGAGTTGGGCTCATTAAATATGTATTTAAATTGTTTCGGGCTTTCAAGCCTGAAGGCTGCCTTTTTAGAACATGTTTGGGTACAAATGGTAATAATTCCATTATATACATGATGATGTTTATATAAATATAAATACCAATTAATTACTTCTTGTTTTTTAAATGGAAAAATTCGCATACGTTTTCTTTCGAAAGAGCACTTAATAAACGTCCCGATTAATATAATAGCCTACAAATTATATTAATCGGATATTTTGTACTAGGCAAAGTTGCTAGTTTTATAAGATAAGCTCGATTGAGAGAGTGTAAGTAAGGGAAATCGAACACAAGACCTTTTGACCTTATGCTCATTCACTCTACCAACTCAACTACCCATAAAGAACTATCAAATTACGCTAACAGCATTTATTAAAAAATATTTTTAAAAATAAAATAAAATAGTTAATATTTTCGATTTTAATTGTTTTTGACACCTTCAAATAAAATAACATTGCTTTGATTAATTAATTCTTTAATTATTAAACAAAATAATATTATTTTATTCAATTTGATTTAAGTCTCAAAGTAATCTTTCTAAATTTCGTATTAAATTGAAATTCAATCCACTTAGGCTTGACTGTTAATTTTGAATTTAAGCGAATCCAAATTACTAACTATACAGTTTACTTTTTCTATTTTTTTAATGCATACATATCCTAACAAATTTTAAAAAAAATTAATAAGTATTCATTTTCTTTCATTAGATCTATTGAATTTAGACTTATTCTTTTAAGCATACGTGATAATCTTTACTAAATAAATTTTTATATTCTTAAATTTAACATACATAATATAAGAAATATATTTAATATCTCTCCGTAAGTAAAATAATTATGCATAAAGATAAGTATGTTTACCAAACTCTTAGGATTATCTTAAACTTTTTTTTGTTTGTTTGTGTGATTTGTGTCTCTCTTTAATAGGAATGATAATGAGTTGGGTTGAGCTCGGATAAAATTTGAAGCGCTCAAGTTTTAGTTATTATATTTTTTAGAAAATGAATGACGTTATCTATCGGGCCTCGGTTAGGCCTGATCAGGCCCTTTTGCCATTCTACTTTTAATAATATGTGTATATTATTTTTCAATTTAAAAACAGCTCTCAACTAATTAAAGGCAAAGTTACATACTTCTAGACTTTTCTAAACCTTGTATGTCGGTAGGATTTCAATTGACTTGTGGTTGTTATTATTATGTATTATTTTCAAAAAAGAAAGAAAACTATATTTGCGCCATTATATGTAAATAATTGCAATGGATTAAAAGTGGGATATTTTGACAACATTACTTTAGTAAAGATAACGGCCATGTATTGGCAAACTGTGGATTGTATAAGCCATTAGCTGATTCTATCATCAATTGATTTGACCAGTAGATTATATCAGTTGTTTTTTTATAAGATATTTGGTAAAATTAGTTATTTAGCATTAGCTATTGATGTGTAAATTAACTTATGAGGACATAATTTTTAAAAATTTATAAGGGCATAAATATTATATTTTTTAGTATTTTGTTAAATATTCTCATAAGAATTTAGTTTTAGATATTTAATTTTACAAAAATTAAGTTTATAACTTTAATAATAGTAATAATAATAATAATAATTCAACGTTCAATTCTCTATTAATATGAATGATGTAGTACATTATATTAGTATTTTTATATAATATATATAAATTTTATTATTTAATAAATTAAAAATATCTGTAATTATAATATGACACAAATATGATATATAGAAGTTATATGGTAAAAATATTAATTTGATGTGACTCTTTATGTTCAAAAACTTAAGATTATGATATTTTTAAATGTAAACTAATATTATAAAATTAAATAAAGATTAAAAGGTTTAATTAACCCATTTATTATATTATTTCAAACTTTACAACATAATTATATTATAAAAAACCAAATTTAAAAATACACAGAGCAAAAGTAGAAAATAAAATGGAGGACAATATTATTGTTACGTAATTCAAAAACTCCTTTTATAGAGCTTTTAAAAATCAGTTTATTGAAATTAAATAAGTTAATCAATAAATCATTTATTAAACTCATCAATAATTTTTTAAAATAATAATTAAAAAAATTAACCAATAAAATAATTAATAATTAATAAATTATTAACCAAACACCTTCGCATCGGGCTTAAGGACCAGACTTGTTTCAGACACCTTCACAGGTTCTTAAAAGTTATGACAGAGCTGGTCCCTGTCGGTGAATAAGAGCGGAGGATTGACCCCGAGGACGCAAGCCTATGTTCAGTCTGATCATACTCGTTTAATTTTTGTGGACTTTATGAAATAGCATTGGAACGAGTAAGAACAGATACCATGTATCCGCTGCTTATTTAACCAAAGAAGCAAAAGTGGAATTGACCACTTGATGGAAGTGGATTAAGCTATCATGTGCAAAATTGGGATGAGGTCGTTGGCCATTCGACGGCTGTGCAACCACTGCTTTTTTTATATATAATTGTATTACCTAAAAGATCTTTTTCCTTATTTTAATGATTTATAAATAATATTATTTATTCATCAAATAATTTCTCAAATGATGTAATTTACCAATTATTATACATAATTAATAATTTTTATTTATAAATATCATACATAATTTATAAATTATTACATTTATTTGATAATTAAGCTGATATATATTTTAAAAATAATTAAGAATGCATTCACTTTTCTAAAATAATTAATATTTTATTGTCATAATTTTTATTTGATTATTTTATCCTCTGTTTGCTTTAATATTTTTTTATGTTATTTATTTATTTATACGCTTATCCTCAACTAAGGATAAGGCTATATCATTGTCCATACTCCATACCAAAATCTCGCATATGAGTAAAATGTTTACTGTTCTTTGCTTTAATAAAGTACAACTTTGTATAAAGAGCAAAGGCAAGTCTCATCAAAAATCCCATTTTAGATCCATTCCTTTTTGATGAACGCAAGACAGACTAGTACGCAAGATAATGCCCGCAATGTTTGACCCACTCCATCGATTTCTGAGCTTAGCGTAACGATAATGATCAAGCGCTTTCCCTCTTGCTAAACAGAAAGAGTTCATCTCAAGCATTGAACCGTATAAGTCCAAACCCATTTCAGAACTTCTCCTCACCGGCAAGTTGAAATGAAGAACAGGCATTTCCTTTTCTCACACACTCTTCTGTTCCTGGTTTTATCTCTATGCATTCTCAGAGAAGCATCTGCCGCCTGTCACGTGGACGATGAGGCGGGTCTTTTGGCATTCAAGTCCGGTATCACCTACGACCCATCGGGAATTCTAAACTCGTGGAAGCAGGGTACGGACTGCTGTTCTTGGTCCGGCATTACTTGCCTCAACAGCAACCGGGTTACCGCCATTTCCGTGTCCGGCCAACCCGACAAATCTAACGGGTACTTATCTGGTACGATCTCACCGTCTCTTGTCAAAATCCAACATCTTGACGGTATCTACTTGCAAAATCTGAGAAATATTACGGGTAAATTTCCGGATCTTCTGTTCGGGTTACCTGAACTTAAGTATGTTTACATAGAGAACAACAAGCTCTCGGGTCAAATACCTGAGAACTTAGGCAAGTTGAAAAAGCTTGAAGCTCTCAGTTTTGCCGGAAATCAGTTCAGCGGACCGATACCCAGTTCAATATCCGAGTTAACTCAGCTGACTCAGTTGAAATTGGGTAATAATTTGCTCTCTGGCACTGTGCCTGTTGGAGTTGGGCAACTGAAGAACCTGACATTTTTGAGTTTAGAGTTCAACCGACTTTCTGGGACGATACCTGATATTTGGTCACCACTTACCAATCTTAGAATTCTTAGACTTTCTCACAACAAATTTTCCGGGAATATACCATCTTCAATCTCGTCTCTAGCACCAAAACTGGGTTACCTTGAGCTAGGCCACAATGGACTTACAGGGCAAATCCCAGATTTTCTTGGCAGATTTCAGTCTCTTGACACACTTGACCTTTCTGGGAACAAGCTAACAGGAGTTGTGCCAAAAACCTTTGCAAATCTCACAAAAATATTCAATCTTGACCTCTCTCACAATTCTCTCGTCGACCCTTTTCCTGCAATGAACGTGAAAGGCATAGAGTCTCTCCACTTATCGAATAACAAGTTCCATCTCAACACAATCCCCACATGGGTGACTTCGTCTCCCATCATTTTCTCTCTCAAGCTCGCGAACTGTGGCATCAAAATGAACCTGAGCCAATGGAGGCCAAAACAGACGTATTTTTACGACTATATTGATCTGTCTGGCAACGAGATATCAGGGAGTCCAGTTTGGTTACTAAACAGCACTGATTATCTGGTCGGATTCTGGGCTGCAAGGAACAAGTTGAAGTTCGATATGGGAAAATTGAGGATCGTGAGTACGCTAAAACAGTTGGATTTGTCGAAGAATTTGGTGTATGGAAAGCTGCCGGGTGCAGTTTCAGGACTGGATAGTTTGAACGTAAGTTACAACCATCTCTGTGGAAAGATTCCTGCAGCTAAATTCCCTGCTAGTGCGTATGTTGGTAATGACTGCCTCTGTGGTCCTCCGCTAGCCCCATGCAAAGCTTAGCTGTTGATGATGAAGAAGACTTCAACTTTTCAATGATGAGTTCAGTGAAGGGTTGAGGAACAAGTTGGGATTATTGCCCAACTGTTTGATCAGATGTTAGAACATGAGCAGTTAAGTTTCTGATTGACTACTTTATGTAACTTCTAAATTAAATAAGCACCGTGTGTACTGCGCCTTGCATTTCACATCCAAAATAAAGAATACGATTGCCAAGAAGAGAAAAATATTGCAATAATATTAATAGTTCCGGTAGTAAAACAA
>JANVCL010000003.1:4451323-4463826 GCA_026546855.1 Erythroxylum incrassatum | reverse complement strand
ACATCCAAAATAAAGAATACGATTGCCAAGAAGAGAAAAATATTGCAATAATATTAATAGTTCCGGTAGTAAAACAAGTCCATAGAGTCTTCTAATTTGAGAGGTTCAAGGATTGAGTTGTGCTTATATTATACTTACAATGATTTATTTAAAATATATAATTTAAGAGTTTAATTATATATATTTAATGATTTATTTAATATTTAACTATTTATTAATATATTTATTAAAAATAAGAAATTATAATTTAATCAATATAAAAAATTAGAGCTCCAACTTAATGACTCTTCAATTAATTCAAATAAATTAAGCATATTATAATTTTATTTAATATGTACACAAAAAATAATGATTATCAATTTCATAAATATAGAATATTATTGATCAATTTCTTCATAAAATAATTGAAAATCGTATTTTATGCTTTTTTTGTTTTAACCACTTTAAACTATAATATATAGAACAGGGAAGAAGATCTACGTCAACAACCCCCTAAGGAGGTCAAGTGAGTAAAGTAAAGTAGCCGTATAGGGCAAAAAGTCTTGTGTTTGAATCTTTGTATTTACGCTTTTTCGATCGAATCTATCGTACAGAATTTATCTAGTGCAGAATATTCAGTTAGTGTGATTTACAGACTATTGCATTAATCCAGAGATTTATCCGGTAAACATTCAAAGAATAGCGGTTGTGAGTTCTTCCGTTTAAAAAAAAATTTACGTTATTTCAATAAAAATTATGTTAATACATAAGGTTTAAAGAAATCTAATAGTACGTAGTCTTATACCTAATTAATCTCTCAATTATACATGTTTTTGGGAGTTGAACTTTCACATATATTAGGTACAATATTAAGTTATATCTTATCTACAAAGTGGCATATTTATATTAAATCATAATATAAATTAATCATTTAATAAAATTATATGATTGATTAATAATATATAAATAATATTTTTAACAAAAATCAAACTATTAAATTTAATATAATTTTTAATTTATTAATATCAAACTAATTTTAAGTCCATCTTTTATTTTAATTAAAAATGACATTTTAATTTAGTCTAATTTAATTCAACTTAAAATTAACAAATTTAATTAAAATTAATTGAATTTTAAGCCTAATTAAAATATAATCAAATCGAGATGAGTTGAAAGATAACGCGTGAGCCCGATTGGGCCTAATATTAAATTTTTTGGCGAGTTATAAAGACAAAAATGTCATAACAGCTCAGCATCTTAGCCCAAACGGAAGTTCCCATCTTTGGCTTCGTTTCCCGATCACGCGCCACCGGGTACACCGTCGCCAGAACTTCTCAAGCCTCACAACGAACCACAAGCTGTTGCGTAACAATCAAAGGCTACCTCTGCCCAACGTTCTGGACCCAGTGCGCTCCTTCGCTAGCTGCACCAAACCCTTTTTTGGTTTTTACAACTAGTTTATAGTTTTGCAGGTGAATTATTCATCTTGTTTTTCTATAATACGTTTACTTCTTCCTTACTCTCAATATTCTTTCTGAAAGTTTCATGCTTTGTTTAATGGAATCCTGTAGCACCATGATCTCATAGCTCGTATACCATATAACTGAATTGCGGCTCCATATGAATTTTAATAAATGTTTCTTGCTTATAATTTGCTCGTTTGGTTTTGTTGGGTATGATAAGCTTTGATCTTTTATTCCTGGATGGACATGCTGTAGAGTGTAGAGTTCCCTGGTTGAGTCTTCTGAAAATGACTTGGATTTTATGTGAGGGCTTTCGTGTGCCGTATTGTTTATATCCGCTCTACTTTTGCATATGGTCTTCTGGGGACTTTATTATCCTAAATCTTGGGAGATTATATGTATTTATAGTCAAAATCATTTTATATGATGAAGTACCACATGTTAGGGGCATAAAGCAATATGCTTCTAACGATTACAAAACATTCCTTCTTCTATTCGCATTACTATATATACTTTTAAAGCTTAATTATTTCCGATGCTTCTAACGATTGCAAAACATTCCTTCTCCTATTGGCATTACTATATATGTTTAGTCATTCAAGTTCAAGGGCTGTGGACCAATTTGGTAGTGTTATAGTTCTTTTAGAAATGGCAGAGCTTAGTTATGTCATGCCTTTGCCATTTATGTTAGCTCCTGTTCTCTGGGCATGTAAATCTGGGCTTAGTGCGTCAATCTATGGTGATGGTAGTTTTTGTATGGAATGACATATATGATGAGATTAAAGTTGTTAGAAATGATACCCAGGTTGCTGCTGCATTTTACGTAGTTTATAAGTTCTGCATGGTTTAGTTTTCAGGTAGACAAACAGTAATGCCAAAATTTCAGCTTCAACAAATGCACTTCGAACCACGTGAATTCATCTGTGATATGTTGGATTGAAGTTGAGTTCATTAGAATGTGCATAGTTTTCATTTACTAATTATAAGGCCTTTAGAATGTCTTGATAAAACATGGTGAGATCTTAATTTTAAAGTTCTCCCCCTCTCTTTTTTTTATGGATGTTTATTCGCTTTAATTCGGACGGTATATGATATACATTATTTCCTATGGAATTTGGTTTCTATTGTGCATGAGGTGTTGGACCTGTGTTGCTAGGAATGACTTCACAAATTTTTGGATATTGATCCCTTATATTGTATGAATTGAAAGTTCTTATTTACTAAACACATTTTCACCTTTTTTCTTTATTATTTGAGGCCTTCCATAGTGTTGCATGAATATTGAATTAAGAACTGAAATTACTCCTTTTTTTCTCCAAAAAGTTGTGCAGTTTTTGTACAAGAATATCAAATACATGTATTAAGTCATTTTACCATTGAAGCTGTACATGTTGCAACTCGCAAGTGGGGTCTAAGGCCAATCCTTTTTGATTTGGTGGTTAATTTTATTCAGTATTGAACTTTTTAAATTTGCATGAAAATTTATTTTCTCATTTAGTTTTACTCCTTTAAGTAACTATGAAAACTTTTTATGGAGCAATCATACTTTCGGTTGGTTGTCCCAAATCATGCATTCTTCTCTGCAGGTTCCTGTATTACTAATTTATATATCTATGAGACAGTTTGAAACCCTTTGTCTTTTACTTGTTTCTTTCCCTTTTGAAAGTGAGGCAATGCTTTTGATTGTCTTGAACTAAAGCTGTAATGCCATTGATGCAGGGACGTGTTTTACTTGAATTTTGTCTTTCCTTCTTATGGATGTCACAGAGGTTAAGGCTGAAAATGCTGATTATAACTCTAGCAAAAAGGAGTCTGTTAAGATAAAGGTTTTGTTTTTTGCTAGAGCTCGAGATATAGTTGGACTGCCCTCCATGCCATTGGAGGTATCATCTGGTAGTACTGCCAGTGATTGTCTAAATAAGCTAGTTGCTCTGTTTCCTGGCCTGGAAGAACTTCGAGGCTGTATGGTTCTTGCTCTAAATGAAGAATATACAGCTGAATCAGCAATTATCAAAGAAGAGGATGAGTTGGCTATAATACCTCCCATAAGTGGTGGCTAATTGTTCCTTTATGAATTCTGCCATGTTTGCTTGACTCAAATTATGAGAACTCTCTGCGCAGATGCGAACGCGGTACAATATTTAACTCTGGTCATACTTCATCATGGAAGTACTTGTATCACTGTAAACAAGATACTGATGTAGCTGTCCATTGAATTAAAAGGTGTATTCCAAGTAGACACTAGTGCCTTCCTCCTTAAAAGTGTAACTGTTAAATCTCGTCATTCCCAACTTATCTTACCTGTTTCAACTCTACACCAATCACAGCTAAAGGAGTGGTGTAAATGGTTTAAGTGATTGTGGTTCGAAATAATAATCCAATTCAATTTCAAAGAAGAAGGTTATAAAATGGGATAAAAGGATTACAATTCACTCTAATTTTTAAGAGGATTATGAAATTGGTGTCACAAATCTGCTGTGCAAGTTATAAGAAAGCTCGCTAACACTGCATATCACATGAAGATTCTTCTTTCTTTTTATTTCCTGCATTTTAATTCTGCAAAACCTGATCGTATAGACCACTTCATGTTCTGTTCATACTTTAATCTCAAAAGCCTATCATTTTGCTCGTTGCTTGAGAGCTCTTCAATTTGTTAACCTTCGAGGATGAAACAATCCACTTTGTTAAAAGGAAAGCTTAAAGTGAATCGAATTAAAAATCTTAAATACATCAATCATCATCTGTGAACAAATTTGTGAGTTTCAGCAGCTTAATGGTGCAATAGAAATCACAATCTAAATCCATATGTGTAAATATATGGATACGAAACAACTACACAGCCAATGAACTTGATATTCAACTCTCAAAGTTAATACCATGGTAATTGGTATACATTTCCAATTAAAATCCCTGTGATGATCTGGTAATGTTATTGTTCTGACCATTCTGCAATATAACTTAGTATTTGACTCTTGATAGAAGCTAAAGCTAGCACGAAAATGCTGGCTTGGGTTGAGGAGACAATTCGGTTCAAGGACGTTTTTAAGAGCCTTGGCTTGAGGCGAGCAAGAAGGAAAATCTTTAGAAGGCATTAATCTGGAACTGGTCGTATGTAAATCTGTACCAATTACGTGTAAATCAATTGGAAACTTTCATAAAAATATATAGTCTCGTGTTAAATGATCTTTGAATTAGTACTCCACATAGTAAAATTAGTAGAACCGTCCTGGTGTATTTAAGGAGCAAGGTAGCAGAGAAACTCCAACAAGCTCACGTCTACTGTATCCAATTCCAAAGCAGAACACAAGTCCTAAATTGAGAAATTAACGCAGTACTCTCAAAAACATAACCATCTCGAAATCCCACTCGTAATTTCTCGCGAAAATGAAGAATCTCTTAGTGTTCTTGATGTTCATCGTTGCTATTAATGCTGCTATTCCAAGGACGATAGGCGGCAGCTTGATCGACAGGACATGCAAGCAAACACCTTACTACGACGTCTGTGTCAAAACACTACTGTCAAATCCTCAGAGCTACGACACTGACGAGGAAGGCTTAGCCAGGATCATGGTCTCCAACGTTGAAGCCAGAGCTACACAGACACTTAATCACGTCAACAAGTGGCTCGAACAACCCGGTCTCGAATCAAATATTAGACAGGCCTTAATTTCATGTGCTCATCGTTACAATGTGATCGTGGGAGAAGATATCCCTCAAGCCATTAAAGGTTTGAAGACAGAAAGATACAGGCTCGCTGAACAAGCCTCTTACAATGTTGCAACAGAGGCAATGTCGTGCGAGGAAGATTTCTCAAACAAATCTCCATTGACACACATGAACATGAGAGTTCACGACATCTCTATTGTGGCTGCCTCTATTATCAAGACCATTAAGAGCGGTGAAGAGTTAGCTAACGAGTAGGCTGGAGATTTTTCCCTTTGTTGTTCCAAGGCTTCCAGTTCAGAGAGTCTAGACTCGCATCATGACAATAACATGTTTGTCTGCTAAATAACTTGAGAGTTACAGTTTTGTCGGTCGGATGAAACTAAATTTTGGTGTTTAGTTTCGGTTTTTCGTTTGGATTGTCAAGGTATGCATGTTAGTTCTGGTATTCAATGAAAATGTTGTTTTATTTCCCATTAATCCTTTGACAAAGTATCTATCAAGGGTGTCTCTTCCTTGACTAGATTTCTCAATTTCGACTTCCAGATAATAGAGAAATATGTTTGGCTAGCATATTATCTCTTATGGACTGACTCGATGTGAACAAAAATTAGTTTGAATATAAATGATTTAAAGACGTCTTTTCAAAATTAAGACCCTCTTAAAATATCTCGTGGCTAAACAAAAAAAAGGCTGAGTTCACGATCTGATCCTCAAATTCTTACTTTCAGGTGGGATAGAATCAAGGTACAAGCTAACGTACAAGCTAACATGGACGTACTCTAATTTGGTATTAGTTTTTAATTTGTAATTTTATTTTAAATAAAAAATAATTAATTAATTGTTAAAATCAATATAATTATATTTTTATTACTAATAATTACATATTAGATAAAATTTAAAATTTTATTTTAATTAATTAAATTTGGTTTAATTTTATATAATGTTTATTAATAAATTATCAATAAAAATTAATTTGTTTTATTAAAATAAATAATTTAAAATTAAGTTTTATTTATAAATTAATATTTATTTTAAATTATCAATAAAATTATTTTATTTTATTAAAATAAATAATTTTAGAATTATATTTTATTTATAATTAATATTTATTTAAAATATATTTAATTATTAAATTCAAATTTTACTTATTTTGACAATATTTTAAATTTAACTTCATTTATTAATAAATTAAATTAAATTAAATTAAAATTTAATAATAAAAAACAGAAAACTAAAAAAATAAATAAAAACATGCCCTTAACAAAATATTATGATACTGAAATGTCTTTATCTTTAAATGCTCAAAGGGTAGTGATTGCGTAAATACCAGTTGGCTGTGTGTTTTTTTGGTTAGAACGACACCAACTAACTTGGACTAGGAGATCTGACTCGTGATGCCAACAAAAGGGCAAGACAAGAAAAGTTCGGTAGTTTAACCCACTTTTGTGGTCCCCGTCATGGATGGATGTGGAGAACCAAGGGTGACTAATGATTAATGATTCAATAAAATATGGCAGTTGAATTCAATATGGTAGTTCAACTGTGTGTAGGTCACTCATGATGTTCAGTTCAACTCCCACCACACAATGTTCGACACACTCTTCAGAATCGGTGTTAACTTCTCACCCACAAATATCCAAGATGTTCTCAACTTATTACACCAAGAAGGCGTTACATATGTGTTTGATATATAGTACCAAATAAAGATAACAGAGCCAGTCGTTCAACAGTTTATACAAAGCTAAACAATCTTGTACTAAGATTCCTAAAACGATTGGAAAGCTACATACATAGAAAAGATAGGTAAGTGCTTGATCTTGAACATAACACACGATGGCTCCTCATTATACCTGCTAAAATATAAAACTTCATCTCAAACTCATCACAGGCCATGGATTCAAACCAGCTGCTGGCAACAGAGGCCGTACAATGGGAACCCGTCGAACCACTGAAAATGCTTCGTTGAGTCGTGCAGCCCGACTCATTACCTGAGACACCTTCTGCAGACAAAAATCAGAAGTAAGCATAGATCAGGGAGTTGCATCCGACGTGCGGGAAGAGAAAAGATCTTTACCCAAATCGAAATGCTGAATGTAAGATAACCAACATGCTCACTAGAAGCTTAGGATTTATAAGAAAACATGGGTGTAACTACTAAATATACTGCCAAAGAAAAAGACAATGGATCATCTGACATCCGAGCCAAAGTAGTACAAATCTCAGCAGAAATCTTGTCATAATAGCCCAAACTAAATTGATGCACGTTATATCAGTCTTGTTTAACACGGACAAACCACTCAGCATGGCATACAATGAGAAGTGAAAAATGGCCCATGCTAATGTATAGGAAATCGAACATAAATCTAACAATTTCACAACAGCAGTGGAAGATGCAAGTAATTTGAATTATAGCATCAATCAGAACAAACAGTAAAGCAAAGGAGTCTTTTCAGAAATAGTAACAGAAGTTTTTCTTAATCACAAGTGACAAAATTCATTTGATCTATCTAATGATGGTATGATCTTAAGAAAACTAACAACCTTGATCTGCCAATGGGCATCAGAAGCACTTCAAAAAGAAAGAAGGAAGAGTCCTACTTGAAGAGACAGCTAAGAAAACTTTCAACTAAACAACTGAGTGGAATCTTTGACAAATGCAAATTGTAAGGAGAGGTTATCTAACATAGCACAGCAAAGCTGGTTACAATAGCTGGCGCACTCTATTAGGGATTGAAAAAAAGTACTAAGGTAAGAACAACCCAAAATAATACCATGAAAGTGAGTGTAGTTTTTAAACTAGTCATAAGATCGAAGCATAATAGCACTTGAATTGGTGTAGGTTAACCATGTAATCAGAATCTGAAACAGCCAATTCAAGATAAAAGTAGTATCTAACCTTATCATCCACAGCAACCTTAAGCCGCAAAGTCCGGCTCTTGTGCTTCATCTTGTACAATCTCCGTACCAAGATAACAAGTCCCAACACAGCTGTTGCCATAGAGACAGACCAAATAGGACTGACTCTGAAAACACAAAATTTCAACACTTCAAATGGCACCTTCCACCACACCATCTTCCTCTTCTCCTCGTTACCGCCTTGTTGCTGATTTTCACCAACAGCAACAACACTCGAATTGCCCTCCTCCGACACATTTTCACCATCCAATTCATCGGAAATCGCAGAACTCTCATTTTTCTTCCCAGCATCACCAGAAACCACGGCATCACCGTCTGAATTGAACCGTAACTCAGCCAAGTTCATACCTTTCCTTTGAGTTTCATCAAATCCTTCAAAATTCACTTGGCTTTTCATATTGTCTTCAAAATCCAATTCACTTTTCTCTTCCATGCTAGTGAATTTATCATCAAATGGTTCAAATTTCTCTTCTTTACCCTTCTTAGCTCCAATTTCACTGATCCCTTCAAACTCCACCTCAGTTTTTGCACAATCCGAAATTCCCAATTCCTTAACCGCACCAACCTCTTCAGATCGATCACTGCCTGAATCAAGCCATAATTCACCAGAATTTCTCCCCTGGTACCGATAATCCGATCCGGGATCAATCCAACTCGGATTACCAGACTCAACAGAACTCCCATCACTCGTATCAACAGCAGATTTCGCATACCTATTATCATTTTCAAGAGAGAAATAGTCCAACCTGATCATACTCTCAGAATCAGCCCCAATTTCTTCAAACCCTTTTGAGTCATCCACCGACTTGGGCGAGTTCACTGCCTCAGAGTCCGGGTTAACCAGTACCTCCCATTCAAATTCAGTCTCTCCTGCCATTGCCCTCTTCTTCTTAAATCAAAATCTCACCAAACCCTTAACCCTAAAATCAGAACCAAAACGAGAAAGAATCGAACTTTCTTTTAAGAATGAGCTTGGGTATGGAACGAATTAATGCTTCATTTTAATTAATTACAAGAAAAAGACTACAAAAGGTCGGTTGGCCCTCCCCATCCATCCCCCATCTCGCTCTCGCGTCAAGAGTCAAGATTGCTTTTTTATGCTCTGTTAAAGCTATAATAAGCAGCAGTAATATCCATCATTACCAATGGGTACTCAACATCGTATTGGTCACTAAGAAGCTGTTTCGCTTATTTTGAACGAATGATATGTGCGACGTACGAAAATCATAAGAGTGCGGCTGCACATTATCTTTTCTTGGTCCAAAATCTGACATATAAGGTTGGTGAAAAGAGGGAATATTTAATAACAAGGTATTAATTTAATGTGTTTCATGCTCAAGTATGACTTACGAGTATTAAGTTTCAACTAAAAATACATTTATAAGATTCCAAATGTAGACTTTTGTTTTGTTTTATTCCAATTTTTTTCTTTCTTCTGTAATTATGACCATAATGGAAATACCCTTCTTAAGTACTAATGCCGTGCAAGAACATTTTTCTTAAAAATTAAGATCATATAAAAATTCTAAATCTTTTTATATTTTTATATAAATTAAGAAGTGCCGAAAATAGCCTCTCTATTATATAGAAGTAAGGCTGCATACTATCAAACTTTCCTAAATTTTATGTTGCTGCTAGAGTTCTGATTGAATGTGATAATGATGATATAAATTAAGGAGTGTTAATTATTTTATATTTTAGTTTAGTATTTAATTTTTAAAAAGAGCGGTAAAATTAATCTTTTATGATTGAAAAATTTAGAATTCAATTTGTAAAACCAATCATTGAAAATTATATATTTTATTCGTCCTTTCCAGCAAAATATTTGGATATTAATCTTTTGATATGGGCTATTTGATGTTTTAATAATTAATTAAAATTATCTTATTTTTAAAAGTGTAAAATATTAGTTATTAAAATAAAAGTTTGAAAACTTTATAAGTCATTATCTTTACGTTCAACAAATGCGGGCTATCGTGTATCAAGTTAGACCACCAAAGCACGAGTACCGGTAGAAATCATTATCAAAAACCTTAATATAGTCCGAACTCCAAACCACAAGTTTTGTAAGACCACCTTAGTTTTTTTAAAACTAATAATAACAAAAGTAAATTATTTGAATTGAAAAATTAAGGGTTGCATTGATGAAACTTAATTAATATCTGTTTCGATGAACTTATATTAGTAGAGATTTTGTCAGTAGAACTTTTCTGAGAAGAGCTTTTTTAAAAAGTCAGTTGACTGTTTGACTATCAATTAAAAAAAACAACTTTTAAAAAAAAATTTCATACAGTAAACTGTTTGGCAACATAAAAATAATAAGTATTTTTATTAATTTTAACTAAATTTTATTTTATAATAAAATTATTTATATTAAATAATATTTAAAGCATACTAAACAACATGCAAAATACAATAGATTATATTTACGGTTACCTAATTCTTAGATAACCATCTTGTAGGAAATAATTTAAAGAGATGTCTAATTTTCTTGTAGAAAATAAAATTAATATGAAAAATAAATATTAAAACATGTAAAAAAGTTAAATAATATTATAATCTCAAAATAAATATTTAAGCTAAAATAGTTAAATGCATAATAAACTATACATTTTCACGTAATACAAGAAGATTTGCAATATATTCCCTCGCATCATTCATCTCGTGATTTTGTGGCTCGTCTAAATAATTTCCTTCAACGTCTTCATTTTCATTGATTTCTTCATTTATAGGAAATAATTCATTATCTTCATCATAGGGAGAAAACTCTTCATCCTTTTGAGCATTTAACCTTATAAAATTGTAAATGGCTATTGAAGCAATTACAATTTTAACTTGCTTTGGAAAAGGAAAAACTTAACATTTGATATAAAATTTTTCACCTATTTTTCCAAACACCAAATGTTCTTTCGATTGTGCATCTTAAAGAAGAATGTGCATGATTGCATATTTCTTTCTTTCCTCTTAGTTGACCAAAGCGTCAAAAATTAGGAAGATGATACCTTTCACCTTTGTATAATCCTAAATAACCTTGCATGTAAAGATATCCTACATCTACCAAATAATGTTTTCCTACATTCCAAATAAATAAATAAGTAATCATTTAATTATTAAGAATAAATAAAAAGTATTAAGTTATCCATCACAAACCTCTAGGTGGATAAGGGAAGTGTAATCTATCATTACGAAAAGCCGAGCATCATGTGTTGTGCCTTCTCAACCAGCCTAAGCAAAAGTAAAGCACATATCAAAATCACATACAACCATTACATTTTGCGTAGGAATGCCTATTGTCCCAATATATTTTATTTGATTGGACCTTGGAACGACAACTGGTATATGTGTTCCATCAATTACTCCAATACAGTCTTTAAAATAAGGCCAATAACTTTTATCATCTTTAATTTTGCTTGGAATTTCTCTAAAAGTTGGATATTTTGATTTGATGAAATCAATCGACATACATGAAACAACTTCTAATACTATTCCAAACCATTTAGAAAGTGTTTCACCTGAATGTTGAAATCTTTCTTGAACCATTCTATTGCAAAGTCCATGACCTAAAGTGATAAAAACATAGCTACAACCTCTTCTATTGTAACTTCTGTATCTTTCTTTAATCCATATGAATCATTCAACAATTTACATAATTTGATAAACACATCCTTCTCCATTTTCAAGTATTGATGACATCTATCTTTATGACTATTAAACAACTCCATTACAAACATTCATTCAGTGTGAGGGGATGTTCTACCTGGTTTTTTCATATAATATTTAATATGATGGTCTATGATCATTGCAACTCTAATTTGAATCAAATGCAAAATTTCTTCTTCAATCTCTTCATTATATTCATGTCGTTGTCAGAATCATTATCAAAAGATAACATCTGTATCAAAATATATTAAAAAGATAAATAATAAGCTTATTGTATAACATGATAACATAACAATAATCATAACACAATAATACTAAAGTACAATTTAATTCATTAAAATAAAATTCACCAAACAAAATCCCAATATAACACATTAATAGTAGCAAAATCCAAAACAACACATTACAAATAGTCTAATATTAGTAACCAAAGACATGTCTAATTTATTATAAAAACCATAATTATTTCATTTTCTTAAGCCATTCGATTTGAAGATCAACATCCTTAAGCTCAACAAACATCTCTCTATTTTCCTTCTTCAAAAATAATTTCGTAGCTAACATAAACAATTCACTTCCCCTTTCTATTTCATTTATACTTCGTAAGATGTTTATCACCTCATCAATGCTATAACCAGGTTCATCTCTTTTAATAAAGCTCATTGAAGTTCTACTCTCTACTGCAACACATATACAGTCCAAATGTTTACTTAACCTTTCTGTTGCCTCTGTTCTAGTATTATTTTTCTTTCTTTCTTTTCATTTCCTTTTGTAGAAGTTCCTAGAGTTGGAGTTGATGAACCAATCTCATTATTAATA
>JANVCL010000003.1:4414679-4428277 GCA_026546855.1 Erythroxylum incrassatum | reverse complement strand
ACCATTAACGGATACAGAATACGACACCCCGCGTACGCACATCATGATCATAGATATCCATCTACCATCGAAACCCAGCGCTAACATGACACTCTCGAGATAACCCCAATCGATACGATCGTAAGCCTTACTAATGTCGATTAATGTGTATCTTGACAAGACATATGTGTATTACATGTGAGGTACTGCTGGAATTTCAGATGAGTGCAAAGAATTTTTGAGTAGACATTGGTCTTTGCTGTGTGGGATTTTGGTATGATAAGTGACGAGTCAATTGTTTTTTTTTTTGAAAAATACTTGAAGTGATTTTGGAGATTTTGACTTTGGTTAAATACAATGCTGTGTTTATGAGTAAGCAAAGTGAGTGCCTTGGGCATTATGTGGATTGATGGGTTATTATTTAAGATGAGGGATGCTTGTTTGTGTGTTCTTTGGTGATGTATTCCTTGCTTGATTGATAATAATTAAAGGGCACACTACGTATTTTCTGAATGGAAGATTCACGGCTGTGTATTGATCGTTTGGAGATTGCTCACGTTGAATTGTTATCTTTGTGGAGTGGCTCACGGTTGGACTGATTGTATGTGAACAACTTTCAGAATTCCTTTAGAAGAGCAAAACCTATAAAAAAGTTGTTCAATTTCATTCTCAACTATGTTCAGATTTTATTTGCTATTTATTTTTTTCATATACTTGAGTCTTTTATTTATTGTTTGTTCAATTAATAGATTCTTGAGATAAATCTTCTGTTAAGGTTAGTACGAGACGGTCGTATTATTAGGTATAAAATTTTCTTTCATGGGTAGTGAGGACAAGAGATAGTGTCAAGAATTGGGTAGTGCCGACTCAGTAAATCCTTGTGTAAAACTATTATCGTTAATGAAAGTATTAAGTTGGGTGAGAAACTCACGGACGTAAGTAAAGTATGTCGAACTATATTATTAAATTTTTTGCGCTTTTCATTATTACGTTTTTGATTACTTTTGTTTTTATTTGTAACAGAGACGTACTATGAATCGGAAAGTTTACAAAACTACTTCCCCGTCAGTTTTTCAAATTTTAAAAGCATTAAACTTAAAAGTTGTTGATGGATGTTAAACGCTATACCTTTTTGTGAGTGATATGTCTTACGTTCCGCACCATTTGGTCACTCTTTTAGAAGTTAGGCATGACATTGTTATTAATTTTTTTTTTTAAAAGCGCATGACATTTGTTATTTGAAATCAACAATTCGAATTGATCAAGATTTAGATGAGGTTTAAAGGTTTTTAAGCTTTGTACCAAACTCAGATTAAATAAATGAGTCGGTATTATATCTCCATTATTTATTTTGACTAATTGCTAAGATATACATTTCATGGCTTCCATCACATACTTCCATTAATTACTCGTATGTGACATGAAATCTCTTGTATCTTCTGTTCTGAAGCTTCTTCATCGATCCAACTTTCGTCAACTCCATTCCTTCTCCTATAGGAAGAATGACAGAGTCAACTGTGTTATAACTTCCTTTCCATAACTGAGACAAACCTGATCTCTTTTCACTGTAAGCTAGATTATGCCTGACTATGACTGACCCTTTTGGATTCAGATCAATCATTTGGAATAAGTTTAGCTGATCCTCCAACTTTCCATCAACGACAAGGAAATCTATGTTCTTATACTGAATCATCACTTCGTAAGGATATCCATAAACAAGCTCGATCACATCTTCTAACTCGGTTGGGATGAACTTGGAATGTTGTCTCTGATGTGAATCCTGGTCATGATTGTGAAGCACTATGCATATAAGGTGCCCTCCAGTATGCTTCGCTGCCACTGCCAAGGCCATTGTTAATGCTGTCAACCCTTCTGAAGTGATCTCCATTATCACTCTAGCTCGGTTTCCAGCTGCCAAAGCTGATACGAACTCCATGCATTTCGGTTCAGTGATGGTCTCGCACACTTTCTGCGAACTAGTTGTCTTCGTCTTGCACTGCAAGACACGTGATAACGAAGAAATGGAAATCAATAGTACCGGAGTTCTTATGCAATGCATTTAGATAAATCAGAGCTGCCATTTAATTTGATCACCAAGGAAAAAAGGGCAACTCACAGAACGATCAGAATCAGCTCCTTTTCAAGGAGATCATATTCGTTAAAGTAGCTAAAGCAAACTGGAAATTGAAAAGGTGTTATAAATTTACTAATTACCAGTTGAAGGGTACGCAAGTAAGCATCCAAAGCAAGCTGAGGAGACCACTTCGCCATTGATAAGAAGCAAAAGGTAGCTGCAGATATACAGAATTTAGGATTGACAAGATGCTATGAAATGCTTGTACAAACGATTCCACTTGGTTGACTTCTGTGCTTTCACACAAGCGTAGGTGTCTCTATATATAGCATGAATTCGGTATGGAGAATTTATTCTCTATGATGCAGATCAACCAGCCATAAACTGCCCTGAAACCACGACAGCTGTCATAAAAAATGTAGAAAAATGGACTGAACTTGCATGTCGGTTAAGTCGTGGCAGACTTTGAGCGCTTCCATGTGACTGCTCTGACTAACACACTTCTTAAACGAGGGAGGTTGCTTGTTTGGAGGTCATAATAAAGCTAACAGAATAGGAGCCATCTGTTGCCAGGACACCTGGAACTTCAATCCGGTGTTTTACTGTTCTCAACAATAATTGTGTTTATTTTTAACTAATGTTTTAAAAATTAAGCGAGAGTTAAAAGATTTAACTCAGATTAAATATTAAATAAAATTAAAATTTTAAAATATAATTTTAAAAATTATCTTTATCTGTTCAAAATTTTAAATTTAAATTTAAAAATAAATTATTAAATAAAAATTAATTTATTTATTTTAACTCATAAGAAATTACTAATTTATAAAAATTTACCGATAAATCAATAAATTGATTACAAGAGTTATTAAAGTGAATCGAATCGAAAAATTAAAAAACAAACTAAAAAAATTAAATAATTCAAAATTTTCACGATTAAACTAACCGAATTAATTGAAAATTTTAATCAGCTCCACTTTGATTCGATATGTTAGTGAAATTATCTCCATTATCCTGTTCCTACTAATATTTAAGTTATAATGATTAGGATCGAATTGAATTAGAAATGTCCTTAAATAGGTAGATTGAGTGAATTAAAGCAAGTTATATTAAAAAAAAGATGACTTTTATGTAACTTTTCTTTTGTATTTTAGGATCTTCCAATCATATAACTATTTCCAACCAAAGTCAGGAACTTCTGAACTAGATTTTTTCTCTTTGGTTCATTGAAACCTATCAGGCCAACATACATTGATGATTGGACCAACCAAGTTCAAGTTCCATCTCCCCCAACTAATCTACCATGGCCCTTTTTTTAATTAACTATACATAGCCAAAACCTACTGATAAGGAGTGGTATTGACTTTTAGCAAGAGATGTGAAAATGGAGAATATGTTCTCTAACAACTACTTACCTACTCGATGTCTGCTCATATACCAAGTACCCCATCTTTAGCCTGGCCTTTTGGCTGTTGGTCTCCCATTAACATTGTACTGATTATGATGTTTTGAACTATCAAGTGAAAAGTCCAAAGAATTTGGAGACAAGAGAATATTCCCAACATAAAATAATAAAAGCAAGACACACTCATGGACACAGTTGACTCCACCTCAAGCTTTCTTAGGAAGTAGGAACTCTGTTCTTGTCCGAATTAGCAATAATAAGACTCAAAGACTAGATGAGGCCTTAATAACAGGGAAAGGGTATATGCATCATAGTTTATCGATATTTACATCACTAGGAATCAACTCAAGCTCCAGTAAGGGGACCATAACATGTCCTAAGCAAAAGATGTAGTTCTGAATGGCTCGACTAGGAATCCAACGTAAACACATTTTCATCAATCAAACACGAACTAACAAAATTCCAACAACATTTGGTGATCTTAATTAGCTCTCCCACAACTACAAACTCAACCGTTTTAACTCTAAATCTGTAATTTATTTACGCACCAAACTTAACTATCAAATTCATTTGAGGACAAAGTTAGAAAATAATAACAGCAAGAAAAAGAGAGAATTTCCTATTTGATTGCATTAACTTGATTCACATTGATTTACATGATGGTGATACACTAGAATTCTTGCATTTTCAATATGTAGATGACTTGAAGAAACCAATCTGTTTGTTCTCTACTCTATATCTTTTATAGCATCCTGCATCACAGACCAAATGAATATAAAAAATCAGACTATGTAAAGGAAATAACATTTAACAACTTTAACAAATTAAATCCCAGGAAATCCCAACAACTTAAGTAAGCTCTGAAATTCAGTCAAATAGAAAACACAATTTCCGTTCTAGTGTCAAGCAATATTGTAAGTTCGCAATAGGAGCATCCAAAGGTCAAGCAACAACTGAGTTATCTTTTTAAATAGTCTGTGCAAATTGGTTTACAGTTAAATATTACAAATATTTGAGCATTGGGGTCCTTTGAAATATACATTATGTTACATTGATAGCAATTTTGTAAAACTAGTGAGTGATATGAACATTTGAAACTGGGACTGTCACACGACAGCCTTGTTCTAAACAGTAATTTGTGATCTTTTGACAATTAATTTGCATTAAATTGCAAGGCAATAAGATTTCCAAGGCACAACTTATCATTATCATTATTACTGTCACTATTATCTGCACCGGTAACTTGACATATACAGTAAATTTTAACTTAGGCATATTACGTTACCTTGGCTAGCCGTGTTACATAAGCTGCAGCCAGTGCAGTGGCCAACAATCCCAGCCCCAGAGTGACTAGCTGGCCATTTCCTCCGGCTAATCCAGCTTCAGATTCTTCTTGCTGAAACATACCAAAACAGCATGCATCCTTAAGGCTATTAAAATTTTCCGTTGGTAGGTGTAACTACTGGCTCTTGACATTACATATCAAAGCTTAATTAAGTTTATCTATGATAGATATATCTTTCATCTCAGAAACAAAATTTAACAATCTATGCCATTGATGCATACACGAACTACATAAAAATATGCAACTAAATACTGTTTTCCTAACTTCCTCACAATTGGGGAATCTTGAAGTGTACCCAAGAGAGAAGCAGTTTAAGAGAATCAGGAGATCTAATGTTCAAATCTCGCTTCTTGAATGATAACATGGTCACATCACCATTCTAGGTGAAAGATAGCCTTTCTGAGTTAACAAGCTTGTATCATAATCTTTGCAAACGAATTTGTAATTATCATACTATTAGGGTTAAAGAGTTCTCTGCTATAAGGTATTTGTTGGATTTGGACTCTACTTAAAAGTATTTTCTATCTTTCAGTTATAACAAGAAAAAAGCAAATGATGTTCATAGAAGCTTCTTTGAGTTTTTGATAGATTCTCCGTTATTTTAAGTTTGGAAACAAACCTGTTTTCCTTCATGAAACTCCTCTTTACACTTGTCTATAAAGCATGAAAAAAGAAAAAATCTAAATAAAGAAAGTTTTTAGCATGTTCATCGAGTTGTACAATCAACATCATTTATAGCTTAGTATACATTATGTGTTATGTTTAAGCAATTAATTTTTTTTCGCTTAAAAATAACTAAGAAATGTGATGCTTGTAAGAAAACTTTCTCCAGTAATACTCCTTGTTATGCATATGATGTTATCTCCAGTTGATAACACCAAGGTCCTTCAGTATATTGTTGTTCCCCAAATCCTAGTCCCCTCTTCTATTTTTCACATTCTAAGTCATTCAAGACAAATCAAGGTTTCAACAATATAAAAATATGTAGAAAATTTTGCAAATTCCTTGTATGATATGTTGCAGGAAGCAAAGTAACTCACGATGATAGCTCGGCCAAATGCACCGGCACTCACATAAGCCCATGTTCCTGGAAGCATGCCCAACCAACTGCACGGCAACCAAATTTGAATTAGCAAAGAACAAAAATATTTTACAAATTGGCAGGTACTTGGACAAGTCTATAAATGTTATATGAAGAAAGTTAAGAAAATAAAGTTTATGCAATTGATTGTTTTGAACGGCTTGAATCAAAAAAGTAATTTCTGGACACAGTCTCACTTCAATATCAAAATCTTAGTTTCAACAAATTTTCTAAAATTAATAAACCCAATTCAAACAAGGATACTAGAAAAAGTGCATTCTCCCTTGATTTACCATTGCACAAATATATTGGAGCATCACTTGAAACAAGGAAAAGGATATTATAATCAAGCATTATCACCACAGAGACAAAAAAAGATCAAACTTCATGTCATAGGACACTGAACAGATGCCCATATAACACATCATCATTATCATCATCATCATACCCCAAAAGTCCCACAATAAAGTAGAGTCTGGGGGGCCGGATAGTACGCAACCTTACTCCTACATTGTAGGGAGACTGTTTCCAAATAAGTCCACATGCATATGTGACAAGATAGTAGTGACAAAATAATAGAAGAAAAAAAATTAAAAAAATTAAAAAAATAATCCATTTATAATTATTTTTTTAAGTAGTCATAATCATAATAATAAGAAATAATAATAATACTAATAATAAAATAATAATGATAAATAGAATACATAATAAAAAGGTTATGCACACGGACTTGAAAATAATAATGAGAATAATGCTAATATACTAATAAAAATAATAGTAACGACTAATACCAATATGTAACGACAAGAAATACTGAAAAATAATAAAATAGTACTAACACATATATAAGCAAATTTCTACAAATTCATTTATATGAAGGAAAGTCCACACATATTTCCAAATAATGCCAACATGACAGAACATTGCATTAGATCCCATATCGATAGAAAGTCTAAACCAGATATCTGAAACTGGCATTGCAAACATGGTACTCAACTCAACTAGTTGAAGAACACCATACCTTCCCAAAACATAGGGTAGGAATTTAACTGACGTCAAGCCATATAGATAATTCCCCAGAGAGAAAGGAAGCAAAGGACTCAATCGAAGAAGAGTAACAACTTTGAAGCCATTTTCTCCTATTGCTTTGTCAATTGCAAGAAACTTTTTATTTCCTTCAACTAGTTTAAGAATGCGATCACGAGCAAAATATCTAGCAATCAGGAAGGCAACACTTGCTGCAACCTGGAAAGGTCAAAATATTGTCAGAAGTAGCTTCAAGAATCGAAGTTTGTTGTTTCTTCTCCTATTTGTGGATCCAATTGAAAGGTGCACTGACAAGTATAATTGGACTTACCGTTCCACTTACTGAAACTATAATGGTGCCAACTACAGAGCCAAAAAGAAGACCAGCTGACATGGTTAATGGAATTGCTGGAATTGCCAGAATCTAGAAATGCATAGGAGAATTAAACTGATCTCAGCAACAGATATAAAGTGTACACTATTTTGTTCACACAAAAATATCAATATGAGATGCATAAAGAGCCTATGGACCTCAGATTCTACAGAATTAAGTCAGAAGCATAAAAGTTTCTATCTAAA
Source organism: Erythroxylum incrassatum (assembly GCA_026546855.1). NCBI lineage: Eukaryota > Viridiplantae > Streptophyta > Magnoliopsida > Malpighiales > Erythroxylaceae > Erythroxylum > Erythroxylum incrassatum. The sequence continues at coordinate 4,420,791 of JANVCL010000003.1, read as the reverse complement.
ACAATCCAGTTCTTTACATTGGGAACTTAAGAAAAAAGAAGATTTTTTTTACTTAACTTTAACTTTTTCACTTTCAGAAAGATAAAAACTTAGAAACTTTTCAGCTGATTGGGTAAAAATTTATTCGGAACTACATGTGTTAATCTAAAAGAAACATTGTGTTAGATGAGAAACGGTAAAAACACATACTTCCAGTCCCGCATAAACTGCTACAAATAAAGCATATCCAACTGGCCCATATCCTGCTCACAAAAGCACCATGTTTCAGAATAAGAACTACAAACTTTTAAGAAATAAACATTTCCGTAACTCTACTAACAGAATGTACATTAGATAAGAAAAATGGGAGTTTCAATATCTTCGAGCTAAAATGACCGAACCCAGGAGACTCAAAGCTCAAAAGGAAGCTCATCTCCAATTCATGATATAAAAAGGGTGGCATATCTTGTGACAACCTAAATTCTCTTGCTTTCACAGGATTATCTTTTCTTTATAAGCAATCAGTTACCAATAATCTTTCCCCGTGTCTTTTTAACTCAGGCCACACCACAATGAATTATAAATTGCTGCTCTTTTGAAACAATTCACCAATGCTTTGAAATTTATCACTTGAATGCATCCTTGCCGAAAATTCCACACATTTCATAATCTAAAGCAAGTTCCTTGGTATCAACAAGAAGTTCAGAGAAAATATCAAATCCACATAGGCAATAGCTTTCATTCTAAAAAGCCAGAGATGTTGCTCTACCAAGAAATTCACCGAAAACCCCCTCCAGAAAATCATCAGTTCTTGGAAGCATAACATCGAAAAGACAGGCATTCCAATACCGCCACAAAACAGACACATAAATAAGCATGTAAATCCGACAAGACATTAAATTAATGAAAGAAATACCTTCAATAAACCCAGAAAACTGGGTCAAGAAAGCATTGATCGGTTCCTTGTAAACATAACCAACAGCGGCAAAACCACCAACAACACCAACCAGCAAAACACCTGCCAATATGGTACCTGTAACAGCAGTCTCCCCCTGCAAACCTCCTTCAGCATCACCATCAGCTTTAATTTTGTCATCATCATCTTTGGGATTCAAGAACCACCTCAAACTCTGAGGAGCATCGCTCTTTCTAAGCGTCTGCTGCTTCTTTGTTTGTTTCAGAGAGGAGCAGGGACTCAAGAAGTGAAAACGCCTACTGGGTCTAAAGCTGTGAAGAAATGAGGTACAAGATGGATAAGAAAACCGAGCGTTGGAAGCAAGACATGGAATTGGCCTTACGTTGTTGACAAGGGTACGCATGTTTCTGTTCCCCAAAAGCGGGTTTCAGATAATGGGATCGTTGGATGGAAATGGATGAATGAGGACCACTAGCAGCGGCGGTGGCGACTGTGGATGGTGTTGACAGTCAAAACTGCCATGTGAAATTTGTTACAAGCAAACCAAAGCTTTGTGGTGGCGAAGTTTGTGCTTCGTAAAAATTGCGGGCTTTTGGGTGTTCAGTGGTGCTTCTTTGATGAGTCGATAAGAAAAGATCGATTCCAATTCCTGAAATTCATCTGTCTTCTTTGTGGCTTCCTATTGTGCCACGCTTGCCTCCGTTGGGATGTTTCGATAATGAAATGTTTTCTTGTTAGGGTCCATAGGCCCGATAGGGCAGAGGCAGCATGACCAAGTCCGAACCGGACCAAGTTAGACGTAGCTCGAGCCCGAGACAGACACAACTCGCCCCAACCAATTTGTTTTAACTTAAAAATGTAAAATAATTTTATTTTTAACAAAAAAACAAAAGAAGAGATAAAAGAGAGCGAAAGCCTGCACTGAGGAACCAAGTTACAAATGGCTAAGGGAAAGAGGGATTTCCTGTCGGACGCGCCGTGGAGGGGCGGCGATGAGGACGGCGACAAATTCAAGGACGCCAAGCTCAAGGTCACCAGTCAACCTGGTGCCACCCCTACCATGCATGTTCCTCGCAAGAAGACCAACTCCAATTCCCTTGACCTCGATGACGGCGAAGACGCTCTTGAAATCGACCCTGAGCTTCGTTACAGCTTCCAGCGCAATTTTCAGGTTCTTTTTGTGTCATTTGCTTATTTTCTTTCTTGCCCATGTTCCTTTTTTGGGAAAGAATTCGACACGCATCGACTGTTTCCTTCTTATTTGTGTAGACTCATTAAATTTCTAATGTTTTAGTGATCGGGGGACACAGTGAGTTTTGGGAAAGTTGGGTTTATTGCTTGCCTTGTAAATTTGGTATAAAGCTGGAGAACTGAAATTGCAACCATTTGACAAGAATTGAACACTCATCACTCAGTTAATTGTATTTGCACACATAGATTACCGCCTATGATGAGATATAATGTGTTTACCGCGTATGATGAGATATAATGTGTTTAGTGTTATTCCCTTCTCATTTTAAGATCTTGGTATGATTGTTGTATGCTACACGAGGGAGGGTTCATGTCTGATGCTGAAGTTCAATGATTTACTTGGTACGAGGATTAAAGGGGAAGTATTTGGAGAGACACGAGCATACGTTGCATTTTTGCTTCTTGAATTTGTTTGATACCTCAGTACTTAACTTGCTGCTAGGGGTTCTATGTACAGAGCTGATTAGAAAGTTTAGGATTTCGCTGATTAAACTGATGAAAATACATGAATTTTAGTTCTGTCTTCTATGGCAGTTTACAAATTATGTGCTCATACGGCATACTCGAGTAGTACCTTAATCATCTGTTGCTTATTTTCCTTGTTGAAAAATGTCTTTAAGTTCCCATTGCATCTTCCTGAAAATTGTTTCAGTTCCCATTGCATCTTCTTTTCCTTCTTCCTATTCAGTTTCTCTAAGAAGATTCTTCTTGTTGTGTTTGTCCTTTACTTTTGCTTTAATGGGCTTAGTAGTTAACTAACTGGTTTACTACTTCATATATGCAGTTTCTTCAAAGAGTATTTAGCATCGACACCATTGTAAAGCCTCTTCCACCTGCCATGGCATATAATGTTTCTCGTAACTTGAGCTTCTTCACTCGGATATTCACACAGTTCTTTGGTATGTTTGATAGTTTGATTTACTTCTAACCTCCCTCTTGTTTGCAGATGAAAGCCTGTATGTTTGTTCTTCTTCTTTACATTAATCGAGAGTTCCATCTGCCAAGTCCACAAAAGATGGACTTCTCTTTTTTCATGAGTTTTTCATATTCGTTGATTGTTCTCTATGTGCATTTGATGCTTTGATATCTGCAATACCTCTCTGGTTGGATTTTGAATGCATTTGACTCATTAGCGCTTCTAGAACTCTAAATTATCTTTGAACATGATTGCAATTGGAACCTGGTTTTTTTATTGTGCATATTCTTACAATCACTTCAAAGAAACTACAAATATAGCAAGATTGTCATTTGTTGTTGCTGCTTTATTTACTGAATTTACTGTATTTTCTGAGGTTCTGATCAGTTATATATAATTTGCAGATCCTGAAGGAATTGCTAATGCTCAGAAATCACTCGGATTAGGGCAGGAAGAAAAGGCACGTCGTGTTCGTTAAGATTAATGTAAAATGTTTGTTTTGCTTTGTTATTGCAACTCTGGATATGAGAGGTTGAGAGCACATTAACTGTCAAGGTTGGTATCATCTTTGAAAATTATTAATTTATTTTCTAATCTTTTAAAGTTTGTAAAATCATGTCAAAAAATTTGTTTTTACTGATGTAGTTTGTTCATTAAATATTACGTGGATGTTCATCTATTAGTTACATAAGCCAAAACAATATTTTAATTTGAATTATATAAACTTTAAAAAATTAATCACTAAATTGAAGTTTGATATTAAATTAAAAAAATTTAAATAAGTTAGACACTCTTAAATCTATCATCTCTTTTGAATCTTTAGTCATTTGACCTTTTAAGTATTATCAACAAAAGCAATCAGTGTGATTGCCACAAAATGCTGCTATAAAGCCGAACATTTTAATTTCTTGACTATTAGATCGCAGAAAGTTCCAAAATCTAACCCACACGAGAGCAGTATGTCAAGAAGTTCCTGAAATTCTGAATGATCGAAATCTATTTATGTTCTGATTAATGAAGGCAACCCTTTTCAGATCACAAAGAATGGAAGAGAATGACAGTTTCTTTAAAGGTTCAGTACAACATTAAATATGGACGGATAAAGGATTGGAAAGATGATAACAAGTTTGGAACTACAAGATTCAGTATCGACTTCAACCTTAAACAAGTCGGACCCTAATCACGTGACATTCAAAGGGAACATAAAAGTGGTTTTTGTATCGAAAAGAAATGGTTTTTGGGATTAACTTAGTTTTTGAAGCAGTAACTCCCCACAGCTCACATGAATTCCTCTGATAGCATTCGTATTACCAATCTCTCTGTGTCATTTTTACTACATCTTGCTTTTGTCCCTGCATGCACATATCAGATTGACCCTTCCTTCTTTCCTGTATTCAATCAAAGAAAGCATGACACAAAGATTAGAGCAAAATCATTTGGTCTAACATTTTGGTTTAACGTGGATTCAAAATCAACAAAATAGTTGAATTAATCAAATTTTAAATTTTAAGAAAACTAATTAATTGGATTCAAAATGTTAGTAATTTAGTTCACAATATGGTCAAATTTAGTATCGAACATGAGTCGACTTTGTTCATTGTAAACCCGTTAAAATATTAATGCTAACGTAATCAATTTTTTTTATTAAAGTGACACATGTAAATAGTTGTAATTTGTAAAGCAATTAAAATATAAACAAAGGATATACCAAAAAAAAAGATAAATTAGTACATAATATAATATGACTTACATGAACCCTTGAGTTTTTGTTTGTTTTTTGAAGTAAAAATAAGGCGAAACCACACAAAACATTGACCAAGAAGGCATAGCAAATCTAACCCAAGCCAACAGGCTTAACCCATACACCCGAATCCTACTAGCCTTGCACCATCAATGTCTGAACTAATAGAAATGTCAGAAGCTAAAATGGAATCTAAAAATGAAGGACTAACACTCCAATGATGCAGGTTTGCATGTAATAAGGCTACCCGTGCAAGAGAATGAGCCGCCTTATTGGCAATTCTACGCATCCAATGAAAGGACAAATGAAGGAAATGTTGCTTGAGTGAAACACAATCAAGAGCCAAAATTCCAATCTAAAAAAAATCGATGACGGATCTGAAATAGTTTGAACAGCCGTCAAACAGTCAGACTCCACAATGACATGATCAAAATGTTTTTCCTTTAACCAAGATAGGGCTTCCGTTATTGACATAAGCTCATCAACAAAATGCCCTCTATCATCTCTGAGAATAGCAGCAAATCCTGTAGCATTCTTTTATGGAAAGACCGCCACGTCAACATTACATTTTAGATAGCCCCCCATTGGTCTAGTCCATCCAGACTCGAAAGCACGACCCTCCCCAGTGGTGCCAGTAACTCTCATAAAAGTCTCCCGAGAAGCCTGCCAGTCTTGAAGGAAACGGTCAGCGAAATTGATAATCATAGAGGAGGGGAGCTTTTTACCTTGCCATACGCGTAAATTACGGTGGTACCAAAGGCTCCAAAGCATGACTAGCTGACGATCGGTGCTGGAAATCGATGTGCTGGAAGTCGATGTATTTTGAAGTAGCTGTGATAAAATCGAGTTGACCCCATAATTAGGTACCCGCCAGCCTGACAATGATCAGACGTCTTTAGCTTGCGAACAACCCACCAGAACGTGATTTAAATCTTCTGAAAGGCCGCATATATCACAATATGTGTTGAGTTGAACTCCTTTACGACGTAGTCGGTCTTTGCAGGGGAGAAAGTCACGGAAACACCGCCAACCAAAATCTTTGATCTTAGGAGGTACAACCATATTCCAAAGCCTGTTCCATGGACCTTTGACGAAAAAATTCCTTATGTCATATGGACCCTCGACGAAAAAATTCCTTATGTCAGTATACATAGTTAGAGCCAGCTTATACCTTGATTTAACTGAATAAGCGCCATTCGAATTATGATGCCAGATAAGTTTGTCTGGCGGTTTGGAGCGAGCAATTGGGATCCTGGAAATACGCCCAACATCATAAGGAGTTAACAAACCTTCTAGTAGTTGTACATCC
>JANVCL010000003.1:4353471-4369812 GCA_026546855.1 Erythroxylum incrassatum | reverse complement strand
GTGAATTGCATTTCTTGTATTTTCTTTTACTTGTTGGGGTAATAATAAATAATAATAATTAATAATAATAAGATAATTAATAATAATAATAACAAGTTTAAAATTTATAATAAATAATAATAATAATAAGATAATTAATAATAATAATAATAACAAGTTTAAAATTTATAAATAATAATAATAATAATAGTAATAATAAGTTTAAAATTAATGATGATGATGATGAGTTTAATAATATAATTAAGAATAAAAATTGTTTATGTGAGGGAGAGGTATAAATAATAACCACTAGATTAGAATGAAAACTTGATATCCAACTCTTTGGAGGGTTTAGTAGATTCCCAAATTTAAGGGAATAATTCTATTCCCTTATAATTTAAGCCCCCAAAGCAAACACTATCTTTTTTAATTATTTCATTCCTTCATTCCCAAACCCTCAAACTAAACGCCCGCTTAATAGAGTCAAAGAGTTTTGAAATGAAACTACTCTTGACTTTAGCTTGTCAAACAAATCAATTATGTAGAATTTCTACTCCTATATTCTATAATGATCAGCACCAGTACCTTCCCACAAACAAGATACTCTTTGAATATTAAATCAGATCATTAACCATGTCAATGTGACCACTAACAGCTTTGCCAACTCGGCAAGTCAAACCACTATCATCCCTTTCCTAGTCCTGATAGCAGATATTTTATGCAAAGTCCCCCTAATCCCGACTCTATTATCAGCTCCAAATTATCCAATGTATTTTAAGTGTCAACTTATTCAAGAGCCCGTCGTCGAGTTTCTGACGGGTGATAAAATCCACAAATCTTTCAGAAGTCATTCTGTCAAACAGAACATTGAGGAAAGCACCTCCAACGACAGCTTCTTAGTGATGAATATTTTATTTAATTAGTTTACGTCTAATATTTATAATGAATGTGTTTTATTGTTATTTTTAATTAAAATCTAAAAGGTATGATTTTTTTGAAGAGTTAAAAATTAGATAAATTAAAAAATTTAAATTGTAGAAAAGATCTATTTCTTTTCTCCTATATTATAATGTGGTCATATCTCTTTTTACCACTAGACGTATGATTTGCCCTTAAAACCAGGCAAACATGACTGGTTCCTCCTTTTATTCACTAGTGGAACTTTGTTCTAACATGTAATGAAAAGATAAAAAGAGTATATATTCTCATTCCTTGATACCCTCTTCTCCACCATTTCTTTGCTCGTAGAATAAAGTTGATCAATAAATGGAAGAGAGTATATAAGTTCTGTCAATATCAGTGTGTGTGTGAGAGAGAGAGTGACAGAAAGAGCTGCTAGTACATATTAGAAAATGAAAGATGAACATGCAAGAACATGGAGTACAGATGTTTCCAAGCCAATATGCAAGTTAGAGGAATTCCTTGACCAGGAAGACACAAATCATCGAACTTAGTCAAATGTTTGTTAATACCCACATGAGACCAGTAGGATCCAATGGCAATGCAAAGCGCTAATCACGATAAAGAGAATACGTATATTAAATGTCCTTGTAATCTGCTCTGTCTTCTAATCTATCCCTTCCTGCAAAGCAAAAGTCTCAAGTAAGAAGAGAAGGTGTTGAAACTAAACTACTCCACTCGCCTTTTTGGCACTACAAATGCCTCGAGATATGGCCATTATTGTGAAGATTCTCTTTACCTTTGGTAGACCCATCGCATTTCTTTTGATTACGCAACAAAAAACAGAAAGGCTTTTAATCCCCTTGAAATAGCATAATCGTTTGCTCCAAGTTCTAAATTTGATTTTTTATGAATTTTTAAAAATTTTGAATGTCAATAATAAGCCACCCTTTGAATCCTACGACGATTTAAAAGTTTCATCGGCAATTCGAGCCTACTATAAAATCTTATGGTTTAAAATATATGAATTAAATATTATTTGCTTTTGAGGAGATATCTCTTTGGGATAGGAGATTCTCCGCCAAGAGCAAACATCTAAATCCATGTTGAGTTTTTCGATTCGTATAATTTTTAATTTTGTTATTAAAATTTATAATGTGTCACAAACATGTTCCTAAACAAATTGACTTTTAAACCCTTTTTGTTTATGTATGTTTTTAATGGATTAATTGAAAAAATTTAGTGTAACCTTTAAAGATATAACGCTTGGGAGTGACACAGTGACGGAGCCAGAAATTTCAGATAAGAGGATCTAAATATTTAATTTTTTTAAATCTTGGAGGGTCCAGTACACCACTGAACTCCAAATAACTCTGTTTTTATATAGATAAAAAATTAAGAATTAAAAATATTTAACTTTTTTTTAAAATTTTGGGGAGGGGGGCCAGTGCACCACTAGGCCTCAAGTGGCTATGTCCCTAGAGCGATATATATTGAAACAAATATATAAAGAGGACATGTGAAGACTGGCTAAGGCTAGTATAAATTGAACTAGAACCACTTGTAACATATGGTAAAATATTAAAAATTACTTTAGGAAATAAATCAATATAATGAAGAAAGTACACGGTAAAACTAAAGATAGAGTAAGGCTTGGTTTGGAGGAGCGGTGGCGGTTGATAACCTGCTAAAATCAACTTGCTGAAATGATAAGTACTTATTCTCAATAAGTACTTATGTGTTTGGGATGATTGCTGTTTTGGTAACTGTCGAAACGTGAAAATTGGTGTTTGGCAAGTGTGGTTGCGGTTACTGAAAAGAGATAAAATGACTAAAAAACCGATTGATTTAATAAACTATTAATTGTTGTACAAATAATTAAAAATATATTATTAGTCGTATAAATTTAAAATTATAAATAATAAAATATTAAATTAAAATAAGAAAATATAAATAAAATAAATTTGGTAAATAAAATATTTCATAAAACGACGATACGTTGAACTTGCTTTCTATTAGTTGTGGGTATAATGGAAAATAATAGTTATCAGAAGGTTATTAATGGAAAGTAAAATTGCTACCGCAGAAGTACTTCCTTACCACAACAGACCCTCTTTCTACTTATCGATTTCTGCGGTGGCATCGCACTTTCTTCCAACCTCTGATTATTCCCCCGCAGATCCAAACATGTGACTGCGTTTGATAAGTGCTAAGGAGAAGTTCAAGTATTGTTTGGATTTAATTACGTTTCAAAGTGTTAAAATAATGTTTAAATATAAAGTATATTCGTCCAGGTGAAGATTGTTATGTATCAATCGTTGGGTGTAAGAGTAAGGTGCGGCGGGCATAGCTATGAAAGGACTTCATATGCAGCTAGTGACGGAGCTCCCTTTTTTTTTTTTTGGATAAATGGTAAATAGTATTTATCCAAAAGAAATATTTACATCTGTATAAGGGTATACCCTAATCAGCTACAACAAGGCAAAATAAATCTAGAAATTCCTTTACACTCATAATAAGATTAAAAACATCTCATTTTGGTACATTACAACCGAAAAGACGCTGGGACAAAAATTACATGAAGCATTAAACAGCTAACACATAGTTCAGCTTAACATCAAAATAAAATGGGTTCATGTGTATATAACTCCTTTTGTAGTTATAGACATGATGTGCTTGAACAAAGTGTCAGTGGACGTGGAAATAGAAACTGCGTGGATTGAGATAATAATACTTATTTTTAAATATTAAGTTATTAAATAACTTACTTATTCAATTTTAGAATTTTATTATATATCGTAAAAATTAATTAAGACAAATTTTAAAATTTGAATGTTACAAATAATAGTAATAATAATTTTATGTTAAAAATGACTATAATTTTATTATTTTTATAAATTTATTTATTATAAACATATTTAAAAATGAAATTTAATTCTTAATAATTCATATTAATATGTTACGTGGAAATCACTTTTTATTGAGTTACGAATACAACAATCACTACTACTACTAATAGAAATTTCGTGAGATGTAAGGTCTGAGAAGGCCTAATAGTGCCACCTTATTTCATTAATAAAGAGATTGTCTCAAAATGATGCACGGACGAAAAAATAAAATAACATAAAAATAAAAAATAAAAAAGAAAAGGAAAAAATAAAAGAAAAAGGAAGATCCGCGGGTGCAATCTTGGTTCTAAATGAAAAAAGATACTTTGTTACGAAGACTTGGTTAACTAGGAAAGATGCTTGGTGGATAAGAGAGTGGTCTGCTCTGTTTCTTTTTTTGTTGAAAAATTCAAAATAAGTATACTCTTGACTCTCCAAGATCAAAGGTGAGACAAAAACCGCTATGTAATGAGTAAACAAGGCGAAAACAAGTTTTTTTTATTAAAGGGAAAAAGACGAAATAGATTACAAAACAAGTTTGAGGAAACAGATCCCCGACATATCCTCTAATAGGATACGATGGCACCCGATAGGTGTAGTATCAAAAAATGTGACTCCGACATCAGAATGTTCTGCATGAGTGGCAAGCCAGTTAGCACATCTGTTGCTATCTCGGTATACTTGTCAATGAACAACAGGCCAGTTCCGCGTGAGCAATTCATGGATACCCGTGACAATGGGGTTGAGAGTCGTGGAGTGGTTGTCCGAGGAAGAGTTGATATGGTGCACCGCGAGAAAATCTACCTCCAGTTCTAGTCGACGGAAGCCCAGGTCCCAGGCGAGCGATAGCCCTGTAAAAACTTCCTAGAGTTCTGCAGACAACGAAACGCACCATCTGAGATTCTGTGTGAATCCTCCAATCCAGTTGCCGTCACTATCTTGTATAAGGCCACCTGCCATAGCTGAGCACTGGGAGCAATTGCATGCGCCGTCTATGTTTAGTTTTACCCAACCAGGGGACGATTTACTCCAACCGATGAGTTGCTCTTGACGAGGATGGAACCTGGTATTTACCGGGCTTTGCCACATGGTAGACTTGTGGATCTGATCTGCATAAGCCAAAATGAGAAAAATAGGTGAGGGAGGCCAAGTGAAATGTTCATCAAAGAGTGACATATTCCTCCACGTCCAAAGGAACCAACACGTCGTTCCAAAAATAACCACCCAATCATGATCCAGAACACGTCGGTGTTGTTGGAGGTTTTTAAAGAGCCACTGTCGATTCAGCATAGTGAAGAAATCAGTATTAGCGAGGTCTAACGTTAAGGTGTCCCACACTTATCGAGCTTTAGTGCAGTCCCGCACATCGTGAAGAGAAGATTCTTCGAGGTTGCACTGATGATAGGTATTGTCGATAGTGAGTTGCTTTCGGACATGTTGGTTGGTGAGTAAACGATCCTATGCTAGTAGCCATAGGAAGGACCGTACTCGTTGTGGTCTCGGCCACTGCCAGATGACCTTCCAGACCCCATGTGTCGAATTGTCTTCGTGGCCCATAATTATGGAATAAGTTGATGCTATAATGAAGAGATCATTGTCGGAAACCCCCATATCAACTTATCCTGACCAAGATAATGCTTAGGTGGAAACGTGCCGGCGATTAAACGGCAAATCGGCGTTGGGAGGCAAGGTTGAAAAGCTACCCAATTCCAATTGCCCGTTGAATCCATAAAATGGTGGACGCTAAGGTTAAGAGATGACTCAGGGATTGGGTGTGTGGTGTAGGAAAGAAGCGGTCCTGCTCCCGCAATCCAAGGGTCAAGCTAGAAATGCGTCCGAGTGCCATCTCCGATCATCCATTTCATGCCTTGTGACACGATGTGCCAGGTTGACTTAATGCTTCGCCAAATCATTGAGCCCCTTGTGGTTTCGATAGAGGTGGGGATGTTGTTGGCGTCGAAGATATATTTACCATAGAGAACTTTGACCTATAAAGTTGTAGGTTTAACGATCAATGACTAATTGAGTTTTTGCTAAGAAGGCATCGTTTGTCTCACGAATTTTTCGAATGCCAAGACCCCCCAGATCCTTTGTTTTACAAACTTCATCCCAGTTGACTAAGTGGATCCTTTTTTGTCACGAGACGACCCTCACAGAAATTGTCTCATAACTTTCTCCGATTCGTCACATAGACTGCGAGGCAATCGTACTGTCTGCATTGTGTAACTCGGGATAGCTGCTAAAAGAGATTGAGTCAAAGTGAGGCAGCCAGCAAAAGATAGCAGTCGGGCTGACCATCCGGATAAGCATTGTTGGACCCTATCGAGTATGTATTGATATGTTCTTTTGCCGACTCGTTGGTACAAAAGAAGAACGCCAAGATAATGCCCTAGGTCAGTCGTCATGTGGAATCCTAATTCGCGGCTTAAGGAGTGACACGTTGAGGAAGGGATATTCTTGGAGAAATAGCATCTCGATTTAGCCGGGCTAACGCGTTGTCCAGAAGCCGTACAGAAAGAATTCAAAATATCCCGAATGACGATCATTTGATCTATGGATGCTTCTAAGAAGAGGATGAGATTGTCAACAAAGATTAAATGGGAAAGGGGCGGACCATGTCTGCTCAATTTTATCGGCTGCCAGCTTCCTTGGGACACAGCTTGAGTAATCGCATGAACAAGGCATTCCATGCATAGGACAAATAGATAGGGAGAAAGTGGGTCCCTCTGTCGAATATCTCTAAAGGGAGTAAAAGCATCGCTGAGCTCCCCATTCCAGTTCACTTGGATAGAGACAATTGATATGCACTTCATGATGAGAGTAATCAGCGAATCCAGAAGACCAACATCTAGCTGAGTGTCCTGAAGAAAGTCCCAAGACAACTGATCATACGCTTTCTCCAGATCCAATTTAATAGCCATTATCCACTTGCGACCAGTTTTCCTTTTCATGGAGTGGATGACGTCTTGGGTGATAATGATGTTGTCTGTAGTAAGGTGCCTTGGAACAAAACTACACTAAGTGGGAGCTACAAGCTCTTCGAGATACGGTTTAAGCCTATTCACAATAATCTTTGTGAAAGCTTTGTAAAGAACAGAGCATAGAGCTATTGACCTGAACTGCGATATCGAAGAGGGGGATAGAGTCTTAGGGATAACGACCATAATGGTTCGGTTGAGTGTCGACTCCCAGGCTTCGTGCCGAAAGATGCGTTGTAAAAATATAGTTAGAGAAGGTCCAATAGTGTCCCATTGGGATTGGTAGAATAATGCGGTGAACCCATCACATCCTGGAGCTTTATTTGGAGCCATGGAGAAGAATGCCTTCTTAACTTCATCTGGGCTTATCTGTTGGGTGATGTTAGCTTTCGCTGGATGCGAGAGAGGATGGAAATGACCATGAATATGCTAGGCTGTGGGGAGATGGTGTCGGAAAGATATAAATCTTTGAGATAATTCCGCACTAATCTTATGATATTCAAGGTGTCTGAGACCACATTGTCATTACCGCCGATTAAAGAAATGATTCTCGTTTGTCGACGTCTGGTCCTTGTGATTGTGTGGTAATAGTTTGTATTCCTATCTCCCTGTCCTAACCACTAGCTTCTAGAACGCTAGCGCCAGAATAGTTCTTTTTGGTAGAGGACTTACTCTAATTCAGTCTGCAGATATTCCTCGAGCTCTCGCAAGGAGGACAAATCAGTGTCTTTAAGATGTTTTTGGATTCCTTCGATACAAGCCATGAGATGCTTTTTACGGTGGAAGATGTTTCCAAAAACGTTTTCATTCCACTGTTGGAGTTTGTCCGATAGATTTTGGATCACACCACTAAAGTAGGAGTTGTTTGGTTTCTAGTTCTTAGCTACCACTTGGTCAAAGCAATTGTGGGTTAGCCAGGCTGATTGAAATCGAAAAGGGCGACCCAACTGAGTAGGAGGGTCGGTGTTTTGAAAATTATAAGAAGAGGCGGATGGTCCGATTTCAAGAAAGGCAACTGAGTAACTCTGGTGGTGGGAAAACTGAGTGCCAAGTAGTAGAACAGAAGGTGGGATCCAATCTAGCTTGAATTTGTTCGCACCACCACGTGAACCTCGGATCGGAAAATGCAAGATCCTGAAGGTTACAATTGTGCACGCAGTCTTGAAAATGAGTATTGACAATGGGTTGGAGACGTGATCCTCTGCGTTTATCGGCACTTTCCAATTTAGCATTGAAGTCTCCCCCCAACAGCCAAGGTTTATTAGTGAGCCTTGCCAGACTCGGCAGATAATGCCGGAGGAATTTTTGTAATGCATAGGTAAGGCTAGCATAAATGGCAGTGAATTCAAACGTCAACTGATCCCACTCAATGCTGGCATGTATGAATTGTCGATGAGCAAGCTGAATTCGAACTACGACATCATCTTTTCACAGCAGCCATATTCCTCCCGAATAGCCTTCTGCCTCTACCCGGAATGATTTACTGAATCCCAAATTTCTTATAACTTTCATCGCGCAATCTCCGCTAATCCGTGACTCGACCAATACGACCAGCCGAGGTTTACGTCTTTAACGACGCAAAGAGTAAACAAAAAGAAAGCTTGGATGCAACGTATAATGGCACAGATAGAAAAGCTTGGACAGCTTCCGAACCAGAAGGTAGCATGGAACAGTAACGTAGTAGTAAGTGATTGGTATCAAATATTAGGGATAATAACAAAAATTTTTTACTCATATTTAATTTTTATATGATTTAATTTATAAATAACTAAACAATTTGTAATTTATTAATTAGTTTTGTTAATAATAATAATAATAATAATAATAATATTATTATTATTATTATTGTTAATTTTTATCTTCTTCTTATTATTATTTTGCTTTTTCTTTTTCTTTTTATTGTCACTACTCTTCTTCTTCTTTTTCTTCTTATTATTATTATTAATAAAAAATTATATTTGCAAGTGACAAGAGAGTGAGACAGGCTGTTGGAAAAAACAAAGGGAGGGAAAGGACCTGTCCAGAGGGAGAAAAGTTGCCTTTACCTATTACGTTGTAGAATGTCCAAAATAATCAAACTCTCAACGCGTAAACAATAAAAGAAATCTGTGCACATTAGGAAATAAAAAATGGCCTTAGTTTGGTTTGAGAATAATCTCGATCCTTTCGGCCAATTTACACCATTGTTCTGCCCTTTCCATTTTATACAGAGCAAGTCCCTACCCATCAAACACCTGCAACTTTTAGAGTTTGACGAGGCCAATTAAGGCAATCCTGATGGCTTCTTCTTCATCATCCGCTGCTTCTGCTAGCAAGTACGATGTGTACCTTAGCTTCCAAGGCACGGACACGGGAAGTGGTTTTATTAGTCACCTAGTCGCGGATTTGGTCCGGAACCAAATAGAGATAGCTCCCTTAGACAACACGGGTCCAGACCAAACAGGAGAGGCGACCAATACCTCACAGGTTGACTTGGAAAAGATCGAACAATCGTACGTTTCCGTCGTGGTATTTTCGGGTTCCTACGCGGAATCCGAACGGTGCCTGGAAGAGCTCGTGCATATAGCTGAGTGTGTCAAGACCAAGGAGCAGATGATGGCCTTGCCGGTGTTTTATCAGGTGGACCCCACCGATGTCCAGGAGCTGACGGGAAGTTACGGAAGGGCTATGGCTAGGCATGGAGAGGTGTTTGGGAGAGATCCAGGCAAGGTGGAGATGTGGAAACGTTCCCTGAAGGAAATTAGCAATAGAAGTGGGCGGGTTTTACAGGACATTGCGTATGCAACTTCCTTATCATAACTGAGTTGATGCAATTCCTTGATTTTGGCCCTTTCCCACATGATTCGGTTTACTCGTGATCTTGTTTTACTTGGTATTTCCAGGACAGAGGCAACGCTAATCGAAGAGATTGTCGATGACATTTGGAAGAAGCTGGAGTCTTTGCCTGGCGGTGACCCTGATGATGGCTTTGTGGGAATGGATTCTCGCCTCAAAGAAGTTGAATCCTTGGTAAGCGTAGAAGAAGTCAAGTCTATTGGAATTTGCGGGATGGGCGGGGTAGGCAAGACGGCCCTTGCTGAAAATCTTTATCATAGAATAGCTGCTGACTTTGAAGGTCGATGTTTTGTGAGTGTAAGAGAAGAGTTGGAAAGATGCACTTTAGTTGCCTTGCGAGATAGAATTCTTTCCAAAGTTTTGAACGTGGAAGGTTTAAGAATAGGCACTCCAAAGATATTGCCATTACCAATCAGGCGAAAGCTGCAACGGACAAGGGTACTTGTGGTTCTTGACGATGTAAGTGACCATAACGAATTTGAAACTTTGGCAGGAAGGCATTTTCGGTATGGCAAAGGAAGCAAAATCATTGTGACGAGCAGAGATAAGCATGTTCTTCAAAAAGGATGTGACAGAACGTACGAGGTTAAGAAATTGGGTTACCGCCATGCTTGGAATCTCTTTAGAAGTCACGCTTTCAAGCAAGATCACCCAACAGAGATGCTTATTGATTTGACTAGAGAGGTGTTGAAGTATGCTGATGGAATTCCATTGGCTCTTAAGGTCTTAGGCTCCGCTCTGTATGCGAAAGGTGTCGGATATTGGGAAGGCATGTTGGAAAAACTTGAAAAGGTACCTCCCAAGGAAATCACACAAGTCCTGAGAATAACATTTGAAGAGCTAGAGGAGCATGAAAAGAGCATATTTCTGGACATCGCTTGCTTCTTTAATGATGCTGATAAGAACAATGCCAAAATATTCTGGGATGCATGTGGATTCTATCCGATCAGTGGAATTAGAAATTTGAAGGATAAGTCTCTGATTGAGATCTCGAAACATAGGGTAAGAATGCATGATTTACTTCGCCAAATGGGGCAGGACATTGTCCGGCAAGAATGCGTTCAGGAACCGGGGTATCGCAGCAGATTGTGGGATCCTAAGGATGTCTATCATGCATTGTCAAAACAAAGAGTAAGCCATATGTATATGCAGAGTTGAACTTAATGTCGATATTTGCGTTCCTATTGTTAAAATTAATTTGATGTATTTGGTTAGGTGAGCGAGAAAATTGAAGGCATATCACTTGACATGTTAAGAGCAGGAGAAATACAACTAAGTCCTGAAATCTTCTCAGAGATGCATAACCTCAGGCTGCTGCGGTTTTACCTGTTAACCTCAAGTTGCACCAAGTTACACCTCCCTTATGGCCTTCATTCTCTTCCAGATCAACTGAGGGTTCTCCATTGGACCAAGTATCCCTTGAAATACCTGCCATCGAACTTTTGCTATTCGAGCCTCGTTGAACTTCGGCTTCAGAACAGCCAGATCGAGCAGCTCTGGGATTCAGATAAGGTTGTGGCTTCAATATATCACACTTTTTATGACAGGCTAACTTAGATGATATTACTGATATTTTTATGGAAAGGTTCCTGCTTTCTAACCTTGAGGTTTCCTTTCTTCTTGCTGTTCTTTCATTTTTTGTGCAGTGCCTCGGAAGCTTGAAAATTATCAACCTGAGCAACTCCACTAATCTTATCAGAATATCGGATCTCTCGAAAATCCCAAATCTAGAGGATCTTAATTTAAGAGGGTGTAAGAAATTGGAGGAGGTCCCGCCGTCTATTGGTTACTTGAGAAAGCTAGCTTCGGTGACGCTTGATGGTTGTTGCGAATTGCCAGAGATCCCCTCGTCACTCGGATGTCTTAAGAACCTCAGTTTCCTCAGCTTAGCTGATTGCACTAATCTCAGCAGAGTTCCAAGCTGTTCTGATATGACAAATCTTGAATACCTGTCTCTGTACTTCTGCCCAAAAGTCGAAGAGTTTCCTGAGGTTCCTATGATCATAAAACAGTTGGATTTGAGTGGGACAGCAATACAGGAAGTGCCATCATCAATCGGCCAGTTCACCAGGCTTGTTCGCTTAGGCTTCGGTTACTGCCCTCGGCTTGAGAGTCTCCCAAGCAGCATTGGTGATCTGGAAAATCTTGAAGAACTTTATCTTGTTGGATGCCCGAAGCTAGCAGGCATTCGAGGTTGTACCCAAAACTTGACATCCCTGGTATCTCTAAGAATGACTTTCCAGGATGCAGATGGATTGCCAGAGGACTTGGGGAACTTGGACTCCTTGGAAGAGCTAATCATAGTTGAAAGTGCTATAACAGACGTGCCGCTAGCTGTGAGTCATTTGAGCAAACTCAAGGACTTAAGTCTCTGGAAATGCAAAAGCATTGCATTCTCTCCATTTGCAGCTCTTAGCAGCCTAAGCATTCTAAAAATAATGGATTGTGGCATATCCGAAATCCCTGACGGCCTTGGATCATTGACATCGTTGACAGAATTGCATCTGCGAGAACCAAATCTGAAGAGCATACCTACAAGCATCAAACAACTATCCAATTTGGTCCTGCTTAAGGCACAAGGTTGCAAGAAGCTTCATAGTTTACCTGATCTCTCGCCTCGCCTCAAACTTCTAGATGTATATGACTGTACTAGACTGAGATCCGTGTCAGGATTAGGCAGCTTGATTGAATTCCATCCAGACCATGGAGCTAGTGAAGAGGAATTCACCTTTGGAAATTGCTTCAACTTAGATGAAGACACACGTGACATTATTGTTGGCAACGCCGAACTCAAGATCCTTCGTTTCTTGAATTGGATGCTCAATGAGGTCCATCTCTCCCACCCTCTCATTCCATGCACCTTATTCACTTGCACTTTTTCTTTTTCTTTTTTTTAATTATCAACAACATAATCGCATCATTAAGTATCAACCAAATTAAGGGCAACACTCATAACCGCTCGCACATACGGCGAGACTTAGTACCATTGGACCAAGAAGCCACCGACGTATCCACTTGCACAAGTTCACTAAAACAACCTTGCATTTGTTGATGATAACAGGAGTACGACGAAATGGATTCCGACGAAGAGCAACATCCTAGTGCAAATCCATTCATAAGTGACCTCATTTTCTGCCTCCCAGGAACCCGAATTCCCAACTGGTTTGAGCATCGAAGTATCGGATCATCGATGACAATCACTACAGACAACCAGCGGTTACTAGACCTACGTCGGCTTGCATTTTGTGCTGTTGTTGTATGCAACGACCCTTTTGCTCTTGAAGCATCAACCATCATCTGCGACCTCCAAGTAATAACCAAGTCCGGACGTACCCTTAAGCTACACTCGTTTCACCAATCTCCTTCCTTCCTCGACGATTACGGGGAACGTTTCCTTCGATCAAGTCATGTGTTTATTTGGTACCATTCTAATTTTTGTTACGATCAGAGTCAGTATTATTTCACAGAGGCCACGTTCGAGTTCTATCCAGTGGATTGGGAAGGCCAACGTTTGGCTTGTGAGGTGATGAGTTGTGGTGTTTCCACGGTAGGGAGGAAGTTTGGGGTGAGGGAGGTGGTTTTTGGAGATGAGGAGGATGATGAAGAGCCAATTGAGGATAAATTTGAGGTGTCTTTGCTAAAACGGCCGAGAATCAGATAGCCATTCTTTTACGAATTGGTAATGTGATAACTAATTCAAATAAGCATCCAAATAAGTTTAGCAGTGGATCATATAATTGTGTCGCTATTTAATGCTTAATGCCTATATCAAATCAAGGTGAAATTTGTCGTTCCTAATTATAAACTGAAAACTCCCAACATAGGGTTTAATACAAGTGGCAAAAGATTTGAATTCGCTTAACTAAGATCTCGAGTTTGAGAATGAAGAAAAACTATGACGAGAGAGTTGTGAAAATAGTAGTGAATACTAGTTTATCACCCAATTAAAAATTATAAACCGAAGACTTTGCTTCTTGGTCTATAATTATTTGATATTCGTCCATCCAGATTCTAATGTAAAATCGGATTCCATATTCAACTCTAAAACGATGTCGCTTCTGTAAATTAATTGATTAATTTCCATCTGATTGTGTGTTTTCTCCATTCTGATACTCTGCTTTTTTGTTTTCATTTTCTAGTTTTGAGTGGAAGAGTTGTTGGTGTGCAAGTGGATGACCGCTCCCTGGATTGTAGATGTCTCTGTATTAGCCCTTATAGCAATAGCTTTTGCATTAGCTTAGGTGGGGGGTGGTAATTGTTAGGTCCTGGATTGGGGAGATCTTGAATGTTTTCTGTGAATTGTTGGGGATGAGCTGATTTTTTGATGTGGCTCCCGAGGTTTTAGCACAATCCTTTCCGTTTCAGTCTGTGGTACTTCTTTTGCTGGTTTTGATTGTATTTTTGAATGTATTGTTAGGAATGAGGCCAGCCTTATCGATGACATAGTCAGAGACGTTTCAAAGAAATTGGAGCTTTTGCCTTTTGATGATGTCAATGATGATGGCTTTGTTGGACTTGATTCTTGCATTTCAGAAGTTGAGCTGCTATTGTGGAGGAATGATGTGAAATCTGTTGGCATTTGGGGGATGGGCGGGATTGGTAAAACAGCTCTGGTGGAGAAGTTGTTCAGCAAGATTTCTTCCAAGTTTGAAGATAGTTGCTTCATTAATGTTGGAGATGAATTGGGGAATAGCTCATTGGTTGGGCTGAGAAACAGGATCCTTTCAATGTTGCTCAAGGTGGAAGATCACACAATTGGCACACCAAGCGTGCTATCCATGCCAACTAGGAGAAAGCTTCAGAAGAAAAAAGTTCTAATTGTTCTGGACGATGTAAACAGCCATCAACAGATAGAAACATTGGCAAGGCACCACCAATTAAATGGTCCAGGAACCAAAATGCTCATAACTAGCAGAGACAGACAGGTACTGAAAAAGGGATGCGATAAGATGTACGAGGTTAGGAGATTATCTTATCGTCATGCTTCTCAGCTTTTCAAAAAGCATGCTTTTCTAGAATCTCATTGCACAGAGAGGTTCATGGATCTGTCAAAAAGGCTAGTGAGATATGCAGACGGTATTCCCAAAGCTCTTGAAGTTTTAGCCTCCAAGCTACACAACAAGGGATCAAAACAATGGGAAAATATGCTGTCGAAATTGGCAAATTTTCCTGATAAAGAGATCAGTGAAGTTCTGAAGAAAAGTTATGATCGGTTGGAAGATAATGAAAATATTATATTTCTCGATATTGCATGTTTTTTTGTTGGGGAAGACTTGGATTGTGTTAAAAGGTTCATAGATGCCAGTGGTTGTGATGCAACTAGTGCATTGAAAAGTTTAGAAGACAAGTCTCTCATCAAGATTTGGAGAAAAAGGGTGGTCATGCATAATTTAGTGCAAGAAATGGGTCTGGACATAATTCGACAACAGTCCCTTCAAGAACCTGGACAGCGTAGCAGGTTGCGGGATCCTAAAGATATTTGTAGTATAATTCAGAAACAAAGGGTATGTCTAACAATGAAAGTAGTGCCCTTTGGGTAGTTGTTGTGTTTTGCTTTTCTGCTCAGTAATTCTCCTTTTGGCTTACAGGTAAGAAAAAAGATCGAAGGTATGGTACTTGATCTGTCACAAATTCAAGATGTACATGCAAGTTCTACATTTTTCTCACGGATGCACAACCTTAGATTGCTGCGTTTCTATAATTCATACCCTGGAAGCCAGAAGGTGTTCCTTCCAGATGGCCTTGAATTTCTACCAGATGGGCTTAGAAGTCTTGTATGGTACAAATACCCTTTAAAATCTTTGCCATCAGCTTTTAATCCGGCAAATCTTGTTGAACTTCGCATGCCTCATAGTCAAGTTGAACAGCTCTTGGACTCTGACCAGGTAATAATAACAAAGTGAGAAATAATTATGGTTAGGGATACATATACTCTTTGAGCTTACCTTGTTTCTTCTGTTGCAGTATCTTAGGAACTTGAAAGTAATTGACCTAAGTGACTCCAAGGAGCTAATAAGAATTCCTAACTTGTCCAAAGTTCCTGACCTTGAGGTTCTCATTCTGAAGGGTTGTATCAAATTGGTTACAGTGCCATTGTCTATCAGCCAAAGGAAGCTGACGTATCTTTCATTGCAAGGTTGCATAAGTTTGAAAGAGCTACCCTCTTCCATTGAATGCTTGAGAAACCTTTCCTACCTGAGCCTAGAAGATTGCAAGAATCTCTGCACTTTCCCGAGATTTGGCAAGCTGACAAATCTTAAGTTCCTTTCTCTTCATCAGTGTTCACAGTTGACTCAGTTTCCAGATCTTCCATTGTATCTAAATGTGCTAAACTTAGGAGGGACAGAGATTACGGGAGTTCCTCCATCAATTGGGCAGCTTTCTAGGCTTTACAAGTTAGATATGAGTTACTGCACTAAGCTAGAGAGTCTTCCGGACTCTATTGGTGATTTGGTACATCTTGAACAGCTTAGTATTGAGGGATGCTCAAAGCTTGCAAATTTTCCAGATTGCTTTTGCAACTTGAAATTTCTCAGCTCTCTTAAAGTAACTTTTCAGGATCCAGAACGGTTCCCAGAGAAGTTAAGGGACGTGGAAACATTAAAGCACCTTTGGCTGGCTGATTGTAGCATAACAAAAATCCCATTCTCTGCCAGTCACATGAGCAAACTGGAAAGTCTGGAGTTTTGGAGGTGTAAATCTCTTGTTTTGACTCCTCTCAGAGGTTTTAATAATCTAAAAGTACTACAAGTAAAGTTTTG
>JANVCL010000003.1:4330508-4342534 GCA_026546855.1 Erythroxylum incrassatum | reverse complement strand
GTACTAACCTCAACAGAGGATTTGTCTAATTACTTTCACTCAAAGACAATAATAAATAAAATAGCTCAAGTGTTTAATCAACTGAAAATTAAATAACAAAAATACTTAAGATAAAGAAGACTTCCCTATGAATTTGTCTTCACAAAATAACTCAGCTGAAAGCTTTCGCCATAGTTAATTCTTCCGTGGCACAAATCACGTTGCTGCCCATACTGCCTAATGTTTCCAAGAAAAATTACGCAGTCCATTGCCCACAAGTAATTGACGCAGATTGTAAAAACTCAGAACCAAAAGAATGATTGTGCAGGCCAGCAAAGTTTATTTCGGAGACATATGAAACCTCCACTAAATCAATGATTCACGCGCACATCAAAGCCACTTACATCAATTATCAAATAACATAATACTTGGCTTATCAAAATCACATCCGCGCAACTCAAAATACCATCGACAGTACACCACCAAAAACTCCCTGAAATCAAATATCTATTGACTTAAAACTTGGCTCCACCAAAAGATCTTGCACAACTAGAAAAAAATCCTTATCCTTTTTCACATGACCACCACTTTGAAAAAAGCCACACTCTTTTTAATTTTTTGCCGAACGTTCTAAGTTTTTCTTGACTTGCGTAAAAACACTTGGATGTTTACCAAAGTCAGGAGATCTATTCACATGCATTGGATAGACTTGAATATTACATTAAAAATATAATGTATATATTGGATAGAAATGTAGCAGAACATATCTTCTCAATTTTCATCACAGATGCAATCTTTAATCCATATAATAATTTTAATTATTTTATATATCTAATTTAAAATGTTAAAATTAAATAAAAAATATATAAAATATATTCTAACAAGGTGAAATCTTAAAATATTTTACGTATAACACGAGTGTTTTCTTAGAAAATTTGGATGAACACAGTCTATGATATAGGCGTGACCTATGTCGTGTTTCTTATTGTTTTTTTTTTTTGAAAGGTCGTGTTTCTTATTGTTAACTAGAGATGAAGGCACAAATTAAAGACGTGTTCATGTTAGAGTGGTTCAAGCGTTTTCATAAAAGACAAAATACGAGGCACAGTTGTATCATATACAGTGTCTAAGTACGTAGAGAAGCAATAAATTTACGGTTTGGGGAATACACGCGTGGTTGAGCCCATGTTCATGTACGGCAAGAAACAGTGAGATCCACGACCTATGATAGACATAGTCATGACTCAAGTCATATTGCGATAATAAGCCTTATTTATAAATACATTTTTTTGACATTATTTATAAATACATTTTTAGTATAATATAAAATTTAGGAGAATTTTATAATTTATTATAATCATGATTGATTTTTGTTTGGTTTCTTAAAAGTACAAGTTGTATTGAACGATACTAGCTAAAAGTTTACAATTAATTATATTTATGTAAATCTTCCTCAAGTTGAGTACTATTGATCGAATCCAAATTTTCTGTTTAATATTATAGTGTCCTATTGTATCCAATAAATCTTAATCATTTATTTACGTGGGTCCTGCATGAATCTCGCGTGAAACTCGTAAAATAAATGACTGAAATTTTATGAAACAAAATAAGAAAGAATAAAACTGGACAGAGAATCTAGACTCCCATTAATCAATATAATGAAATTAGCTGCTATAAACAAACACATCCAGTTGATCGAAGCCACATCCTGACATAATTCCGACGATGATATCAATGATTGAGACATTTTTATTGATTCAGTGCTACATCGGCACACAATTTCCTGGATTCATAAACAAACCATGTAGAATCAATCTCATGCACTATTAATTTATTGTCATGCGAGCTTTGTCACCATCTAGTGGTAGTTTTATGTCATTAGTTAGCGAGAACGAGTATGGCCGGCCAACACAATATTGCCTCTCTCTCGAACCTTGATTTCTTCACCCTTTTGTCGTCAAACAATGTCAATGATTCCCCCTTTTTCAGGTATATATAACACGTAACTTGCTTCACTCTTGAGCCTTCTCAGAGAGCACAATCATGTTTAACTTCCAAAGAAACCCTTTTCCTCTGATATTCTTCTTCCTATCCTACGTTGTTGTTCCTTGTCTGTGTTCTATGTCTAACCAAACACTTACTAGATGTTTGATTCGACATGGGATTACCAACTTCACAACGTTTCCTTCCCCTGACAACGAGTCTACATCTTACTTTGAGCTCCTACATTTCTCCATTCAGAATCTCCGGTTTGCAGAACCTGCAATTCCAAAACCATCCGCCATAGTCCTGCCAGAAAGTGTTGAACAGCTAGTGAAGAGCGTTATGTGCTGCAGAAAAGGATCGTTGGGTGCAAGAGTAAGGTGCGGTGGGCATAGCTATGAAGGGACTTCATATGCAGATAGTGACGGAGCTCCTTTTGTAGTTATAGACTTGATGAACTTGAACAAAGTGTCAGTGGACATAGAAACAGAAACTGCGTGGATTGAAGGTGGTGCAACACTGGGTGAAACATACTCCGCGATTGCTGAGGCGAGCACAGTCCACGGGTTCCCCGCCGGTTCTTGTCCAACAGTTGGAGTTGGTGGCCATATTAGCGGTGGTGGGTTTGGTCTGTTGTCCAGAAAATACGGACTTGCAGCAGATAACGTGGTCGATGCACTTCTAATTGATGCCAGTGGGAGATTGTTGGACCGTGAAGCCATGGGAGAGGACGTGTTTTGGGCGATTAGAGGAGGTGGCGGCGGTATGTGGGGCATTATTTATGCTTGGAAGATAAAGTTAGTGAAAATTCCAAAAGCCGTAACAGGGTTTATAGTCTCTAGACCTGGCACTAAGATTCACGTAGCTGAGCTTGTGAATAAGTGGCAATTCCTAGCACCAACATTGAGTGATGACTTTTACGTGTCATGCTTTGTCGGTGCTGGTTTGCCTGAGACTAAATCGATAGGAATCTCGGCTACATTTAAAGGGTTTTATTTAGGTCCAAGAAGTGAAGTTATGTCCATTGTAAATCAGCTTTTTCCTGAGCTGGACTTACGTGAAGAAGATTGCATAGAGATGAACTGGATAGAGTCCACTCTTTTCTTCTCAGGACTAGCTGAAGGCAGCTCAGTATCAGACTTAAACAACAGGTACTTGAAGGGGAAGAATTACTTCAAGGCAAAGTCAGATTATGTGAGAACTGAAATTCCTTATGCAGGTATAACGGCTGCACTGGAGATACTTGAGAAAGAGCCAAAAGGGTATGTCATATTGGACCCGTACGGTGGTATGATGCATAAAATAAGTAGTGAAGCCATAGCTTTTCCTCACAGAAAAGGCAATCTCTTCGCTATTCAGTACCTGGTGGAGTGGAATGAGAAGGATAACAATAAAAGCAATCGGTACCTACACTGGATAAGAGAATTCTATAATCTTATGACACCCTTTGTGTCAACTGCTCCAAGAGCTGCTTATATCAATTACATGGACTTTGACCTTGGAGTTATGGGGTTGATTAGTAGCCATAATAGCCATGCTCCACCTCCTGATGCTGTGAACACTGCCAGGGTTTGGGGTGAGATGTACTTCTTGAACAACTTCGACAGGTTGGTCAGAGCCAAGACTCTGATTGATCCAAACAACGTTTTCAGCAATCAACAAAGCATCCCACCAATGTCAAGTTCGGAAGATATTGTAGCTAAAATTTAAGAGTAATCCCTGTACATTATTAGAACTGGCTGTAAGCGATCATGTACGTGTGGAAATCTGTCTCTTCACTGTCTTGCTTCATTGAAAAATCAGAGATTTGGTTTATCTTTCTATAGATTGTTAGACATTGTTGTACACAACCTTATCCTCATTTGATAAAGAGACTGATTTTTATAGACCGCATTGTTGTAAAAGTTTTATTTTTTGTTGTCATAATTATGAGCTAATTATTTGCATTATAATAATTTGTTTTATCATTTACTTATATAAAATTTATTTTTAAATTATATAATAAATTCACGTGATTTTTTAATAAAAATCAATTGAATTGAGTTTATTAACAATTAATTAATGAATTGAGAAAAATATTATTCAAGTTAGTTAAAGTTAATTTATTTTTATATTTTAATTTTTTATGTATTAAAAATAAATAATATGATAGAAAGTTAGAAACCTTACTTTATAACGTGGAAAATATAAATAATATTATTTAAAAAATAGAGACTTAGGAAAATAAAGAAGCTTTGAAAGAGAGATCTTATCAAGTAAATGAGAAGGGATTAGAAAGGTGTGGTTCAGACAACATGGGCCTAAAAGCCTTTTGATTGGGTCCTAACTTCATAGTTTTAAGTTCAGAGAACGCACAAAGAAGGCCGCGAAAGACCTGGGGAAGAGTGTAAAAATGGCGTGTTTGGGAGTGAGTGGAACGTATTTATGTTCATCCTTGAACCGGCCTAAGAACTTCTGCTCTCAACCAAACGCATCTTTCTCGTCCTCGGTATCCATAACAAGAACCAGAACAAGAATGGCGACGCCGGCTGTTAAAGCGGAGACTGTAACTATTGAGAAGTCCGGAATCAAGGTCGTCAGAAACCCGTCTGAGTCCAAACTCACCGAACTAGGCGTCCGGAGTTGGCCCAAGTAAGTTTATGCTCTTATGCGTTATCTGGGTTTAGCTGTTCGATTTTGCTTTATCAAGTTTTGGTCCTTTTTCGGTTTGTTGAGAAAGAAGAACAGTATTTTGTTGTGCACAGAAGTGCATCTCCTTGATTGAAGAGTTCTTGGTGGAGATTTGTGGGTCTCGTTTGAAAATGAAGAGAAGTTTTGAAATTTACTAACTGGGTCAAATTGAAAATGGGTGATACTGAATAGGATTAGGCCATCTTTTTGCTTGAATTTGTTCTTGGTCAGTTAAGATGAAAGTTACAAACCTATGAGTGGAACTCTGATAATCAACATCAAAGTTTCTCCATTTTCCTAGTTCAGAGTTGCAACAGAAGAAACTAGTTAGGTATTGAGTTACAATACTTTGAGGCCAATGAATAGAGAATCAACTTTCCAGTTTTCAATTTAGTAATTTCTTGTATTGAACTAAATAGTAATTAGCTCTCTTTGCTTCAAATTCTTGATTCTTAGCAGTAGTCCTACAAGCTTCAATTGCTCCTTCTGTCTTTCGTTATATTAATAATGAGAATTTGCAAATGTTAACATCATCTGCCTACTTCTTGACTGTCTTCTCTAGAATGTTAGGTAAGTTCCTAATGCAATGCAAAACAAATCCTGCAAAATTGAAGAACATAGAACCTGATAGTTTGAGATTGAACAATAGCTTTTGTTTTGAGGAAGAATGTCCTGAAGAAATCAAATATACTGGGTAACTATCAGTATTTGAAATAGGAAGTACCTGTAAACTTGCGTGTGCTTATGTATGTGGCATCAGTTGGATTTATCAACAGCAATTGCATTTATGACTATATTTTACAGGTGGGGTTGCCCTCCAAGCAAATTTCCATGGACATACTCTGCCAAAGAGACATGCTTTCTTTTGGAGGGAGAAGTGAAGGTAACTCCTGATGGATCGGAAGAAGCTGTTGAGATTGGTGCTGGTGATTTAGTTGAGTTCCCGAAAGGAATGAGCTGCACTTGGGATGTTTCAGTTGGGGTTGACAAGCATTACAAGTTTGACTAATTATTACATGGCCGAGGTTGCTATATCTTCCTCTCCAACGCCTCTGATCTAACTATTGTAGCTAGTGCCTGAGTTTGCTTTGTACTCTCAATGCTGTATAAAGAGATCTAGAACTTGGAGATTCGCCTGAAACGTTGAACCTATTTAGCAATGAAATAAAAAGGTGCATGATACTGTAATGAGACTTCTTTTTATCAAAAGATAGTGCCAAGCATTTGGTGAATGCAAAATTATTCTACCAATGCCTTCTATTAACCAAAGAAGAAGGATTGAGTTTGGTCTGAAATTTTTATTTTGGTTTGAAATTTGGTTGAGTTTGAAATATTCAGTTTGAGTCTAACCAAGTTTTGAAACGCTCGATTGGTTTCAAAGCGTTTGGTTCGAATTTGAGCTTAATCAAGTTTCAATTAGTTCAAAAACAACTGTTTTTTAACACACACACACATATATATATATATATATAATGACATCGTTTTATAAGAAAAAAAAGTTAAAAGTCCCTATTTAGATGACTCCTGGAAAGACTGAACTCCTCACACAGACAGCCTCTTGTCGGAGGGGATAACACCATGTTCTAGTTGATCTCTTCTCTTACGTTATACACAGAGGGATGACTATGATACTACTAAAGAACCCTGTAGCATCATCGGTTTTGTTGGTTCTTGTGTTTGCTTTTCTCTACTCTACGTTTATTACAACCACCAAGTCAAGACCTAAGGAAATCGCTTCAGAAACACAAACTGAAAGTCGCATTACCGTGACCACTGCCTCCACTGAGATATTCGGGGTCAAAATTGAAAAGAATCCTCCCCAATCCAAGCTTGATGAGCTAGGAGTTTCTACTTGGCCCAAGTATTTACTCTCCACCAACCCTACGCTTTCCTTTCTTTTTCTTGTATTGTTTAAACTATTTCTTCTTCGATTTCTTATTTTCTTTTCGTGGGTGTCGATTTTCTCGGGAAAATATGCAACGAAATGAGAAAACAAACATCAAGACACGAACTTTTTACTTGGGTAGCTGCCAGTTTTTCTTCATAAAACTAATTTTGTTTTTCTTCGTCGTTTAAAGTTTCTTCATAGTGGAGGCCTCCTGAGGTAGATTTCACTTTAAACTATATTATAGGAAAAGACTACTCTTTGCTTACTTTTTCGTCGCTATATCTCTTTCTTGCCTTCTTGCATTTCCATCCCTAGCTATTGTTCTGTTTCTCAGGATCTGTGTTGAGGTCAACTCTACTTCTAAATTCAAGATCATAACAAGACAATTGTTTCTCCTGATTAGTTTGTGATGTAATTGTGTGTGAGACGTATTTGCATTGTTTATATTGTATGTAGGTACGTGCCTGTGTGATTATGCCTACTTATTAGCTGATATTGGGATACCATGTTTGAGGTTGATTTGAGCTGAATCGGTTTATAATGGAATGGAACATATAGCAGAGACGAATTTTAAATACTAAACAAAGGAAAATTTTGAGAAAGGCAAATCTTTAGATTCACGTTGAGAATTCATGGTATGTAGGTAGTTTTAAGTAAATAAAATCAGGATATCAACTAAAACTGGTTCTCTAGACATATAGCCTTTAATTGGTTCAGTTCCCCTCTAAATTGAAAGTTGCAACTTAATCATTTAACTCACAAACTTGTATATGAAGTTGTCAGCTGAAGAAGTTGTGAGTTTTATTTTCTAGCTTGATCAAGACAGTTCAATAGATCTTAGCTTATTTATATAGTTGTTGAACGTCCATTAGTTTCAGGCCTTTGGCTTGAAGGACTAGAGGATAGTGGCTTACAAAGTTAGGACAGTGGCCTGTATCTTGATAACTTTGCCAACATACATCGTTGCAATTTACTTCCATATCGGGAAGGTAAACTTAATTCGATTTTTTCAGGTTGATAGATAGATGCTGATTTTGTTTTCCTTTATTTGTATTCCTAGTTCCCTAATCTTGCAAGATGTAAATATTCTGCAAGTTTTTTACGAGAAAGACAGATAACCACCAGAGATCTATCACATGAATCGGAACGATAACCTTGTAAAATACAACTTGTGTATGTTATCTGACGGCTTAGATGCTAATGTTTGGCTTAAACTGCCATTATTTGACACATATAGGTGGAAGGGTGAGCCAAGCAAAATTCCTTGGACGTTTAAAGCAACAGAGACTATGTACCTGCTGGAGGGCAAAGTTAAAGTTTCTGTAGATGGGCATGAAGGATCTTTTGAGATTGGAGCTGGTGATTTGGTTGTGTTTCCTAAAGGAATGAAGATCATCTGGGATGTCATTGAAGCTGTGAACAAGCATTATAGCTTGGAGAAGTAATGTACATTAGGAATGAAGATCATCTGGGATGTCATTGAAGCTGTGAACAAGCATTATAGCTTGGAAAAGTAATGTACATTATATCTTCAGACTTAGCCTGCAGAAGTAAATGTGGTCTATAACTGCTAGATTTGTACTAAATTGAATGCCACCAAACATTGCACATTATGTCTAAAATTATCTTGAGATTGCAGGTTAATCAAATTAATGACAATATGTTTGTACATTTGTTTTTGTTTCGGGGCAAAATGCAAATGCTTATAAGCTGAGATAGGCCAGTTATGCTCGAATGGCATCTAATGATGGAAAATTTTATTTACACCAAATCACCAACTGATTATAGCACCTATATTTCTGAAGTCATGCACTCGGCTTTAGGTTTTATGGAAGATACAACACTAATACCATTTTATTACATAGACAGAATTTTGACTGAAATGGATGGAAAAGTCTAAATTATATGTAGGCTTGATCACAAAAACATTTAGGTTTGGATTGAAGTTAATGGATTGACCCTAATTTAATCGCATTCAGTCTGGAGTATTGAATTTGATCGAGTGCGCTAAAGTGATTGGATATGATCCTACTCATTGTTATCCTTAATTACATTTTAAGTATGATATATAATTAATTAAAGTAAAATTGACACTAATTTCAAGGATGAAATTGAGAAATGGATTTTATGCTTTAAAGGGTACATCTAAAATTGCTAAATTACAAGAAATGTCCATATGTTTTCACTAACATTTGTTACTTTTATTTATCAAAAAAAAAACATTTGTTACTTCTAGTCAGGACCTCCGAATCCATTGGCACAGAATCCAAACTGATGCTGTTAGAACGAAGAATATCAGCTTTGAACATTTAGAATCATTCTTTATTTAAACATCATACCGTTCATACCCTTTATTCATGATGATTAACCACCATTGATTCTGGATTATAAACATCATAGCTAAAAGAAAAAAAGAAAAAACGATAATAGCTCCATGTCTACTAGATATATATGCTAATATAGTTAGAGACATTTTGTGAGGGATCCTTAACTCAATTGGAGAAGATAATGGCGAACTCAGGCAGTCCGTTGATAGTATGTTTTGGAGAGATGCTGATTGATTTTGTTCCTGACGTTGCTGGTGTCTCCTTGGCTGAGTCCACTGGCTTTCTCAAAGCTCCTGGTGGTGCACCTGCCAATGTTGCTTGTGCCATCACCAAGCTTGGTGGCAAATCTGCCTTCATTGGCAAGGTCAGAGTGAGATCATGAATTCCTAGGAGGCACCATTCCAGGACACTTTTGATACTAATAAGAATATTACAGAGATCTCTGCAATTGTATATTCCTAATCAAATTTCTGATGATATGCAGTTTGGAGATGATGAGTTCGGGCACATGTTGGTCAATATTTTGAAGAAGAACAGCGTGAACATTGAAGGAGTGTGCTTTGATCAACAAGCTAGAACTGCACTGGCGTTTGTGACGTTGAAGAGCAATGGAGAGAGGGAGTTCATGTTCTACAGAAACCCTAGTGCAGATATGCTGCTAAAGGAGAGTGAGATGAACATGGATCTTATAAAGCAGGCAAAAATCTTCCACTATGGATCCATAAGTTTGATATCAGAGCCGTGCAGATCGGCTCACCTGGCAGCCATGAGAGCTGCAAAGTCTGCAGGGGTACTGATTTCCTATGATCCAAATGTTCGATTGCCTCTGTGGCCTTCTCCTGAGGCTGCCAGGGATGGGATCAAAAGCATCTGGAACGAAGCCGATCTCATCAAGGTGCTCTAATCCAACCACTTGATTGTTCTCTGATTATACTGTTCTCTTATAATCTCAATCATCATGTTCTCATATGGCTGCAATTTAGACTATTATCGCAATTGCTTTCGTATTATCTACAATTTCAGGCAATTATGTTTGCAGTACCAATTCAGGATCCACAATTTACTTGCAATTGCAGGTGAGTGATGACGAGGTACAGTTCTTGACACAAAAAGATGCTAGTAATGAGGAAGTGGTAATGTCTTTGTGGCATGATCGCCTCAAGTTGCTAGTAGTCACTGATGGAGAGAAGGGCTGTAGATATTTCACCAAGGCAAGTCATGTTATCCTGTGTGTTTCATCCTTCTTCTCCTCAAATCATATACTTCATGCTTGCCAATGTGCTGTGAAAGTAACCGGTAGCAACCGACGGCGCTCGGTCCTGATCGAATTTTTCATTTTTTCAGACTGAATTCAATCATCTTGACAAAATTTGATAAAATAATATTGTTTTAATTCATTATTTCTTACATTATACAACACTGAGTGTTGCAGAGTTTCAAAGGAAAGGTGGGAGGGTATTCAGTGAAAACAGTAGACACAACAGGAGCTGGGGATGCTTTCGTTGGTGCACTTCTGTTTTCTATTGCTAAAGATACTTCAACCCTTGATGTAATCCCTTTTCCTTTCCATGTTTCCTTCTTCTTAGTATATATTTCCTTAATTAAATATGGATCATGGTATTGATTAATCAAGTTGTTCTTGATGATGAATTTACAACAAATGCAGAATGAAGGGAAGTTGAAAGAGGCTCTTGCATTTGCAAATGCTTGTGGAGCAATTTGTACAACTCAGAAAGGAGCCATTCCAGCACTTCCAACCAATTCAGATGCTCTTGCACTCATCAAGTCTAAATAAGCCCAAAGAAATACATTTTCTTTCTTAATTCCATTCCCTTTTTAAGTTCATCATTCTAATCAATAAGGTTATGCTTAATTAATATTGATTTCATTTCCTTTTGTTGATCGGACAAACTTACATTACACTATGTATTCTTATTCATTTCATGCACTAGATCTTGGTTTTGATGATTAAGAGTATAGTTTTTCACTCTATTGTGCCATATTCCTTTCCAAAAGTTGGAAGGAGGGAACATAAAATCATGACCTAACAAAACAAAACTCAAATCACGTCCAAGCCCATACTCAAACCCATAAACATAATTAACATTAATTTTAATATCATTTTGGCATAAAAAATCTCAGCCTAATTCTCCAAACTTCTGGCCAAGCTCAAAACTCAAAAACATAATGAATACTAAGCAAAGCTGAGTCTAATCTTCTGCTAATTCAGACACATTAATTTAGGAGTCGTTTGGTTTTTATTTCTATTTTTTGTTGTAATTTTTATTTTTAATTTGCACTTTATATTTTTTAATTTTTATTTGTCTTTACAGTAAAGACAAATACCTGTTTGATGTTAATGTGGTTATATTTTTATTACCGACGATGGTTACATATGAGATAAAATTTAAAGATAAATTATTGTTAATTAATTAAATTTATTTTAGCCCTTATACAATATATATTAATAAATTTCAATAAAATTATTTTATTTTATTAAAATAAATAATTTAAAAATTAAATTTTATTTAATATTTAATATTTA
The DNA here is from genome assembly GCA_026546855.1 of Erythroxylum incrassatum. Taxonomy (NCBI): domain Eukaryota; kingdom Viridiplantae; phylum Streptophyta; class Magnoliopsida; order Malpighiales; family Erythroxylaceae; genus Erythroxylum; species Erythroxylum incrassatum. The sequence continues at coordinate 4,331,142 of JANVCL010000003.1, read as the reverse complement.
ATTTTAATAGAATTTAATTATTAAATCAAAATTTTATTTAAAATTTATTTATTTTGAAGATATTTTAAATTTAATTATATTATTGGTAATTATTAAATTAATTAAATAGTTTATATTTTATTAATAATTAATTTTAATATTAAATTAAAATATTCATGATTCTTATTAATAATTAATATATTAAATAATTAATATATATATAGTTAATAATAAATCAAATTATTAAAAAAACAAAAAAAACAAAAAATACTTTTTGTGATTTTTATAAATTTTACTGAAAACTAAAAAAAGAAACTAAAAACTTAAACAAACAAATAAAAATTAAAAACTAAAAAATAAAAAATAAATTAAAACAAACAAACCCCTAATTAACATTAATTTTACTGTCTAGTCTTTTGTTTTGATTATTTAAAGGAATTCTAATATGATGGGAAGAAAGACACAACGTCTCTAAATTATAGTCTTTACCATGTAATCGCTATTATATTATATTATATTATATACCATATCCAATAACCACTAATTACATTCTTAGGGGGCACTTGGTTCATAGAGGATAATGGGAATGAGAATAGGAATGAATATAGTGAGGAATGAGAATGGATATAATCATTATAATTATGATGGTTGGTTA
>JANVCL010000003.1:4319131-4330408 GCA_026546855.1 Erythroxylum incrassatum | reverse complement strand
ATTCATACCCCTCCAATCATACATCCCTACCAAGCATCCATCTTCATTTCATTCTCATTCCTTATTTCTCATACCTACGAAACAAGCACCCCCTTAATTACATTGCAACCTATTAAACATCATCCAAGAATTTCAATTATTGAAACATTGTCAGCGAAACAAAAGAGACAACCCCGTATAAGAATTAGTTTATGTTTGATTGGATTTATACTAATCAAATTTTTGTCAGTAAAATTTTTTATATAGATCTTTTCTGAAACGGATTTTCTAAGAAGTCAGTCAACTGTTTGACTCACATTTAAAAAAGAGCTTGTTTGAAAAAGTTTTATATATTAGACTATTTGGCAATATAAAAATTAAAAAAAACACTTTTAATTTTAATTATATTTTATTTTGTAATAAAAATTATTTAGAGTATATTAAACAATATACAAAGCACAATATATTAATTATTATATAATTTTAAACTATATGAAATGAAAATATATCTAACCAAATCTTTTATATGGACAGACTAATATAAAAAATAAATATAAAAATATAAAAATCAAATAATATTATATAAATCCCAAAATAAATATTCAAGTTGAATAAATAGTTAAATATATAATAAATTATGCATTTTATTGTAATAGATAAGATGAATTTGCAAGATAAACGTAAAAATGATTTTGAGTTTTATGAGAATTATTTGTAAAACATAAGAACAAAAGAGACTAAAAATAGGGTCATTAATTGATTTGAAAAACCTACCAAAAAATCATTTGATAAGTTTTTTTTAGAAACTTCAAATTTAAGTTTATTAAAAAGTTATATTTTGATTACTAAAAAAGTTATATCTATTAAAGAAGTACTTTTTTTTATTTTACAACCAAACACCCATTTTTCTTAAAAAGGGCTTTTGTGGTAAAAAAAATATTTATTGACCTCTCAAAAGCCCATTCAATCGGGTACTTACAATAAAACATAGGAAAAATTAGATTCCTTTAATCAAATGAAAATAACTTTTTTGTACACTGTTACACTCAAACACTTCCATCACCTTTTTATCCATTAGAAGTTTTCAAAAGGAAGCTATTGAGTTTTACATGGAAATAATTACATCCAATTATGAATGTGGTTTTTTTACAAGAGGATTATACACTTGAAACACCTAATGTGTTACTTATGTGTCGTAAAGTTACATGCTCATGGCTCTTGATGAAACCTCGGATTCACCCTCCTGCAACTCCCTCTGTGAAGCTTCAACATTTTCCTATAATAAGACACACCAGATCAGTTAGCAACTAGAATATAATGAAACTGTAAGTGGGATTATTCTACATGAGTAAACTAGACTGTAATCCTAATCCCAAACATAAAATCCATTGCACTACAAGCAATCGCAATATTCTTGTTGAACCTGGAAATTGTTGTTAAATCAGAAGATCAAATTCTAAGAGATTTTAGAAAGCATGTGGGAGAGATCAGTCCATATGAATGTCTAGAACAATACCCCAGTTTCTTTCGATTTATGTTCAGCAAGGTAACGATCCAGTGCGCCGTCGCCACGCAAAATTTTCCCACCACATCCTGGAGCACTTATCGATCCTACAGACTCGTCATCAACTAAAACTGCATCTATCCTGCCACTTTCTGCTTTATCGTCGGGAATCTGTGAGAGAGAGACAAAAAGAATGATACAAACCATCAATATCCATAGCATTCTTTATTCTTTTGGGCAGTGTATTTCATATAAACCTCCAGACATTGCATACCTCGTACATGGCTTCAGTTAGAATACTTTCCAGTAAGGCTCTCAAACCCCTGGCACCAGTATTCTTAGCCATTGCCTTTTTAGCAATGAGTCTCAGTGCGCCTTCTGTGAAATGAAGCTTCACCTGAAACCAGTAGTCATAGGCTATCACACAGACCTAAAGTAATTGAAGCATCAATGATTTGGTGCTTAAAAACAGGAGGAGAGATATCATCTTACATTGTTCATACTAAACAATTTCTTGTACTGCTTACCAAGAGCATTCCTTGGTTCTGTGAGAACCTGTGAACAAAAACAAGGCAAGTATGTGTCACCCATATTCATCAGTTAGGAGATGAAAGTTTCAATGCAAACCTTTCCTTAGTCATTTCCAGATGAAACTTGTTTAAACATACGCAGGAAAGGCATGAAGGCATTTTAATCAACTATTCTCAAGCATTATGAAATGTTCCACTATCGCATTCCCGATTCCAACTTAAACAAAATTGAGTTGTGCCCTTTTAGATCATTGGAATGCAAGCTAAAAGTATGTAAAAATTAATACAAAAAGGAGAAGAAAAGATTACCCGCACGAGCTGATCCTCTGTTAGGGCTGACAAACTAACTAGTATTGGAAAACGCCCAATAAACTCTGGTATAAGGCCATACGCTATAAGATCAGCACTCTCAACCTGCAGATATACAAAGTGTTTCAGGCATAAATACATATTTCATACCCACTTAACTATGGATAAACGACAATTGATTGTATGTGCTATCTGAAACATTTGGAAGGATCCCCATTCTTACGGATTCAAGTAAAGATGATGTCACAACTGCATTTGTTACTCCTCCAGCTCTCATGTTAGATCGAACAGGTGCTCCAAATCCAATTGATGAATCTTGCCGTCTGATATGCATAGAATTTTTTAGTTCCAATATTCAAAAAGAAATACTATCATGCAACAGTATTTGCAAACACAAAACTACCACAAGGCATTACCTCTCCGAAATTGTCTTCTCAAGATCAACAAAAGCTCCACCGCATATGAAAAGGATATCTTTTGTATCTATCTGTGTCATAGTTGAAACAAGTTAACATCAAACTCCCAAATTAATGATGAAGTTAAATTGGAGGGTGATTAAACAAACTATGTAATGATTATGGTGATGTTAATGATACTAAAGATATCCTGGTTACTGAGATTCATTCCCTTACATAGAAAATTTTTACTAAAATGTAAATTAACTAATAACCAGCCATATGAACACTTAAAAACGCTTGCAAAAAACTGGAAGGGGAACTTTAATTCCAAATTTATCAATAACAACCTCAAGAACAGACATGATAAGATGAAGCCTAATGAAGAATACATAAGCAATTGTATGAATAAATAGGTGCCACCCTGCAGCTACATGATCCACAAAAACTAACAGTTCAAAGCTACTTCACACTTTCAAAGATACTAATGTATTTTTTAAGATGAGGAGAGAAGGAAAGACTGTCCCGAGCAGGAATCACACATTTTTCTTTGGCCCATTTCCTTGCATATCTATTTCACATGAAGCCAAACTGGTCATTCACTTGCCACTTATATCATATCAGAGCAATGAGTTTGACTTTCCCATTCAAGAAGAAATTTTCATATTATGGTTAACTGAAATCAGTAGCACCTCAAGGTATCCTCCACAAAATTGGAGATATTATCATTGCTAACAAAAATCAGTGTAATCTAGGATGTAGATTTCTATTTAGAAAAACAGCAGTGTATGTTCTAGTGCAAGTTCTATAGCAGATCCATTCAGGGAATATATGGAAGGACATTGGGTTCATACCTGTATGTTATCACCCCGAGGATGCTTCCTTGCACCTTTTTCTGGAACATTCACTATCTGAACAAATAGAAACTTCTAATTATATGCTACCATTGGAAACAGTGGAAACAATGTGAGCTAAGGGAAGAAAAGTTGAAACAAAAACAAACTCATATAACATGCTAGCGGCCGAACTCAAAGTAAGAAATACCATGTATCTTATCAACATCTATATATATATATATATATGAAAGCTGACAATGAATCTTTCCCCATATCTTTGACAAGTAGGATTGAATTGCACTGGATAAGAACCAGAACAAAATAATTTGTTACCAAAATAATCGACAGTTCTCAGTAGACAGATCTTATATCGCACAAGAACCAAACCTCAGAATGTATTGCCATATGTTCAGAGTTAACCTTATCCAGAGCTTAATCGTTAGGGTTTCTACTAAGCACCAGTCATTATAGAAACAGAAGTTCAGATCAGATCCAGAAGATAGTGAACTTGTTGGTGTTTACAAAGCTGCTCTTGAATGTCATCATATAATTTATATTCAGGCTTGACCTTCTTAAGCTAAAACTTTGACAATCAACATTTACAAGAACAAAAAAAATTAATTAAATAAGAAACTGATCATTAACCATTTCAAATTGGTCTACTTACTGTCCCCTCCAGCATTTTCAATAATGCCTGCTGGACACCCTCACCAGAAACATCTCTACTAATATTTAAGCTTTCAGCCTGCAAAATGATTGCAAATGTTGGAGAAAAATGTGAGCCAGAAGAAATCAGGATCAATGCACTAGCAAATCAATATGAACAAGTTCAAGCGACCTTCTTAGTTATCTTATCAACTTCATCAATGTAGACCATCCCTTGTTGAGCAGCTTCGACATTGAACTCTGCTACCTAGACGCCAAAGAAAAAATGAGTATTCGAGTTATTTGTATAGTGAGAAAGCAAATATTATCAGAAACCCTTTAACATCCAGTAGGATATTCTTTGCTATATAGAAGAAAGATCAAGTTGCAAAATAAGCAACGTACATTACAAAAATCCTTAGTCATAGCATGAATAGGTCCACTACTTATCAATACACAGCAAAGAGGTTAACTACTGATTGAATATAATATTCATCTTACCTAAAGAACATGTCAAGTTTCAAAGAAGAGGGAAAGAAAAGGAACGCTCAATAGTTCACTGAGACTATCATTATTAAAAATCATTACAAAATGACATTCAACTTATTCATGGTGAAAGCAGACTGGTTTGGTTTCGAAAATATGAACAAAAAGAAGCGCTCCAGACGAAGAAGAATCACTTGCTTATCAAACACAAAATAATTACGGTCATTCCTTTGACAAATCTTCACATGCCAGAATGCAGGTTAGAAGATTTGAGGACCTATGACCATTATGTGCACATAGTCACATATCACTACCAAAGCATGCTATTGGATTACTGTTCAGTGGCTGGAGGGATAATGTGGGTTTACATATCTAGATAGGCAACGAGTTTTTTCTCCATTCAAGCTAAATTACTCAATAAGTTAGCCCACAACAAAAAGTAAATGTAAAAGTCAAAATACAGTAGCCAATGCCAGAAAACAGAGAAGGTGCACAACTATATTTATCAACAAGTGTCAATTGAAAGGAGCCAAGTTGATGGATACCACTTACTGGAAACCCGTAGGACTGAAACCTACGGGGCAATGAAATGGTGAGCTACATTGCAAGCCAATTCAAGGAGCAAAAAGAGAAAACAAATAATAAGCTAGATTGACCACACCCTCCCACCCAAACACCACCCAAAAAATGGAAAAAATTTGCCTCTTCTTTTTCTCTCCTTCTGTTTTTTTCCTTCTAATTTAAAGGAGGACCTATTCCCCGACTCTATCATCAACAAAACATAAATCTCAACATTTTTGCCAAATCAAGGGCACCCTACCTAATAAACCCAAACATAACAGAAAGCTCTTAAATTTGATTATTTCACACTATAACCTGACAAAAGCCTCTATTTAGTACATGGATATTATTAGATAAAAAAGAGGGGGCATGTCTTTTGGGAAAAGGGAAATTGGAAGGGTACGAGATGGACAGAAGAATTTTATTATCTAAAAATCCTTGCACTCCTTAAACTTATCTAAATCCCCAAGACCTGGAACACAAACCAATGACCAGATTCTATGTCCAATTTGAAAGACTGGAATATAACATTAAAACCTTGATTTTGTTATTTGACAATTGAGCCAGTATGGCATGAGCAACAACAGAAAACAATAAAAAGATTCTGGATTCTCATTGAATAAAAGCACTAGAATCTCGTGCAAAACGCCAATGTAACCATGCACATATCACAGGGATCTAATGATTAGCATGGATGTAAAACAAAAAGACTTCAGATATGAGCGTGTACCGTGAGCAATTTGTACAATATAGATTCAACATCTTCTCCAACATAACCAGCCTGCAGCAGATAACAGTGTTTTGGCTCTTTTAGTGGATAGTAGCAATCAGAAACGAAGGTTTATAAAGTGCAACAATACTGTTGCTGGAAGATAGGAAGGGATTGAATCACTTTCAGACAAGCATGCAATCATCAACATTTATTGACATTAACGTAAGTAGTGTGCCACTTTTACCAATCATATTGTCATATTTTAAGGAGATGACTTACCTGAGTTAATGTCGTCGCATCAGCAATGACAAAAGGAACATTGACAAAGCGTGCTAGTGTTTTTGCCAGCAGCGTCTTCCCTATTTCACATATAAGTCAGAACAGCCTGGAATTCTAAATTTGAAAGCCTGAAAGCAGGTTTACAAAGGAATCTGAAGAATGCTGGTTTAAATCCAAAAATGGCATGGGACTTGTTATAATATTGCATAGAGTTTGTACCCGATCCAGTAGGGCCCATCAAGAGCACGTTACTCTTTTCTAAGTCAACATCATCATCATCATCATCATCTATTACCCCAGAAGTTCCTGATTCAGCTCCTGACCTAGTATTATCATGAATCACTTCAGTTTCTTTCTCAATGACTTAGTTAAACACGAGAAACAGATAACAAAACAAATTTCAAGGTCCTTACAATTGTAGATATATTCAAGGCAACGAATGGAGTTCTATCAGGATACAACACTATGAGAGACAAAGGGTAGCTGAAGACTAACCCTTTTTTCAAGGATGCTTGGTAAATCCTCTTATAGTGGTTGTAGACTGCCACAGCAAGCACCTACAACATAAACATAAATCAGTGATTTCAAAAAACGTTGAAGAATGCCAAATGTTCTCAAGATGCATGGAATGAATAAATCCACAATTAGAGTCCCCCACAACCAATAGTCTCAAGTCAAAACTTAAACACGTAAGAAACCTTGGTGTTTTTTGCCATCCAGTCCCTCTTCCAAGAGCTACTTTTAGGCATTCACCAAAAATAAGCTCATTCTTAAGATAATAGAGGTTCTGCATATGTATGCAAATTACATTACTTATCCTAAGCAGCAACAGCTAAGAAGCAAGCATAAGAAAACTTTAAGATTCAAATTAATATAAATCAAGCCCAAGCATAGCAAAGGATGTCAGATGAATGAGGTAAGTGCGAATTATGGCATGTAAATCTGAGCGCATGAGTAAGATAACAACCATCATAGAGTATAAGGATCATGGATTTAGATGGAGCTTTCAGCCAATAATCAACTAAGAAAAGTCCCCGAGTTTTGAAACAGTCATAAGATATAAACAGCTTTATAATTACTTAAATCTCTCCCGTTAAGCATCAAGCCACGATGCGCAATGCATACAATACAAGTACAGGAAATGAGATGGGGAATCTGGTGGTCGTTCAACAATAATATAGTTATAAGCAAACAAATAATTGATCCACAAAAGAGAACCTTTTTGGCTTTGTCTTGGCCGATGACAAACTTATCGAGACCCTTGCAAATTTCCTTTGGAGTAGGTAAATCCTTGCCCAAATTAGAGCCACCCCATCCACCATTCTTTTCTCCTCCACTCCCAGCAGGACCACCACCACCACCATTAGATCCACCACCACCACCACCAGGACCTGAAGCTCTTATGAGATTAACCCCAGGTGCAAAAGGTGGTCCAGATGGAGTATGCACGGCCAAACCATTACCGCCAGGAGGAGGAATCCCCGGTGGTGGTGGAGGAGGCCAATTCTGAGGTGGTTCTCCCCCATAGGACCTAAAAGTCTCCCAAAATGAAGCCCTTAGCCTACTAAAACCACTATTCCCACCACTAGGAAGACTAGAACCATAATCCTCAGAGGAATGCTCTTGGATTGATTTGGAATGGGATTGAGAGTGTTTCCCATTCTTAAGTTGCTTGTTATTGCTAACTCTACCAATCTCCACAAAACTCCCCTGAAGAGGAGCAATCTTATGAGGCCGGAAATAATATGCAGTCTTACAATTTGGACAGAAATTCACAGCCTGGTAGTTATTGTTATTGCTACTACTAACATTACTGGACTTATTGGGATTTTCTCGATCAAGATTTGGATAATGACGATTAGAGAAAAGAAGATCCAAGTGCTTGGAACAGCGAGGACAATTGGCCTCTGCCCTTAGCTTACGAATTTCACCGTCATCGTTGCCGCCGCCACCGTGGTCCCACTTGTACCGCTCTTGGATTGAAATGAGCGACTCTCGCCGGCGGTTGCAACCCATGTTCATGTTGTGAAGGTAATTCAAGTGCGTGGAAATAGTCGCCGCCTGAGCCAACATGTAATTCTGCTTCCGCCGGCAAATAGGAGTCTCAGGTCGGTGGCCGAAACGAGTTCCGCCGCCGGAAGCTAGCAGCGGAGGCATGTCCTTCACTTTCTTCCATCTCCAAATCCCAGACATAGAGAAAAATCGATCTTGAAACAACCCCACAACAACAAACCTTATAAAATATGGATTACCACACACCTCCCCACAACCCAGAAAAAAAATTGACAGATAGAGATTTCTACGTTGTTGGTTTGCAAGTTCCAAGTTCCAAAGAAGAAAAAGATGAGAAATTGGATCCGTAAATGCTACTATATTGATGACAATATTATATATACACAGATAAATACATGGGAACAGAGGACTAAAGAGATTGCTTCTGTTGTTGTGCTAAGAAATTCATCATTACTAAATTATAAAAGAGAAAAAGAAAGGGATAACTTGGAAAACTTATAGAAAAAAAAACCCGAAAAAGAAGATAAAGTGGAGAGTGTTCGCAGGGAAAACAACGGAAAGGAAACGGACTCGTGTACTCTTCTGTCTCTTATCCTCGTAACTACTGATTAGCGTTTGTTTACATACAAATACATACGTAGATAATACAGATGTTCATTTTATCTGGTTCAAGTTGTAAGAATTCTGTGTTCGATTATGACAGTTTTGACTACTTCTTGCAACTCTAAATCACGGCTTTGCCTATTTTCTCGGGTTGACTAACCTTGAGGAGGTTTCGTGGGATTGTGGCGATATGGATTTTAGCACACCAAAAGGCCACGATCAGTTTCATCACTTTATCACGAAATGCACTATGAAAAAGGACGAAATGATCATGTTTAGCTGATAAGTTTAAGTTAATCGAAGGTACATGTTATAGGCTTATAGTTCGAGCTCCTTTCCCTGATTAGAAGTTGAGCATATGAAATCAAGAGTAACAAATGGTCACGCTTAGACTTATTTCAAAGCTTGAAACTTTTAGTGCAGTTTGTTTCTGTTTTTTTCTTTTTTTTGTTTTTGATTTAAATTTAGTGAAAAATTTTGCTTGTTTAAGTTTCTTAGTTTTAGTTTTAATTCCTATTTTCAAATTTTATGAAAACCAAAAAAAGTATTTTTTTTGTTTTTCTCATAATTTGATTTACCATTAACTAAATATGTATCATTTAATTACTTAATGTAATATTATTAATATAAAATATGAATAATTTAATATTATATTTAATTAATTAAAATTATTTAATTTTATTTAATAATTTATTTAATTTTATAATTAAATTAAATAAGATTAATTTATAATTATTAATGAATGTACAGAATTTTAAAATATTTTCAAAATATATAAATTTCAAATGATTTTGATTTAATAATTAAAGCATATTTTATTTTTAAATTATTTATTTTAATATATTGCAATATTTTTATTGATAATATATTAATACATATTATATAAAATATTAAAATAAATTCAATAAATTTAAAATAATTTATTTTAAATTTTTATATGATATGTAATTATCATTTATGATTTGGTAAAATTGGTTGAGGTTTAGTAAGAAAAATGAGCCTTAATTAACGGGGTCAGGTATGTACTGGTCGCGTGATAAGGAGGCCCAATAAACTTATCATAAATAGGTGTTAAGGTCTCTTGTAATGTGCTTAACTAAGTTTATGGACGTCCAATTTTTCTGACCCGTTAAGAAACCCACGCATTAAGAAATATGCAAAAAGGCATTAATAAATGACGTATAAACAAAGTTCATAAAGATTATTCAAAAGTTTGAGGAGCTTGTTCAAACTTTGGAGGAGTTTGTTATAGCAATTCAACAACTTATTCATCAATAACTAAATATATATTTTTCTGCATTTTTCCATTAATGCAAATTTATGGTTGATCTATAATTAAAGTTCGTGTTATATTTAACATTACTCAACCTAGCCTCGGCTACAATTCAATCCCAATTCGAACGAGTTTAGGTAACTGACCACCGAGTGCTGAAGTTCAGTGATAAAAGTTGGTCTTCTCTTAAGTATTGTTTTGAAGTGATATTTAAATTCAAATTCAATGTATTAATTTCAAATTGAGTCACATCTAAATTTACATTTCTAACTATTAGAAATATTAGTAGGTAGCCGGTCCAAATCTTACACCTAACGTTTGATGGGAAAAAAAAGAAAGACAAGAGGATAGAGTATGTTGAACTTAGGTAACTAGGGAATATCTCATTTAAACACCTGAAATTGATGTGATAAGTAAATCATTTGGTCCAGTGGCTTGGACCTTTCTATTAATCATACTTCAACAAGATCTTGTACCTTAGAAACTAAGACGAAAAATATATTATAGTATATATAATAAAAATAAAAATATCAAAATATTCAAATTGCTGCCATTCGTAGACCATCCTGTTGATCTCTGGTCTGACAGGTTCCTGGACCGTTTTAGAATATTGGAGCAAATTCCTTTTGGGGTTGACAGGGGCAACAATGTCGATCTCTCCCCGGCCAGAGTTGATTGGAAGGAGACCCCTGAAGGTCATGTTATTACCCTTGACGTTCCGGGGTTGAAAAAGGAGGACTTGAAGATAGAAGTGGAGGAAAATAGGGTGTTAGAGGGTAAATGGAGAGAGGAAGAGAGGGGGGGAGAAGAAAGATGCTGGCATCACAGAGTTGAGGGAAAAATCTGGTCGGAGGCTCGGTCAACTTGGGCCTGGCCTGTTCATTTCGGGTCGGTCTGGGAGGGATGAACCGGGCCCCGACCCAGTTGCATAACTCTGTATAAGGGAACCAAACCCTAGATTAGGGTTTTCAGGTTGACATTGAACGCTTGAAACAGCGATGGCCGTAGGGTAATATCTCTCTGTCAGTGTCTCCTTATCTCTACTTATTTATGAATATTTTCGCCAGAAGATTGGTTATTGACGTGTTTTCTGTGTTGTTTTGCAGGAAGAACAAGAGGATTTCCAAGGGCAAGAAGGGTGGCAAAAAGAAG
>JANVCL010000003.1:4293440-4306473 GCA_026546855.1 Erythroxylum incrassatum | reverse complement strand
CTTCTTTTTGCCACCCTTCTTGCCCTTGGAAATCCTCTTGTTCTTCCTGCAAAACAACACAGAAAACACGTCAATAATCGATCTTTTCGCGAAAATATTCATAAATAAGTAGAGATAATGAGACAATACACAGACACAGAGATACATTACCCTACGGCCATGGTTGCTTCAAGGAGGCAATACAACTATACAAGTGATCGAGCAGGCAATACAACCTAAAACCCTAGGTTTGGTCTTTTCTTATTAGATAAAAACTGGGCCGAAGCGAGCGGACTTAAAGTCAACGGGCCAGACTATAGTTGAGCTGACCTTGGGCCTGTTTTTTCTCCCAACTCTGATCATCTTTCTTCTCCTCCTCTCTCTTGCTCCCTCCACTCACCTTCAACATCCTATTTTCCTACACTTCTATCTTCAAGTCCTCCTTTTTCCAACCCTGGAACGTCTAGGGTAATAAGATGACCTTCGGGGGGTCTCCTTCCGATCAACTCTGGCCGGGGAGAGGTCGACATTGTTGCCTCTATCAATCCCAAAAGGAATTTGCTCCAATATTCTGAAAGGGTCGAGGAACCTGTCAGACCAGAGATCGACAGGTTGGTCTACAAATGGCAGGACTGATGAAGTAGACGGTTCAACAGCTAAGAGAAGGAGCAAGAAGAAACCGAGAGGGAACGATGGTCTCATTGTTTTCCAATTTTAAAATTTTTATTTAATTTGAATTAAAAGATCAGTCCAATAATTTAATCGGATTTTGATTACCTAAAATATACGAATTAACTCATCCTGGTAAGAGTCACCTAAGGTTGTCATTATGAACTACCAAGATAGAGCAAAGAGAGCATGGAAGTGTCAAGTTTTAGGCTCAAGATGGCAAAGTTTTGGCGCTACTGATAAGTTTCTTTCCAAGATAAGAACAAGAGGAGGGCATGGGGATGCAAAGTTTTGCAGTATCATCCATTTCCCCTTTTCACGCATTTAGCTGACAAGAAGACACCAACATCCTAGAAAATCCCAAAAATGTAAGCAAGCAGCCTCAAAAATCTATTTTTGGATTTGATTCGATCCTGAGTCCTGACCTCCATTTCCAAGCCTATTCTATCCCCTACCTGTACACATATATCTGTATATGGTCCCCTAGGGCTAGGCTGCAGCTTTTGTTTCTTTTGCATTTTCCGTGGTGCTTCCTCTACGACCATCATTGGAGATTACCGACATGAGCAATACTTTCATTCTTCACGGAGATTGAAGTTGGTGCGCTTTGATCTTCCTGTTGGCGTGTTGTGATGGAGGGAAGAGAGGACACGATATGATTTTGTTTGTCCACTTCTGCTTGGTTTCTTCTGAGAATTATGCATCAGAACTGCTTAAGTTGGAGTTCCTGCCACAAATTTAACAGTGACAAGGAAAAGGAAAGATGAACTAGCTTCATCTTTTGTCACAGGCAATATCCTATACACCCATGCATCCCGATTCAATTGATCTATGCATTGAGTCAACATCTGAACTTACTTCCATGGATGGACGCTTCAACTACTTCCAATATTGAATTGAACGGAGTGACTCTCTAAAAGTCTGATACGTTATAAGTCAAAATAAGAATCTAAGTACAGACATACATTATAATTTTACCAACTTGAAGGTATGTCTGTGACATTATTGATTTGTCATTCAATAATCATTAGGTTGATGAGATGGGACTATTTTACAACATAAGAATTCTGTAGGCATGACACCTTATAGGGATAAAAACAGATGCCAACATCATTTTGATGAATTCGATTTATGCATTATTTAATAGCTGTGTATATCTATAGCATTTCTATATATATTCATTGCTGAAGGAGCAATAATAGTACATTTTCTTAGGACATGAATGATTGATCAAGTAGTGAACATGAAAATTCAATGCGATGTATGCGAAAAGGCAAAAGCTGAGGTGCTGTGTTGCGCAGACGAGGCTGTGTTGTGCAAAGGATGTGACTCAAAGGTTCATGCAGCCAACAAACTTTCCCAGAAACATGAGCGTCTCTTTCTCCTCGACCATTCCTCCCCCTCCCCCTCCTCCTCATCATCATCAACTTCTTCCCAGCTTCCTCTCTGTGACATCTGTCAGGTAAATACACAACCCCATCTCTTCTAATCCTCGTTTCGGTACTTCTCGTGCAATTACCAACTCATTTGTGCCTATAATGCTATGGATTTATAGTAAAACTGGCACATGCAGGAGAGAAGAGGATTTGTTTTCTGCTTGGAGGATAGGGCCATATTGTGCAGGAATTGTGACATCTCAACTCATGGAGCTTCCACCTACGTCTTGTCACATCGACGATTTCTGATAGGAGGTGTTAAAGTTGACCTCCAATCTAACAGAATCGACCCCTCGAGCTCACGAGCTCCTGTGTCAAAGGAATTCTCACTTGATTACACGCCAGGCAAGGAAAGCAGCACAACGACGACCATGACAAGGAATTTGGAGGCTTCATCGACAGAAACCACCGTGACTTTCTCCGGTGATGATCCTAGTTATATCACTCCTGAGCAACAGTATCAGTGGTCATTCATGGACGATACATACGACAGCAACCACTTTGGCTTCTATGAATTTTCGGATGTTGAATCATCTAGGTTTGACAATAAATAGTAATAAAAACTTTCAAGGAACTGATCATTTCCTGTCACGAAATCTCATCAACTTTTTCGTTAATTGTAGGCTTTGTAGCTCCAAATTTGCATTTCTGTAGTTTATAATTAACCTCTGCTTCTCAGATGGTTGCTTCTTCAACACTTCTAAATATGTGCAGATGGATGTAACCTAAACAATAATATGGTAGTGTTATCTTATTCACCGCAAAACAAATGTTAGGACGAGCATGACACAAATAGTGTAATCCACCAACCAATTGTTTGTACAAAGTGGGATCATCAAATGTCAATCCTTTGGCTGTCAGCTGTTGTTTCGGATTAGTGGAAGTTGATATTTCATTTGTCCTCTGGAATGCAACTGAGACAAGGAACTGATCATATATTGTGATTGACCACTTGATTGTACAATTGGTTCTAATAACATTGAGTATAAACCATAATCATTTAGACATGTATGTATAAGTTCCTTTATCCTTTATATCGATGTGATCAGGAAAGATCGACCATCCTTCAATTATTGCAAGGTGAAGATCTTTGTGCATTAAGACAACCCTGCCTCAGTCCCTTTCTAAAAGATTGTCTTTCTCCACAACCATGATTAGAAGTTATAGGTTATTTTTGTGTTGTGTTTGTTGTAACATGGATTGGTGTAGGTACCAACTCTTTAACTGGTGACTGAAGTTTTATATTCTCTTCTTCACTCGACAATAATCTATAAAAATCATTAAAAGAAATGGCATATAAATTGTTTAAAAACCTTTATCAATAACATGGACAAGCTCATTAGCAATATAAACTCAATTAATAAAGAGATTGTTTTCAAAAGACTCCATAAAATTCCCTAAAAAAAATGACTCCATAAAATATATATAGCAAATTAATTATACATCTATATCCTAATTTGCCATTTTGCAAAAGTTGAGAGAGAAGGTTTTTAATTGTACGCAGCCTTCTTTTTATATTTTACAAAGAGATTGTTTCCCTGATTCGAATCCGTGATCTTTTAATTACAAAAGAGTAACTTTACCAAAATAAATAATTTATATAATTTAGTTTAATGGATATTTGATAGAAATGGAAGAAGATGATAAAGAAACAATAGCTTTAGAATTTTCAATAGACATGGTTATTAGACCATAGAGTGCTTTAATATCATAACAAATGATGGCATAAGGGAGTAATTCAGCCCTTGTATATTAAACATGTAAGGTATACATATAGAGTATACAAGGACATAGTCCTAGAACACGACATGGCCTGTACTTTTTATTAGGAAGCTCAATGGTTACTACAAAAAATCTGTAATTTATTGGCGGAAAATAACGACGAAAAATGCTTGTATTATGTCGATAATATAAATTTTAGACGGAATAAAACGACGAACAATAGCGTCGTTAATACGATGATAGGTAAATTTAACAAAAAAAAATTTATGTGTCTATCTGACGAATTATAGAGATAACTCATACAAATTCTTTTTATTATAAATATTTTTTTAGGTGAACTAGTCTATTGTCTTTAATCATAACATATAAACCTGCCATGTTTATTACTATCTTGTAGTTATCTCTTCACGCTGTTCTCTACTCTAGGCTTTAGCAGGAAAGTTTTGTAACCATTATCTTGCACCTTGCATACTCCCCTCACAAGGAACATGGGAATTGTGGTGATCTTCATCCTCAAACACCACCCACTCCTTGCTGATTTTAGTTTCAAGCGTACAAGAAAAAAAAGTTGGTGCTAAGTTCAGATTGCTTCTTTTCTTCTCTCCTTGCTTACCTCCAACTGCCATTGCTGCTTCAGACTTGGCTGATGATTGTGTCAGGCAATCTAAAATTGGCCAAGGAGCTATGATTGTACCGTTGATCTTGTTTTGTGACCTAGCATCACAGGTACTGCATTCCTCCAATGCCACAACATTATCCATGGTAATGATCTGCACATATGGGTACTCCAAGTTCTTGTTCTCGATAATCTGCTTACAGTTCTCGTAGAAATCGTGAAGCTGTTGGCTTTGTGGAGAAGCCCTTCTCAGTATCTGACAGGCTAAAGCTCTTGCAGGCATCGTTAGATTAAAGAACAAGTTGACAAGAGATGCGATGCAATCGCAGTATGCTGAGTAAATTTGAAAGCTCTCCTTCAAGATGTTACTTATGGCTGCTTGAGCCAGATTATTATCGGAAGGCAAGATATGAACTGGGGAGCACTCCAATACCCTATCTACGAACACTTGACATTTGGGCAACTTGCGAAACACCATATCAATGGACTTCTCATCATAGCATCTGAACTCAAGACCTTGAGACACGACAGGTTCCAGCTTTCCAGCTTGATTGATGACCCAACCTATTCTTTCTTCGAGATAAGCAGCATACCTGTGCAGAAAACAGGCTGAAGGGTGGTCTGAATTGTTGACAAACCAGCTAGTGCTCATTTGAAGATGGCCTGAAACATGTGCACCGCGAAGCTGGTGCTCGAAGTATCGGTTACCACCACGCAGGAGACGGTGAATGAGCAAGAGGGTCTTGAAAGCTACGAGGTAGTCTCTGGTTTTGCTGAGACGGCGAGAGATGCGTTCTGCTAGAAAAGGGATAGATCCAGGAGAGTTGGAGACGAGAAAGAGGATCTCATGCATGTACTTGTCGTCAATGGGACCATAATCATGGCCAGTTGCACGAACCACCGCAATCTCTATTTCGGAAAACCCTTTAACTTCATGATGATTATATATCTTCGCCTTGCCTATCGATGCTTGATCTTTTAGTGTGCCTAGAGCTTGCCTGAGCTTGCCTTGAAGGTCTACCACCACCATTTTAGTTTCTTCTATCTTTTGTTGAATTTGAGATGGAAGGATATGCTTCACTAGATATAGGCCTCTATAATAAAACAGAAGTGAACGGAGAATAACTCGTATATTAAATACAAGCCAAGTACTCTTGACTTTTTAAGATAACTAGAAAGCATAATGATCACATAAAGTTAGAAAAGATCAAATTCCTCCTTAAACTACTCAACATCTTATCATTAGACTACTTGTGTAAGACAGTTTAGTAATATTCATAATCATCAAAAAAATAAGATTATAAGAAAGAAAAGAAGAGAGGTAGAAGTATGCAAATTATTTAATTCCTATGAAAAATAATGAAACAATTAAATCGTTAAACAATTCGCAGACTATACTTAAATTTTTCTTCGCGCAAGTAAATAAAAAATCACAACTACAAAAATAATGAAAAACTCTGACGTTTGGTAACGCAGTTCGGCACACCTTGCCTACGTCTGCGGGGCCCTCACCCAGATTAATAACTTTCACTTTAGTTCAACAAAAATTACACCAGATTGATCTAACCCAAAAGACCCAATCTATGTAACCGACCCACAGCCTAACTACCTGTGAAAGAATTCACACCCAATAGTACGACCGCCTCGTACTAACCTCAACAGAGGATTTTCAAACTATTTCTACTTCAAAAACAAAGACAAATAAAATCAAGAATGCAACAATTTCAGATCAGAAATCCTTCATCAAAATAGCCAAATAACAGCACCAACTATATGTGAACTTATCTGTGACAAAGCCTTCTTAGTGCTGCAACCATCAACCAAGAACTCAGCAAAAATAGCAACTGCGCATAACCCCTGGACTGCTTGATAGAGATAACACCAGTGAAAACAATGCTGCTCAAAGATGACCCACGAAACTAGCTCCAACCGAAAATTAACCCCACAATATAGCAACAGCAAAATCAGAAGACTACCCGGCAACGTGATTCACCAAAAAGAAAAGCAAAGAGCATGTGCGCAGCTGTAATTCTAACACCAGATGCTTTATATTGTCAATCCCATCATCTGCGCAACCATCATACTTTTCTATATAATATCACTTGGCTTTTTCTACTTTAAAATAACACCAACTCATCAACAGTTGCCGCACACCCCACACTAGGTTTCTTGGAGTTACATATATATATAAACTTCTATTTTAAAACAAAGATATATACTCCAACTCTAGAGACCCACGGCATCTAACCCACTTTTTCATATATGACCCAAACTCAAATAATTAAAAATAGTCCATCTTGACCACGAAATAATAATAGTCCAAAAACCAAAGCATATCAGCCCACTTACGATTTGGACTTCAAGTTTAATTATCTTATATGTCCAATTCAAAATGCCAAAACCAATCCAAGAATATATAAAATATTCTCTAACAAATAATATTTTTCAATCCCATCATTTTATATGAAAATGATAAGAAGCTGAGTTCAAGTTCCACAAGTTCCACTTAAAACAAAATGGTTTTTGATAAATATGTGTTTAACATGTAATGCATGTAATAAAGGGATCAATTTTTCTGTTCTCGTTTTTCGTATGTTACCCTATCCTCGAGATCATCCATTTATCTATTAAATATTAATGAATGGATGGATGGTCTCGGACACAAGATGACACACTGAAACGAGAACTACTATCCAGTGCTCTGCAACAAAAGGCAAACATACCAAGTACAAGCAAGTATTTCCTACAAATCTTTTGTTGCTTAATTACAAGTTCATGGGAATATATAATGGTTGGTCCCGTAGGAAGATGAAAAGAAAAAGTAATGAAGAAAAGGCAATAGGATGGTCATTGGCTACACCACTAAAGGCTTTTGGATTCTCTTCCTAACCCAAATCAATCAACAAGTCTTTTTATAAACATCCTTCTCTCTTTCAATGGTGTGTTTGTGAGATTGATCGTCATGAAATTGAAAACGAACCAAAAACCAAAAAAGTTCTTTAGAATGGTTTCTTTTTCAAGTTTTTGAGTGTGGATTTCGATGAATAAACTAACAAACTTATTGCAAGAGTCAACGAGGCACAAGAAGAGCTTTATAGTGGAAGTGGAGTGAAAGAACCTCATTCTTTACGAATACGATTCCTATCTGCATCAAACTTTCCTCCTATTGGTGACATTCTTAATGTGTTAGAATTTTGGACTTTGAGATATCTTCTTCTCTCTTTTCACATCTCCTTCTTGCTTCTTCGTTTTCTTTCATGACTGTATCTACTTTTTCTCTATTTTCTTTCTTGTAAGTCCCCACTTCGATCGATGACAATTTGGCACTCACTGTAAAGGGTTTGGAAAAGGTGGCATTATCAATGAACATTAAGGCCTTAAGAAAGAAATGAGATTGCATATTACTTTAAACGTTCCATAGTTTACCTTCTCTTGTTTATCCGGGTTCAGATACTCTGTCCAGTTTTACGGTGTTTTATTGTGTCCAGTGAATCTCAGTCATTAATTTATGCGGGTCCCACGTTTATTTATGTAGAGCCCACGCAGAACCCGCATAAATAAATGGCTGAAATTCACTGGACACAATAAGACACCATAAAACTGGACAGAAGATCTTGTCCCCGTTTATCCTGGCAATATGTAATTATTAGAGGTTGACTTTGAAGCAGCTTGGAGAAATTTTGAACTATAAACATTCTTCATATTCTGTTTTGATCAAATATGAAGCATTACAGAAGCTGATAAGACAGGTTTTGATAGATTTATGGAAGTATGGATCTTTTAGAGTCCATATATTCTGCAAATCAAGTTGCAGTCAATTAACAGAAACCTTCGGTTTAACCTTTCAAAGCATTGGAGAATACAGTTCAAGTGACGACAAGATAGGTGCATATACTCGCTGCTCTTCAGTCAATGCGTAAGTTCCACGGAACAAACTTCGTGCTAAGCCCACTTGGTAGGAAGAAAATGAAGAATATCCCTCGCTTATGGTGCTCATTTGATGCTTTGATACTTCAGATCATCAAGTCAAGGGGGTGATATTTGTAACACCATAAGAACATAATAAATGTGCAGTTAAAGAACCTTATTGACAAGCCAATGGAAAATAATCAGCTGTCCCATAGGTCCTGTAGCATTCAACCAGACCCATGTTCAGCAAAAAAAGTTTATAAACATGAAACTGCTGCATATAAACTTGGCAAGTATCCGATCCTGACCTAAAATAATCGAACGCCTTACAGAATCATTCGAACAGGAATTGAGTTTAAAATATTAAAAAAAAATCAAGCTCAAGAATCCGTTGTTATTATTGCACCAAACAAATTGTTTCTGATGTACAAAATAATTTTACATCGACAAGCATAAAAATCCCTGTAGACATAAGATTCCAGACGTCAGTATTTGCTTATTTTACTGAAACTCCAGAACGTGAGTACAGCATAAAATTTGATGCCCATTCAACTAGGAAAGTCTACTGTAAACTGGAAGACAACCAATGGAGAAATCGAGATACTTGTTCCGAAACAAAATTATGTTATCCCTGCAAAAATTGCAAAACAAGTATGGTGCAATTGCCCAGCAGTTCTTGGGAAATGTAACGTCCGGTCAAATAAAGCATCGGTGTCTTCCTCCTGTCAAACAGACAGCCCCAAGTTCTATTTAAGGACAGAGGACTTTTTCCCTTATTTCAGCTTAACTGTGCCTTTCCTTGCATTTGGGTGGTTGCAACTTCATGTCAGTTTCACGGGTTGCCACTTCTTTAATTGGCAGCTCACCGAAGAATGTTGCTTGACCCACCAGACAGAATCGCTTATTTGTGAAAACCAATTGAACAAACAAAAGGGTTAGCAAAATAAGAAGTCTGTCCAGCAGAGGAAGAATGCCCGTTTAACAGTCCTGGTAAAGTTTAGAAGATGAAATGCTGATTTCCCACTGCTCAGAATCTCGATAACAGAGATACACAAACAAAATTCTCCTGTTTCAAGATGCATGGATTTTAGAATTTTCCTTCAGCAGGTTTTTACCAAAAATCCTTAGGCTCTCCATGACAGCTTGAATTTTCTCTGATAGAGAGATGTAGAGGCACATTTGTGCTGCTTCGTCAAGTCCACAAGGAGTTGTCATCCATCCAGTTTTTGGGAGAGATAAATTGCGCGACATAGTAATTGCCACTTGCCTCATGTTAGGAAGGTCGAAGTCTATTGGTTCACCAACAACAATGTTAATTTTCTTATTGCATAAGGGAAGAGGGGGCCTTCTGCCAAACCAATACTTCTCAGGCATCACCTACATATTATAACAGCAATATGATGTGAAACACTCAGAAAAACCCCAAAACTAAAGTAACCAGGCCAGCTAGGATTCCATAAATTTCGTTTGCAAGTCATCATAACATCTTCACAAAATGGAAATAGCAGAAAAAGATAAAGAAAAGAAATAGGATTATCCGAAGGAATACAGAGTTACAGAGATCTTGATTGTTACAAAGAATCTTGGTTTCGCAAGTATAAGCTTACTACAGTTCTATCATCCTGGTTCTACTTAGAATTTTATTTTAAATCCAATAAAGCCAAGTTCGAAAAAATAAAAATGGTGATAGAAAATGAAAATCCATAGATGTGAAGCTAAGATCAAGAATACCAACAGTGAACTTGAGATAAATTGGAACAACTAGGCAATGAATGATTAATATTAAAAACCTTTTGAAGACTGAAGGATCTACCCTGAATCCCCCAAGTCAAGATACTTTTAAATTATCTTGATTGCTTAGAATATGAGCTCAAGCTGCTTATGAAAATTTTAAGATTTTGATAAATAATATTTTCAGCCAAGGGGAAAACATAATTCTAACTGGATGCCCAATAAATTTTGGAAACGAGTAATAGCCATTAAGTTGGAAGCTCTCACTCATATGGTGGAAATGATATTCTTAATATCATAGTTTGCTGGCTTGTCTGACACAGAATTAGAAGCCTGATGATGGTAACTAAACAAGGGAAATTCATATAAATGCCTAGACAAGAACATCAACAGAAGAACATTCACCTCTTCAAAACCATGATGAATAATTGGCAAGACTATTGGTGGTACAGAGGAGCGAGTAATCAGACTTGCAGTTCCCCATTTTAACCGTCTTATAGGAGCATCTGTTTGACAAACCTTTCCTTCAGGAAAAGTATGTAGCTGTTTATTAAAGACAATGAACACATCATACCAAGCAGAAAATCATGGTTCATTCTTCGAGAAAGAAAATGAAACGCAACAAGCTTCCATTTCTTAAGAACTTCATAAAACCTGTAATACTTGATACAGTTACTTAGTACACGTACTTCTAAGAAAAGTGTAACATAACAGTAGGATACTTAAGTAAGTACCCATTCTCCATTCCCCAAGCGTTCAAGAGCTTCGTTCATGTGTTCTTGATAAATACCACCACCCCTTGTAATAGGTATACATTTGCCTGCACAATTTACTAGCTTAGGCACTAAAACTGAAACAACAAGAAACAATCCCATTACAAGCTGCAAATATCAGCATCCCTAGTATTACACTAGTCAAAAACTCCATCAATGTTCAAGTTAAACCATTCTAGTCATGATGCCCGACATGAACCCAAAACATTCAAAGAATTACAGTTAACTATTAGATTCCCTTTTCACAGTTTCCTTGAAATTACTCCTTTTTCAGGATACAATCACAATCCAAAAACAGAAGAAAGAACATAAAGAAAGCTTGCAATAGCTCACCAGTGCGGAATACATAAGAGTAAACAGGATTCTTGAAACAAATGTCTTCAGCCGTCAGCACCCACCGAGCCAATTCAGAATTCGTAGTGGGAAATCCCTTGAATCCCCACATTACAGGATCATCTAGCCTATTAAAGGAAAATAACATCTAAACTCAAGTTCACGAAACAGACAC
This sequence comes from Erythroxylum incrassatum, assembly GCA_026546855.1. NCBI lineage: Eukaryota > Viridiplantae > Streptophyta > Magnoliopsida > Malpighiales > Erythroxylaceae > Erythroxylum > Erythroxylum incrassatum. Next base: position 4,295,130 of record JANVCL010000003.1, on the reverse strand, counting down.
AACCAGTAACGTGAAAGAAAGAAGTAAACTTTTTGGAACTTACGTAGACATATGATTACTGACAGTAATGAGGGGAACCCCGGGAGGTCGAGATCGGACAAGACGGACGAGGGTATCGACGTTGTGAACGGAGGTGGTGTTTAGAACATTGGCCACGACCTTAGCGAAAGCTCCGACCAACATAAACACCGTCTTTCTGGGAATCCCACGTAAGTGGTTGCTTGCCGCCGCCCATTCCATTGTCCGCCCCATCGATCCACTCTTAGCTTCTCGGTGTCGGTCTCAGTTTCCCATGCCGATTAGTGGCCGGCCCTTTTCTTCAAGACTCTTCTTGTTGACTGATATGTAAATCAATTAAATATTTAATTTTAGTTATTTTTTATTATAATTATAAATTATCTTAAATAATAATTTAATTAATTTATATCAAAATTTTAGTCAGAGAGACACAAAAACCCCCTAGAGAGAGAGAGCACTCACCAAGTTGGCGTTTGCAGGAACGCAATTATCTTTGATCTTCAGGTACTGCAAGCTCCCTCCTCCTTTCACTTGAATTCCAACAAACGAAACAATTCTTCGTTTTGTCTTTGTAATTTCAATGGTTACTGTTTTGTGTAGAAGAAGAAGCAAAACAGATAGATGGCTGACCGGTTGACGCGTATAGCCAAAGTGAGCGACGATAGGTGCAAGCCCAAAAAGTGCCGTCAGGAATGCAAGAAGAGCTGTCCCGCTGTTAAAACCGGTAACCCTTTTCTCTTTTTTTTCTTTCAGAATTTGGATGTTTAGAAGGGATGCTTTAGAATGCAAAATTAAACTACGCTTCAAAACTAATTGGATTCTTGGGGGAAGACATGGCCAGTGTTTGAATTTGTGATAATTGGTTTATGATTGGGTGGAAAATAGGTATGTTACATCATAATCCTACAGTATGTTATTTGTAAGTATTAAAAAGAAAAAATTTCAATTAGATAATTTATGAATAGGTTCGGTTTGCTATCATTATATGTTTTATTTGGAGATTGTCGTTGGTAATACTGTATTGTCGGGATCCAAGTTTCTTATGTTCTTGTTTGGTTTATTGTTATTGACAGGGAAACGTTGTATTGAGGTTTCTGCGGCATCTAAGTTAGCTTTTATATCTGAAGAATTATGCATTGGATGTGGTATCAGTGTGAAGGTTTGTAGGTTGAGTTTTGAATATTGTTTGCTTTTGTTTCTTTAACATGTCGGCTTACATAAAGCTTACTATATGATCCACTAATGGAGAAATGCCCTTTTGAAGCAATTCAAATCATCAACTTGCCAAAGGAATTGGATAAAGATACAACTCATTGATATGGCCCCAATACCTTTAAGTTGCACAGGTTTGTCAGTGTTGGTGACTCTTTGAGGGAACTGTTTTGCTTTGCATTTTGAAGATTAATATGGTAGATTGCCCTAACTTCAGGTTACCTGTCCCAAGGCCTGGGCAAGTTCTTGGCTTAGTTGGAATTAGTGTTTTGAAACTCGGACCGGTCATCGAACCGGAAGCCTTACTGAGCACCGGTTTGATCGGTCAATTGACCGATTTTTACCGGTTCGAACTGGTTCAATTCAAGACCGATTTTTTAGGGTTAACCGGACCGGATAGCCGACCGGTCACCGGCCGAACCGGTCAGACCGGCCAGTCCGGTCCGAGTTTTAAATCAAT
>JANVCL010000003.1:4258701-4279857 GCA_026546855.1 Erythroxylum incrassatum | reverse complement strand
ATAATAATTTTTAAAATTTTATTTTAAAAATAAAATATTTTTATTTATACTTTATTAATAAATATTATATAAAATATTTAAATAAAAATAATGTATTTTTAATATTTATTTAATTTATAATTATTATTAGTAATAAAAATATTTATTATTATTTTAAAAACAAAAATCCAAAATCCAAAATAATTACAAAATTTGAAATAAATAAAATAACTAGTTAAAAAAACTTTGGAAAAAATAGGGAGAATGAGAGGTAAGAGGGAGGGAGATTTTAAAATTTTTTGAAAATTTTACAAAAAAAAATCCCTATTTTTTTTAATTTCCGCGGCTAATACGGGTCGGTACCAACCAATATTTAAATCCGGTATAACTGACCCTTTATTTCGTATTAGATTTGGTCCAAACAGAAAACGGTATTCAAAATCTTGATTTTAGCGGGAATTTCACTTAATATTGTCGTTGCATAAGCATAACAAATTTAAGGCCTAAGGTGAAGTGATCAGCTCCTATTAAATTTTCAAGGATGGGATCATGTGAAGTCAGCATAAAACCATAGGCTCCTCCACACCATAACTGAAATGCTTCAAATTCATTTATTTGAACCTCAAGATTTAATTTTCACATGCAAAATTACATTGGAATAAATAAATCAGATCTTAATTTGATATTTAATACAATAAAAATAATAATTATTAAACATAGTTATAGACTAAAGTAAAAAATATATATAAAAAATGCCGGAATCCCTTCCCATATGATTACATAATTTTAAAAAGATCGGACCGTTACGTTCCTCTAACGGTTACTTTCTGCTTTTCTTTCTCAACAACGCCAACACAAAACACCACGCCTACCTCCTCTCCTCTAATTTCTCCGCCTAAACCATGACAGTGGAAGAATCGTCGGCGACGGCGATGTCGACTAACCTGCCTCAGCCCCCACCTCCTCCTCGAAGGCCTAGGGTGAGAGAGGTGAGCTCCAGGTTCATGACTCCGGTGGCTTCTCACTCCTCCTCCTCCTCTACTTTCTCCCCTCTTCCCACCCACAAACACCGTTCCACCTCGGCTCAGAGGCAGCGCAACCACTTGGATCCAGAACCCCTCGACGAGAACCCCCGCGCTGTTGTGAAGCTTTTCAAAGAGAATAGTCTGGGAAGCAGAAACGAGCAGAGGGGTCAAAGGCCTGATACTCCTATTGCCAACACTTGTTCGTCGTTGTCTTCTGCTAAACTGAGATTGATTCAGCACCGGTCTACCTCCAACGTCTCCGTGGCCACCAAGTTGTTCCAGTCCTCTGGGATTTCCACTCATTCCCATTCTACTGATTCCTTTTCCTCTTCTTCTTCTTCTTCACTTTCTCGTACTTCTTCGGATTGTCACGAGATTAACACTGAAACTCGCAGCTCCACACGATCTCTACCTGACCTCCGATCTTCTATGCTGGAGGCAGACATGTTGCCTAGCGTCTCCGGTAGGTTGCTGACGGAAAGAAATGTGAATAGGCCTATCGGGACCACTCCTGCTGACTCCTCCAAAACTATCTCTGCTTCGCCTTGTTCGCGTTCTCTCAATTTGAAGACAGTCAGGCAGCTTACTGGCTCTGTCAAGACCCCTGGCCTTCCTCTGCCTCCGATGAAGGTCACCAATGATGGTGGTAAAAAGAGCAGAAAAGAAGAGGACGTGCATAACCTAAAAATGCTTCATAACCGTTATCTACAATGGAGATATGCCAATGCAAAAGCAGAGGCGTCAATGCAGAACCAGAGAAAAGAATCTGAGGTAAGTCCATTCTGCAATATAAATTGTATTGAACAGTGCAGTTGAGTTATTTTCATTCAAATATATTCTAGATTTCAATTTGACTTGCTTTTCTTATATTCTGCAGAGAAATTTATATTCTCTTGCCGTGAAGTTATCAGAACTATCTGAATCAGTGAAACGGAAACGCCTTGAGCTTGGAATTCTGCACAGACTTAAATCCATTTCAACAATCGTTGAAGCTCAAGTAAGGCTTTCTGGTCTAGAAGAGTCATCTTTATACAGATTTTTGTAGAGGTTCAAGTTATTCCTTATTTGAGCCCGTAATTACCAGGAAAAAAGTCGGTCCTATCTTGCTTAATCTGATCTGGAACTGAAATTGCATTTGATCATCTGTAATATTATTGCTGTAATGCTACTCTAGATCAACTTTTCCAGGGGGAGAATTATGCTTAAGTTATGATTTTGGTTAGCACAAGTGAAATGTTGCTTTCTTGCTCTAGATTTCTAGCAACTTGATAAGATAAATTGGTTTTGATTGATGGAACTTGTAATGGAATGAGAAAGTTTCTTCCATGGATGGAATGTTTAAATACTCTGTAAATCATCTTTGTATCAGATGCCATATCTGGATGAATGGTCAGATTTGGAAGCAGATTATTCGGCATCCTTATCAGAAGCAACTCAAGCTTTGTTAAATACCTCACTGCGACTTCCAACCAGTGGGAATGTTAGGGTATGCCTTTTTGTGTCTATTTTTCTGATTTTTGTTCTCCTCATTACCAGTTAAGTTTTGATTACTAACACAGGAAGACATTAAATTGCAGATTGATGTAAAGGAGGTAGAAGAGACACTAAATTGTGCAACAAAAATGATGGAATCCATAGCTATGAATACTCAAAGCTTCATGCCAAAGGTGGGTGGACGGAAGAAATTTCCATTTCATATATGCAGCTTCAACAATACCAATATTTATGCAGGGCCATATCTAATCTCCATGTGCAGGCTGAAGAAACAGAACTTTTGGCTTCAGAACTAGCCAGAGTAACTGGTGGTGAAAGAGGTCTTGTTGAAGAATGTGGGGATCTGTTGTCCATGATGTACAATTCACAGGTTCGCCTTAGAATTCTCTTATGAATATGTTCATTCGGTTTCACCATTGTTTCCAATCCTCAGATTCGTGTTTGTTTGCTTTTGCCTGGAAATCAGGTGGAGGAGTGCAGCTTAAGGGGCCAGCTTATTCAGCTGCAACGAATCTGCCATGGCCAACGATAACCCCAAAACCGCAAAATTGAAATTTAATGGTGACAGGATGAGGATGATAGTGTTGTTAGGAGAGATTGACAGAATTTCATTTGATTTCTGTTATGCTTGTTCCTATCTTTTGGTGTATTTCGTTACTGTAAATTTGTATTCTTTCTCACTCCACGGAATAAAATTGATTCCATTTTACCCCATAAGAGAACTTTGAGTACTATGGTTACGTTACGGTTGAAATTTGGCCTATGTTCCGCTCGATCAAGTTCGATGTGAACATTCGAAACTTGAATTAACTAGATTTTTTACTTAGATCGGAGAGGATTGTATTTTTCCAGCTTGAATTTTATTAATGCAGTTTGAACTTTGAATCAATTAAATAATTTTATTTTATTAAAATTTTAAAAATTGTGTTTATTTATTCATTAAATAAAAAACTATTTAATAACTAATTCAATGCAATTTCAAGGTTGTTCTTTTGTCGATGGACATAAAGGGAACAAATCTGCTGTTCTGATTATGGTATTCCTATTTTGTTCTATTAAATTTTATCCATATATTTATGTAAGATTTACATAAATGTGCGAATAAGATTTAATAACACAGAGTTAAAACATCGTAATAACTGAAATTTAAAGCTCTTTATTAAAAGTAATCATACTTGGGAGAAACTTATCATCAATTGTAATTAGGTTTGATATTGGGCTGGCTCCAACACACCAAAGTCTAACCTCGACCCAAACCTCGATCGAACTCAAGATTGGCAATTTGAGCTTGAGCTTAAGCTTGGTCGGACTTGGATGGCTTGAAGCTCGATCATGGTCCATCTAAGTCTAATTATATTCTTTTTAATTTAAAATTAAAAAACGTCATTTTTACTTAAAATTTTTAAACCTTAACTTGAATCAGGTCAAATAATCAGCCAATTATAAGTTAAAAATTAAAAAAAGGTTTGAATCTAGTCCAAAAATCGATTAACTTCGGACTAATTCAGGTTAGGCTCAGTTGAGCCTAAGTCCAAATATCATCCCTAATTTATACCATAGTCTAGCAAGTGCATTAAGATTTGAAACATTTTGGAGGCTACTACCTTATCCATAAATGTATTTTATGTTTGCTTCTTATAATAATCAGTGTTCTACTAATTTGTGACATTAGTTTAGAATCAAGAATGGACAATGCTATGATATAATTATGTAATAATTAATTAACCAGTGAATAGAAGGTTAAAAGGATAGAAGAATGTAAGAAAGGGTAATTCCAATCAATCAATTAATTAATTTAACATCAGCTACATCAACAAGACAAGTGACACATTATTGCTTCTACTGAAAACCAATAATTGAAATTTTTGCCCAATTGATAGAGTCTTGTCCTCACTCCAAAATAATTCAAGATTTCAATGTTGATAATTCAGTTTGTCTTTTTTCTTTCCTCGTATTGAAGTTTAGTAATGATAATAATAATATTCGAGTCGGGTCTAATTTTTACTGTAATTTTCTTTCACGATTTGAAATTTGGTTGTGTTTAAATAATTTAAATTTTCATCGAGCCGGAAATAAAATAATATTATTTTATCTAATAAAAATTTTAACTCATGAATGATGAACTACAACAATATTATCTTGATCAATTAAATTAAAATTATGTCATTTTAATTAAACCAATTTGAATCAAATTAAGACAACCCTTAAACTCGGTTCTAATCTAAAATATAGTCAATTTAAACCTTATTTTTTAAAATTTAAGCTCGTGTAGATTGAACTGATTTTGGGTCCACTAATTGAGGAAATATAATGTGTTGGATGAACTAGAAAACTTTAAGCTCCAACTACGCATAAGAGTAAGATAGCTTTCAGCCCGATAAGTAGCTTAACTAGTTCTCAAGAAAGTTGTTAAGTGTAAGAGTGTTAGGTTCAAGTCTTGGCAACGGTAATATAACTATGTAAGAGTTTAATCTAATGTAGTAGCCCTTTGTGCGCAATGAACACTGGACTATCTTTTTGAGGAGTTAATCCATAACTTACTCTTAACTGCTCTGTCGAGTCAGAGTGTAGAGGGGTGGGGTGCCGACTCTACCTTTTGAGTGCAAGGAAGATAGCTTGGGTACTTTTTGTGGGAGTACGAAACTCTGTCTTTGTCTCTTAACTCTTCTCTCCTTTCATTCCAACTGTATGATATGGACTTGTTAGAAAATAAGAATCCAGCTACTTGAATTATAGGTTTGGTGGGTCATTGCCTCTTTCAACCTGCAACTTTTTGTGATGTTCAATCTGGATCAGACAAATGTTGAATGTTATCACATTCATTCGGTTTGCTCCAATTAAATTCGGTTCTATACATTTGGATGGATGGCCTTATGAGGGTAGGTCATCCCACCTCATATATATAACACAATTAAAATAATATATTTAAGTTAAATGTCTAAATTATCTTTTAATATTTTTAAAAAATTAAATTCTTATATTATTACTAATAAAATTTTAAAATTTACAAAATAATATAATTCTTGTTAATGTAATCTATATAGTGTTAATATAAATATACGAGATTATTCCTTCGTTAATGTATCGGGTAAGATTACTCCTTTGTAATCGGAAGGTCACATATTCGAGTTATAGAAATATTTTTGTAAAATGCAAAGGAAAAATTGTGTATAATTGATATACTTCTACTAACTTTCGATCCTTACAAAACGGGAAGTCTTATACGCTGGAGTTCGTTGAATACAAAATATTATTTGTTTGAAAATTTTGAACAAGTTTTTATTGTTATGTTTTGTACTATTTTTACATTATATTTAAAACATAATAAATATCTTTTTAATAAATTTTAAATGAAAAATAAGGTGGCAACAAAAGTTAGGAACTTGGAAAATCCGTGTCATTTTCATCACTGCTAGGCTTTACTGTGCTTTTGCACGGTGGACACGTAAATCATACCTCAAACACAGGATTGGAAGACAAGGTAGGAAAAAGGAGGCCTACACTGCAACCTCAGTTTTCCAGATTTATAGTTCAAAATTCGATTAACTAGATGTAATCTGTTGATTTAGAGTTACAATTGTTATATCTAATCACTATCATGAAAAAATGGTATTTAACATATACGAGTGGCAGAATCAGAGTCTTATTTCTCTGCAAATTTTTGGAACAAATGGGTATGAATGATTGTTTCAGGTTTCAGTAACTTGGTTTTAATCACTTTATGCAGAACTTGAAGCAGAAGAAGGAGCAGTAAGATTCTAGTGCAAGATTAATCATCATCAGGTCGAACTATTTCTTTAACAGATGTAGCAGTAATGCCACCTTTAGAAGAGAACTTCTCAAGAAGGCTTTTAATACCTTGAATTATTGGATTCAAACCGTTTGAACTCTTCAAGATTTCGTGTTAGATCATTTAGGTTAAGTTCTTTATTTAATTCAAAACACGTAATTTATGAATTATTACATGCATTATCATTAAGATAAGAGCTAACTTGATTGCGTACCACATAAAGTTGATGAGGGACTGCGTCGGTTGGCAGAATGTGACGGCCTTTAAGTGCTGCCAATTAAATTAATCATACTCTCGACTGATGTTTCATTGCACTCTGAATAATTGAGCCCTGCAGTTTAGCTCATGTGGTGCGAAGCTTTCCAGTTGTAAAGATAAACCATAATCTTCCAGCTTCCTTGGAGATGGGTATCTTTTGGCTCATACTTTGCTGTTTGTCCCTAGCAACAGCTTCTCCAGAATCTCAAGGCATGTTAATTTATGTTTACTCGTGATTTAGAAGAAAATTTAGAGCTCATGTTCATATTTTGTGTCAATTATAACTGTGAATAGATCTTGCAGAACATGAATTATCAAACAATGGGACTGCACAGCTGAAGGTATATCATGTGAGAGGAAAAGGTTCTTCACTCGTTCAGAACTCCACCTGGTCTCTTTCAGATGTACTCTTACATGACGAGGAACGTGTCAAGGCTCTTACCAAAAGATTAAAGAAGAAACATGTGAAAAGTCCTTCTGGTTCCCGTCCTAAATTAGGACATCTCGTGAAACCAAGTTCTGCTAATATTCCATTGAACCCAGGACTGTCCATTGGTTCTGGTAATTACTATGTGAAATTAGGCCTTGGCACTCCTCCCAAGTACTATTCCATGATCCTTGATACTGGTAGCTCCCTGTCATGGGTTCAGTGCCAGCCTTGTGTTGTTTCCTGTTATCGTCAGGTAGACCCATTATTCGATCCCAAAGCATCTGCCTCCTACAAGAAACTGTCGTGTGCTTCTTCCGAGTGTTCTTCACTCAAAAGCGCCACCTTGAACGATCCCTTATGTGAAACAAATTCCGGTTCTTGCGTGTACACAGCCAGCTATGGTGATTCGTCGTTCTCGAGGGGTTACTTGAGCCAAGACTCACTGACATTATCATCGTCCCAGTCACTGCCAAGCTTTACATATGGTTGTGGACAAGACAACCAAGGATTGTTTGGAAGAGCTTCAGGTATTGTAGGACTAGCTCGTGACAAGCTCTCCATGTCAAGTCAGGTATCTACCAAATATGGTGAGTCCTTCACGTACTGTCTTCCTACGGCAACTTCTGGCTCTACAGGAGGAGGTTTCTTGTCTATTGGAACAGTTTCTCCATCATCTTACAAGTTTACCCCCATGCTTAAAAACTCTAAAGATCCCACTTTATACTTTCTGAGATTAGCAACAATTAACGTAGGAGGCCAACCTATAAGATTGTCTGCTTCAGAGTACAGTGTTCCAACCATCATCGACTCTGGAACTGTAATCACAAGATTGCCAGTGTCCATGTACACTGTTCTGAGAGATGCCTTTGTGAAGATCATGTCCACAAAGTATGCAACAGCACCAGCTGTCTCTATATTGGACGCTTGTTTCAAGGGTAATCTCAAGACCATAACAGTTGTGCCTGAGATAAGTATGATTTTTCAAGGAGGAGCAGGCCTTCCGCTTGGAGCTCATAACAGTCTGATAGAGGCAGAAGATGGTGTGACATGCTTGGCTTTTGCAGGTTCTTCTGGGACAAGCCCCATTGCCATCATAGGAAATCATCAACAGCAAACGTTCAGTATTTCTTATGATGTTTCCAATTCCAGGATTGGTTTTGCTCCAGGAGGCTGCCATTAATATATATATATATATATATAAAATATACCTATAGAATATGACCAATAAATACTTGTTACATCAGCCTGATATCCTGCTTTTCTGGGGTATGTAAAACATATTACCTTGTTAACTGCAGGGATCAACCATGTCTCCACAAAGAGAGCTTGGGTTACAGGAATGATGTACATTTGATTGTACTATTCATGTAAGGTTAATTGCATTTAATTACAAGTATCATTTATCACTTGAACCTTCAATTCCTGCTTAGTCAATCAAAATGTGTTTTCACTTACAATCACTGAGAGATATCATATAATGCTCTGAACCCAGTGGTTGTTGGTTCTTGGAATCAAGAAGAAACACAAAAGAGCAGGGCTGTATTGCTCCTTGAGAATGTCTAGTTTCATACTACCACTTGACTTGATGTTTACAATGGAAGTACAGAAAAAGATGCCAATCCTGATCCTTCACAGAAGAAAACCAAGAAAATCACAGGATTGCAGCAGTAAAATAAACCAGCAAAACTACTGATTCTCTAATCTTTTTTTAAAATTCCTTTTATAAAAATCAATTTCAATTAAAAAAACACGAAATTAGTTATTAATAAAAATAAATTACTGTTTTCTGTTTATTGTTTTAATTTCTTCCACTTATAAATAGATATTGTTTTGTAATTTTTGTTTTTATAATATAATTTGTTATTAAAATATTATTTAATTATTTAATATTAGTTATTAATAAAAATTATGAATAATTTAATTTTTATAATTAATATAAAAATCTTAATTTAATAATTACTAATAAATAATATATTTAATCAACTTTATTTTTTTTACCCGCTGGGCTAGGGACGGTCCTTTGCCGACATACCGTATTTATTAGTATGGTTATGGCCCCAAGCTCTTCTGAATTAGGTCACCAATTGAATTCGTTGTGTTGGAAAGGAAAGGTTTCAATTAATATCTCAATCACACCCCACGTGATGCTCTTATCATTTATCATTAATTAATATTCAATTACTTCTTTTTCTCTAACCATTGTTTAATTTAATTTCTAGCTTTAATTTGTAGCAAATACACTGCAGCATGTGATATTCATTTAACTATTTCCACAACTTATTATTTTTTGAAAAATTAAAATTACATTTAATCCGAATTTAACGTAACTCAATCTAGCCCGATCTTAAATTACCAGACTCAACCTAAGTTAACCAAACTTTAAGCGAAGATTAATTTTATTTTAATTTTCAAGCTTCGGACTAAACTCGAATCAAAATGAACATGAAAATTTTGAATTGACATATTATTTTTCAAATTTTAAATTAAAGAAAAAATAAAATAAGACTCGAAGCGCATAACTTAAGCCCAACTGAACTTTAGGCCCAACTTTAGCCCATGCATTAAGAGAGTCTGATTGCTTCAAAATCCCAAAGCAAGCATGAATTTTTGAAGGGAACAACTCACAGATGCTAATATAAGGTTCAAATCTCAATAGGTTACACAGTAACAACAAAGAAAAGAGAGAAGAGTCTCATTGCCATTTCTCAAGTCTTTAGTTATGCTTTGCCATTTTACAAGCTAAAACTCTCCAACTCTATTCCCCTGCTCATCAGCTTCTGCCCCTCTGAAACATTGCCACTTGCCACCAATTATTCAGACTCTGATTCCGTTAGAACAAAATAAAAGAAGTAGCATGTCTTTTTTCAAACCCTTTTCAACTGTATAGTAACATGAGGCAATGTCAACTTTGTTTATACACCATAATGATGGATCCACCACCCTCAGATTCTCAGGAAAGTGGACAACAGAATGCGGGCACTGACTACAACTACATACAAGGGTGTAATATCACAGTAAAGAGTCAAGGTATGCATAATACCTGCATCTGTTGTACTGAAGGAGGCTTCCATAAGTGCGGTCCCAGACTCCGATGAAGAGGGATTCTGTATCAGGACTAAAAGACACACCAGAGATCTCCCCAAAAAAATCGATCTCCTGCTCTTTCTCAAAACCATTCTTTGCATCATATACATGCACAAAGTCAGCTGGTTCTGCCATTGCCATGAACTGTCCATCAGATGTAAACCGAATAGATCTAATGGCTCCCAAATTTCCCTTGAGCACAGCAACAGATTTAGACAAGTTCCGGGCATCCCATATACGGCAGGTCTTGTCTTGATTCCCAGTGGCAAAGATGCGACCATCAGGATGCCATGTAGATGCAAATGAGTAATCCAAATGTCCACTTAACGTCGTAATAGTCTGAAAAAAGAGTTTCAAATTAGCCAAAGCCATCCAAAAAGTTGAGGTCTGAAGAAATATTCAAAGGGCATCAACTACCTTTCCTGTTTGAGAATCCACCAGCATTCCATCTGGGCTGTCACCAACAATTACAAGCTGCTTACCATCAGGACTCAATGAGGTATGCTGCAAACAGAAACAAGAAAATATCAGAGCATGTTACTAAGAATACATGCAGGTCCTGATTACCGTATCGTACTTTTCTTTTAATAGTTGTGAAGAAAAAGCACAAGAGAATAGTTGGACCTTAATACAATATTAGATCCTTATGAATGGAACATTCCCATCAAGCAAGCTGTTCATACTAATTCAATCTAGACGAGATTCGGACTTTGAGTTTATCTCAGCATTACGTCACACATTCAGTTTTTCTGTCTTAACAATGAAATATAGTGAAAAAGGATCAGTGACTTTTTGCACGCATGCTGGCAAACACTAAGACACTCAAATGTGGAGAGTTCAAAGAAGTTTAAGAAGGGAAGAAGAGAAGAGAAGACGAGCATAAGAAAGGTAGGCCTAATTTTGAAGCAATTACCTAAAGAAAAAGGCACCACTCGGTACAGATGTTAGTTGAAAAGAAAAGAAATTAGTCCCACATGCACACACGATCATCAAAACTCCAGGTGAAAATGGAGGACGAGGCATTTTCACCACAAAAGCACTCATCGTCACCATTCCATGGCCCACAAGTTATTTCCCGTTTGCTTATGCTTAGATAGTTTAAGAACGAAAAGGCATACAAATGTGATCATCAACAATTATTCCATTCAAACATGGCTTTCCTATGGTAAGGGCATGCAAATAAGACTATAAAAGACAAAAAACTGCATATAGATGGACAAAGTTCGCAAACAGCAGATGTAAATACAAAATGGATTACTTACATTAACTGGCCAACGAAAGGTAAAATGCTTAGAAAGTTGAAATCTCTCCATATCAAAGGTTCTTACTCCACAATCATTATTTGAAGCCATGAAATGAACAGCACCACTGAAAAAGCATTCAACACATGTGTGTTAAGATTCACAAGGTCATGAGACCAAGATATTTACCTGACTTAATCAAAATTAGAGGCTGGATAAACAACAATAGCAGTTAATGAATGAAAACAAGTAAGAAACCTGGGATTATCATAAATCTCAACTGCATTTGTGATTGCATTATCATCATAAGTTGTCCTGAAGCAGAAGCTAACTCCAGGTCGATCTAAATACTGCATCATGGAAAGGAATAAAAAGAATTTATAAGGAATAAAAATCTCACTTGAGAATGCAACGCAAAATGACACTCCTTTTATATTCACAGATTGTGACCCATATTGATAAGCAAACAACACAAAATCACAAAACTTGAAAGGGACAAAGAAAACAGAAAAAGAAGATGGTGCACTTGATTCAACGCCCAATATTAGGATATAATGACTGCAAATTGGAATGATTAAACCAATTGTAAGAATGATGCCAAATTAAGTACACATAAAGCACATACATACATGATTCAACTTTGGTCCAAATCAATACCTCTTAAAAATGATTTGGAAGGCCAGCAAACAAATAAATAACTTACAAGCACCAGAGATTACCTTGCATATAAGTTCTCCCTGAAAACCTCCAGCAATCAACAAATTATCCCGTACCGCCAGAGTACTAACTTGTGTTTGAGAAAATCCTTCCAAAAGGCTCCCAGGGTGTTTCTGTGAGACAAAAAAGAAATAACAATAGAAACTGATATGAGAACTTAACATTCAGTGAAATAATAATATAGGAAAGACAAAAATGAACACTTACAACATGTTTCACATAGAGTAATACAAGATTAAAAGTATGATGTACCTCACGTGGTGCCACATGACCAGATACATTAAGAACTTCAGTCTTCTTGCAACTTAAGGATGACCAATGGACAATCGAGAAGTGTGACATGAGGTAGACATCATGCTTTGATGTTGACCATACCAAGTTCCGCAACTTCATTTTAAAAAAGCCAGATTAAGATTTTAGACATTAAACAGGATTGTAAGTGCTTTTGTTAATCACATGGTCATTCTACACAAAAGAGGGTTATGAAACTCATTATGTGAAGGAAAAAGAAAGATAAAGGGATGAAAGAAACATTTTCAATTGAAAACAATGAAAATCTTGCCCAATGCATCATGTCAGCACGTAACTTAAATCAAACTTAAGAGACGAAAGAATATGATCCTACTTGAAAATGAAGAATTGTTGATTTCACAGATCTGGTATTCCGCCAAAACTCATAGTATGTACCCCCTTTCCTAGTAGGCTTGCATTCCTGAAAAAAATCAAAATTGAAATGAAAAGGAATGTTCAAATGCATCTAATGGTACAATAAAACAACAGGTTCTAATCTAATGGTACAATAAAACAACAGGTTCTACCTTTTCTGAACCTGCTCCTGATTGAGGTATGTTCTCGTAATTCTTGTATTGATCTAACCTAGTTTGCCTGTACTTCTCACGGGAAATGCTCAGTCTGTCCCAAGGAATTCCTTGGATATCTTTTCCTCTCCTAGCATCTGCAGCAGATGTATCTGGTACCCTAGTATCCTGCAGAATAAACCAAACAGATATTGCTGTCAAGGGCTCCCTTAGTGAAGCCGCAAAATCATGACTCCGATGCCAAAGCAAATGAAGCACATGAATCAGCATTACAAACTAACGACCAGTAACAGAATATAAGAGCCCAAATTCTAAGAATGGATGATATAAAACCAAAACTGACCAAATGATCATCATCATCATTGTCCTCATCCGACTCAGAATCACCCATAACACGGAAGTACATATCATCATGCGCTTCTGCCATCTCAAAGTCCTCAGCCGCATAATCCATATCATCCCCTTGATCCTGGGACATTTTTGAAGAGCAACT
Source organism: Erythroxylum incrassatum (assembly GCA_026546855.1). Classification (NCBI taxonomy): domain Eukaryota; kingdom Viridiplantae; phylum Streptophyta; class Magnoliopsida; order Malpighiales; family Erythroxylaceae; genus Erythroxylum; species Erythroxylum incrassatum. The sequence continues at coordinate 4,266,528 of JANVCL010000003.1, read as the reverse complement.
TTGTACCTACACCAACAAGTAAAACTCAAACATCAGCCAATAACCCCACATCTAATTCCTCAAATATATGAATGCAAGTCAAAATCATCTTCTTTAATCCCTGCCCAAAAGCCCTCAATCAGAACATTAAGACCATTCTACTCGAAACTCAAATATATGGCTAAGCTACTAGTTACCCAGAAACAAAAATTCAAATTATTTCAATTCACAGGCAATTAAGGTTCCTCCTTGAAGATAAACACGTAAGGCACAAATTGTGAATTAAAGCGTTCTAGAAATTTACAAAGAACGAAGCTTTACACCAAACTCACCTATCCCCTAAAATGAGACAATATTTTGACCCATCCCTTCGTCTTTAATTACTAGACAATTACCCAATTGAAGAACCACCTAATAACACCTTCACGAATTAACCCGTGACAAATTAAGATCAAACTAACAATCGACAAGTAGAATTCATCGAAACAAATAAATGCCCAAGATAATTCTACCCTAAAAATCCTAACCTACCCATCAAAAAAGGATAATTTTTTAAAAAGAGGAGACTAAAACAAAATTTCCAGAAAACCCAATTAGATCTTACAGATTGCAGATTCATCATAACACCATATCAAGAAATTGAATCAGAAATTTAAGAGGAATGAATTGGGGGAAATAGAGAACCTGGGGATTAGATTAAACAGCAGATGTTAAGGGTTTCCTTTTTTCTCTGTTTTGTCTTTAATTTCACTCCTTTTTTTTTTTTTTGTCCGTCACTGATATTTGATGGAGAAGACACACAAACACTCAACCTCCCATGGCCCTAGCACTTAAAAGTTCCCCCTTTTCATTCACTATATAATATATATAGTATTGTCGTAAATGATTATATTATTATATAGTATTTGATATTTACAATTCTTTATATTAGGTAAGATGGATAGACATGTAAGCTTTTATCATTATCACGATGAAAGAGAGAGAAGGTTGAGGAAATATAACTACGTAAGGTGCGTGATTTGCTTTAGGTGACGGATAAATTGGTCATTTAGCCACCGGTTTCTTGGCTTATGGCATTGGATTAAGTGAATTTGTACAAGAAAAGAAGCTTGATTCTTTACTCTTCTGCTCCTGCCATGCAGGTTCTCAACCGCCCAAGGCTTCTCGCTTTTGTCCCTTTCTTGTTTTGTCACCGACCAACTTGTCCAAGTTTGCAAATTCTTGAAATTCCTAGTAAATTCTGTAACTTTTGTCTGAATTCATCCAAGTTCATTGTCAGCTCTTGAAGCGATGTAGCAGCTGAGAGAAACGTAAGCAAAATGTAATAAAGTTTTAAACTTTGACACAAATCCTACGATGGTCTTGACCCTCTTCAGCGACAGGCCGCCATTTTCAAACCCCACTTCGATTAGGTACGGAAACGAGGAATCCCTTCTGTTTTAGGGCGGGGTTTATCCAGTAGCGCTCGTTGCAGGTAGCTGGTGACGGAGACAGCTAACGTGAAAGTAGAAGGTGAAGAGTGCAGTGTACGAATACGATGTCTATATTAGATGCGGCGGAGGAGGAACACACCTCTAAGTCAATTGACAGTTGCCGTATCTTACTTCTCCATGATCAGAGTTTATGGGATAACCCTTCTCCGTGAGGCAATTGCTGTTGGTGGATTGAGAGTTCGTGCAAGATTGAATTTTTATTTGTTTACTACGTTCATATTCAATACCCATTGAGCTATTACTGTTATAAGAAATGCGTCATTTTCAATAGTTAGGCATCCAACAAGCATTTGTATCTCTTTATCTTTATAGTTTTATGATCAGATCATGGTCGGCCTCTGAGAACAGTAGAACAGGCTAATGCTGCCAAACTCTCGAAAGCTCCATCAACTTGGTTAAAGAACCCAACTGTTCCTTTCAAGGCTTGGGTCGTCCTTATTCCTACTCGCAGGAACAGAACAAAATAGAAAAGCACAAGAAGAAGAATCCATTGGTCTTCACTATCGGTTTCATGTTGCTGCATATGCACTTGTAAGTTGGTCTCTAATTGATCAAGTGATGCAGTTCGAACAAATGTTTAAAATAATGCAGAGAAGTGTGCCAAAGTTGACTTGGAAAAATAAACAGATTAATATCCCCAAGAAAGCTAACGTTTATCTCTAAGACCCAGCAAACACGACTTGAGAACTTAAGGTATATGAAACCATAGACCCGGAAAGATGTGGTTTGAAGAACCCTCGAGAGTTGAACGCCACGAAGAATGATCATGTCTTTGATAAGTTCAAAAGTGTTCGAAAAATGAACTTAAGATTTGAGAGCGATAAATAGAATTATTTCAATTTCTAATCAAAAGAGAAGCGTCTTCCCTTATAATGGAAAAGGATATTTATAGTATAAGAGTATGCCTAGCCACACAGGGTAAAATTAATGAAAATAATTAATCAAGAAAATGGTCTAAAGACTAAATAAGAAAATTAATTTAAAGTAAATTTAATTTAAAGAGCAATATTTGAGAGTATTTATAGTATTGAGATAATTTCCTTTGAAGCTTGATTCTTTTGTCAAAATTGTTGAAGGAATAATTTTCCTTTGGAACTTGATTCTTTGCCAAATTTATTCATGTGCTTAGTCCACGCTTGCTATAATGGTCCAATTGAGGTAATGGGACACTTCCTCCTCCTGCTCGACACTCGAACTCTTCTTTTGAATCTCCCTAATCAACCCCGCCATCGACTCCTTAATTCTCTTAGCATCAGCTCGAGTTATTGGTCCAATTGGCACATGCAAAGGGTCTCGTTGCCTTAACTTGGCTTTGTTTGTATCATCCCCTCTTTATCAAGAGGGATTCGTACACGAATCATCACCTATATCAAAAGAAGATAAATCACTAACGTTGAAAGTGGTTGATACATTGTGCTCACTTGGGAGCTCTAATTTGTATGCGTTGTTGTTGATCCTTTCAATGACTTGAAATGATTCATCCCCTCAGGGTTGCAACTTATTTTACCTCTGCTTCGGGAATATCTCTTTACGCATATGGAGCTACACCCAATCACCTGGTTCAAAGATAACTTTACGTCGTCCCTTGTTGGCCTTGCTGGTATACTGTTCATTCTTCGTTTCAATTTGAGCTTTCACTTTCTCATGAAGTGACCTCACCAATTCTGCCTTCCTCCTGCCATCTAAACTAGCCCTTTCATCGATAAGCAAAGACATTAAGTCCAGTGGAGACAAAAGATTAAATCCATACACAATTTCTAAAGGTGAATAACCAGTAAGCGAATGTGCAGTTCTATTATATGCAAATTCAGCAAAAGGCAGACACTCTTCCCAGCTCTTAACATTTTTCTTTATAATGGCACGAAGTAATTGATATAGAGTCGGGTTAACTACCTCGGGCTGGCTATTAGTTTGGGGGTGACATATGGTAGAAAATAATAATTTAATTCCCAACTTCCCCCATAAGACTTTCCAAAAATTACTAAGAAATTTAACATCTCGATTTGACACGGTAGTTTTAGGAATCCCATGAAGACATACGACTTCCCTAAAGAACAAATCTGCGACGTGGGTTGCATCGTTAGTTTTACGACAAGGAATAAAATGTGTCATTTTACTAAGCCGATAGAATACCACAAAAATAGAATCGTTTCCCTTGCTTGTTTTAGGTAAACCTAGTACAAAGTTCATAGAAATATACATCCAAGGTTCATCAGGTACAGGTAAAGGTATGTACAAACCTTGGGCTAACAGTTTAGACTTAGCCTTTGTACAAGTGACAAAATTTGCACAAAATTTTTCCATATCATATCTCATCCTAGGTGAATAAAAATGTTCTATAAGCACACCTAAAGTCTTTTGTACCCCAAAGTGTCCCATTAAACCACCACCATAGGCTTCCTTAACAAACAATTCCCTAATCGAACAAACGGGTATACACAACTTATTTTCTTTAAACAAGTACCCATCCATCCAATAAAATCGATTAACTGTCCCCTTCTCACATGCGACAAATATATTAGAAAAATCAGGATCCTTCATATACGATTCTTTAACAAATTCAAATCCCTAGAATTTGGCACTTAAAGTAGTAATTAAGGCATACCTGCGAGAAAAGGCATCTGCTACCACATTCCCCTTACCTTGTTTGTATTTGATCACATATATAAAGGACTCAATGAATTCCATCCATTTGGCATGTCTTTTATTTAGCTTGCCTTGTCCCTTTAGGTGCTTTAATGACTTGTGATCAGTGTGAATCACAAACTCCTTTGGCCATACATAGTGTTGCCATGTCTTTAATGCTTTAATGAGGGCATAGAGCTCCTTGTCGTAAGTAGGATAATTGAGTAGTGCCTTGTTGAATTTCTCATTGAAATACGCAATGGGTCTCCTATCTTACATTAATACAGCACCAATGCCTATTCTCGACACATCACATTCAATTTTTTTTGGATGAAAAAATGAGGGCAAAGCCCTAGAGAAAAGCTAAATAGGACACAGTCGCGAAAAAGAGACCCCGCAAATATCCTCCATACAAATGGTAGAACAACTCAAAGGAGGCGTCGAGAAAAAACGAATCCCAGGATCCAACTGATAAGCGTGATTGGCCAGCCAATCCGCACAACGGTTGCCCTCTCTATAGGTGTGAACGAAGCGAACAACCCAAGGTCTGTCTAAGAGTAATCGAATGGCAGAAAAAGTTGTTGATCCATGCCATCTCCAGAAGCCTTCCCTGTGAGAGCATTAACTGCTAAACTCGAGTCAGACTCTACCACCACGTGACGATAGCCAGCATTCCAAACAAGTTGGAGGCCTTGGAGAATACCCCAAAGCTCAGCAAGTCTTTAAAAAATCAGGTAAAGCTAGAACAGGTGCAGAGCACAAATGTTCTTTAATCAAATTAAAAGCTATTTCCTGCGCCCTGTGTAAGATCTCACATCGGTTGGAGGGGAGAACGAAGTATGCCTTATAAGGGTATGGATACTTCTCCTCCACAAGACGTGTTTTTTTAAGGGTGGGAAGCGCAAAACCATGAGGGATTTGGCCCGAGGGGCAAACCAAAGCGGACAATATCTGTAGGTGAGTGGTCTGGGCTATTACAAGTGGTATCAGAACTGATTCTCGACCCAATGTGCCAGTGTAGAACGTTGGGCCCTAAGAGAGTGGATGATAAGATCCCACATCAACTGGAGAGGAGAAAAAAGTATGCCTTATAAGGGTATGAATACCTCTCCACCATAGACACGTTTTTCCAAGGGTGGGAAATCAAAATTGTGAGGGGCTTGGAGTTCAAAGCGAACAATATTTTTAGGTGGGTGGTCGATGTTGAGATCCCACGTCGATTGGAGAGGGGAAACGAAGTACGTCTTATAAAAGTATAGATACCAAGGGTGGGAAGAGCAAAACCGTGAGGGGCATAGGGCCTAAAGCAGACAATATCTGTGGATAGGTGGTTGAGGCTGTTACAAGAAGGGCTGGGTCCTAAAAGGGGTGTAGAGTGTGAGATCTCACATCAGTTGGAGAGGAGAACGAAGTATGTCTTAGAAGGGTATGGATACCTCTCCCCCATAAGACATGTTTTTCTAAGAGTGGGAAGAACAAAACCATGAGGGTTTGGCTTAAGGGGCAACCCAGAGCGAACAATATATGTAGACAGATGGTCTAGGCTGTTACAAGTGGTATCAGAGCCGGTTCCCAATCCAATGTGCCAGCGTAGGACACTAAGCCCTAAGGGGGTGGATGATGAGATCCCACATTGGCTGGAAAGGGAAACGAAGTATGCCTTACAAGGGTATAGATACCTCTCCACCATAGATGTGTTTTTTCAAGGGCGGGAAGAGCAAAACTGTGAGGAACTTGGAGCCTAAAGCGGATAATATCTGTGGTGGGTGGTCTGGGCTGTTACACCTTGTCTCACTTAAATCCTACATTTTTCTTAATTACTTCAGTTATGGGAGCGATTAGTGTGCTAAAATCTTTAACAAACCTAAAATAAAATCTAGCCATCCTATGAAAACTTCTTACCTCTGTGATGTTTTTAGGTGTGGGTCATTCCTTAATTGCTCTTTCCTTTTCCTCATCCACCTCCACTCTGTTATGACTCACAACAAATCCAAGGAAAACAACTTTATCCATGCGAAAATGACATTTTTGAATATTAACGTAAAGTTTTTCCTCTCTAAATACATTCAACACCTCTCTCAAATATCCAATGTGAACCTCCAAGCATGTACTATAAATAAGAATGTAGTCAAAACATACCACAACAAATTTATCGATAAAGTTACACAAGACATGATTCATTAACTGCTTGAAAGTACTAAGTACATTTGATAAACCAAACGACATAACTAACCACTCATAAATGTAACATCCCATCCCCGATTGAATGAGAACCCAAATTGGGTATTGAATGCCGCATGTTTTTGCCCAAAAAAAATACGAAATGAGTGTTTTAGCACGCCACTCTCGTGGGGCACGGACTCGGATATCACTGTCGATGTCGGGTTCAGGTCTTGCGGGAGTGAGGTGTTACATATAAGCCATATTTTGTTTTGAATGTCGTTTTGCATTCATCCCCGTCTCTCATCCTGATTTGATGATAGCTATTTTTTAAATCTATTTTGCTAAAAAATTTTGCCCCGTGAAGCTCATTTAGCATATCATCTAACATTGGAATATAATGACAATACTTTACCGTTATGCTATTAATGGCTCTGCAATCAACGCACATCCTTCAGGTTCCATCTTTCTTAGGCACGAGCAAGACGGGTACAACACATGGATTCATGCTTTCCCTGGCGTACCCTTTGCTCATACGTTCCTCTACCTACCTTTAAAGTTCCTTTGTCTCCTCATGGTTACTCTTATAAGCTGGTCAGTTTGAAATAGCAATCCCAGATACAAAGTCTATCTGGTGTTCGATTACCCTAATAGGTGGTAACCCACTAGGTATCTCCTCGAGGAACACATCTAAAAACTTCTGCAATAAAGAAACAACCAAACTGGGGAGGGAATTGTTAGTCAAATTAAGAGCAAGGAGAGACTCCTTGTATACCAATAAAATTAATTATTGGTTTTCCAATAGGGCCCTCATAATCTCACCTTTCCTTGCAAAGAAACTCTTTCCTTTTGTACTCTCCTTTTTCTTTTTTCTTTCCTCTCATTTTGCCAATCAAACTTTCTTCCCTTTTTGAACTCATTTTCTCAATATATTTTTTGCAATCTCTCATCTGCCTCCTGTTTCCACTTAACTTAGTCATAATAGACCTTCTGAGGTGTTAAAGGACCCAATATAATCAGCCTTTCGTCCATCTTGAAGCTATACGATTCTTGTAACCATCATGCATGGTTCGTCTGTCAAATTGCCAAGACCTTCCTAATAAAATAAGGGTTGCTTGCATTGGAACTACATCACATATCACCTTATCGGCATACGTCCCAATAGTGAATTCTACTAGCACCTGTTTGTTCACCTTGACCTCACCGCTGTCATTGAGTCATTGTAACTTATAAGGTTTGGGGTGTTTGATCAATGGTAACCCCATCTTCTCCACAAAAACTACACTGGCAGTGCAAATACCTCCATTAATAATCATACTCAGTGTAACGTCCCACCCCCACTGGAAAGGGTAAAATAGTAATTTGGAAAGGGCCGAGAGTGTTTAGTATTGGGTTGCAATATTTATGCATATCATTGCACGTGTATAGTGAAATTGCACATGAAATTGACTGTACATGCATTCATGACAATTCCCGGTATATGTGTTTAAATGTAATTTTTGTGGAAAAAACTATGATGTCGTGCTTGAAAAATTATTTGGAGTGGACTGTTATGTGTTTTATATTTTAA
>JANVCL010000003.1:4185737-4196312 GCA_026546855.1 Erythroxylum incrassatum | reverse complement strand
ATCCTTGCATTTTGAGAATGTTACTGTTGACAGTTGTTTAAAACATCATAGGCAGTTAGTTGGAATGCAGAGTGATGTTGGTTTTTGATGTATTGACTGTCCTGTAATAGAAATTGGACAGGGTTGTAGTTACTCTTTGGTCAAAAAGCTGCATCCTTGCCCATATGTCTGAGAAAGCCTCTGATTTGTATTGCACTGTTGTTGCAAGTTTCAATTATTAATTGCTCCATTCTCTGATTCAGTTCTACAAGAACCTTTCAACATGTCTGGAGGATGTTGAGTGGAGAACTGAAGAGGACATGCAAGAAGTCAAGGGACAGTAGTACTGTCCTGCTAGCCGCTTCAAGTTCAATTGTGCTTTCTTCATACCAAATGTGTCATATTTTTCTACTTCCAACTCCTTTTCAGTAGCTTTAGACAAAAGTTGGTTCAACTAATTTTTGTGTGGGAAATCATGGAGAGAGACTTAAGAGAATTGGTTCGTAATGGTTGTACAAGTCAGTGCTCTGTGCTGTTTCTTCCTCAAGAAAACATTTGTTCCATAATCATAAGCTTCGGCTTTCAGGAATGTGAAAGATTTCCTTAGTTGATGATAAGAGTCGTTTGTAGTAATTTAATACTCTGCTAGTAAAAGAGTAGTGGTAAGTAGTAATAAAATAAATATATTTTCTTAATTTTAATACTTTTACTTTTTTTTACTTTATATTAAGAGATTAACATAAAATTGAAAAATAATTAAACAAAATATGAAAAATAAAATAAAAATTTTAAATTTTAAAAGGTTTGAAGTAATTAGCCTCTAACTAAATTTCAATATCTTAATAATTCAAAATATGATAAATAAAATAAGAATAAGAAAAAATTAATTTTGTATAATAATAATACTATTAATAAGAAAAAGAAGAAGAAAATTAATAATAATAAGAAATTTAATAATAAAAATAAATAATTTTGTATAATAATAATAATAAGAATAAGAAAATTAATTTTGTATAACAATAATAATATTTTTATTATTATTATTGATAAAAAGAAGAAAATTGATAATAATAAGAAATTTAATAATTAAAATAAAAATAATTTTGTATAATAATAATAATAATAATAATAATAATAATATGATAAAATGATAAGGACATTTTAATCTTGTTGTTACTTATTCCTTTCTTATTCTATGTTTATATTTTCAAACCAAATATTAGAATAAAATTTTTTTCTCTATTTTATTCCCTAAATTAAATAAAGTAATACTAGTCTGTTATGTTACTAAGAATAATCATTCTATTCTCTGCGCTGAGTAAGAGGAGAAACTTATTGGTGGCCGAGATAAAGATTTGAACATGCTCACCTACAGAGCAGACGGGAGCTTTGCTTGTGGACGGGAACTCATTGAACTAGTTTAGGAAGCCCATCCCTATAAATCTCATTGCGCTGGGGTTGTCCTTGCTGGTGATGCTCAATACTAACAGAATCATTATTTTTCTGTTATCGGTATACTAACAGAATCATTATAATTAAATGTTTTTCAATTATTTTTTAAGATCTAAAATTAAATTTATCTTTTAATTCATTTTTTAAGAAAAATATAAACTTGACGTAAAGACCTTAGTTAATATCATTCATTTTTTATACCATAAGAAAAATATCAAATTCACGTAAAGACCTTAATTAATACTATTTATTTATTATTATTATTTTTGAATTTAACTTTCACTTTTTATAGGTCGTACTTTGATCACTAGTCAAACTCTCAAAACAAACTCATTTGAAACTCTAATGTAATCATCGGGTTGTCCTTTAGCAATATTATCCGATGCTAAATAAAATAAAATGTAATTTGAGTTTTGAGTGATGTTATTCACCTCGAGATAACGACCCAAAAAGTAAAATTCATGAAATCAAGATTTTGGAGCGTTACATTAACTCTTTCTAAATAATTTCAAAATTGGAGTAGGGCGTTAAATTAAAATAAGAAACAAAAATTGAAAATAAAAATAGCTGGTAGTTTGAAGAATAAATCATTTTCAGTTAGTTTCTTTGGTTGAATTGATTATAATAATATATTGCTGATTTAAATGAGAATTTCACATAAAAAGTAACCGAAATCAACAACACATAATTTTATTAATTTATGATTAATTAATTCGTCAGTTCTTGAAAATTAATTTATATTAAAATAAAATATTTAATTTTTATCTCAAAACTAATTAATAATAAGAAGAGTAATTCACTAGTCTTATATGTATGCTTAAAATATTATTTTCGCGTGAAACAAACTCTCATCTATATTTTAATGCGCCACCTCACGGGTAAGGCTTATCTAAAGCCTAACACTTGACATAGTTTACCAACGAAGCGGTGGCAATTAACCTAACAATAACCTACCTTGATATCACGTTAAATTTTGTAAAATTAAGCCCAAATAAACTGAGCACTTATAAGTTCAAGTGAATTTCATCTCAAAACTAATTAATAATAAAAAGAATAACTCTATATTTATATGTATGATCAATGCCATATATTAGAGTAGCCACTTCCATTCCTCCTGTTTTTGTGTCACTATCTCATTACTATTACTTTAATGTAGTAGTTTTCAAATGTTTTTTTTTGTTATTCCTTTTATAATATAAAAATTGTTTGAAATCGGTTAAATCATTGATGTTCAATTTTAAATAACTTTTTATATTTTTAGTTTTGAAGATTAATATAGTAATAGTGTCATTTCTTTTCTCATAATCTCACGTACGGTCAATGACGAAGCTAAAAATTTAAAATAAAAGATTCAAATATTTAATTTTTTAAATTTTTGAAAAACCCAATACTATTAAGCTCTAAATAATTCCGTTTTTATGTGTATATATATATATTGCGATGAGTGTTGTTGAAAAAATGTTGCAAAAGAACAATCCTATATGCACTGTACACGACAACTTTATAACTACAGCTGCGTGTTCCAGGAATATGCCTACATATATATATAATTTTGCGCGGGGGGAGGGGGGCCTCCGTCTCTGCGTACGGTAGTCTTTTTATGACAAGCCACATGATTATTATTTAATAGTTATTATTACTGAAGATACTTTTTATTTTATAAATTATTTGTACAGGCGAAAATTATTAATGACTAACAAATAAGAATTACATAATCTTTTCCTTTATAAAATTACAATAATTCGGTTTCGCGGCATGTTTAAGAAGAAAATAATGATATAATTATATAAATAACCATTAAGCTAATCACATGAAAGCAATCTAAGGGGCCGTTTGGTTCTATTTTTATTTTTCTATTGTTGTTTTTGGTTTCTTTTTCTTGTTTTAAATTTTTGTTTGTTTTTTCTAAAAAACGAAAAACTGTTTGGTTAAGATTTGTAATATAAAAATTGAAAACAAAAATTTGTTTGGTTGAGATTTCTAATAAAAAACTGAAAACAAAAATATGTTTAGTTTTTTTATTATTTAATAAGTTATTATTATTATTATTGTTATTATTATTATTAATTTTTAATAAGTTATTGTTGTTATTATTAATTTATTATTATTATTATTTATTATAAAAAAACGACAACCTGTTTAGTTAAGATTTGCAATATTAAAACTAAAAACAAAAATTTATTTGGTTGAGATTTCTAATAAAAAACTGAAAACAAAATATGTTTGGTTTTATTATTATTATTATTTAATAAGTTATTATTGTTATTATTATTAATTTATTATTATTATTATTAATTACAAGTTAAAATTATGATAATTAATAATTGATACAAGATTATCACAATTATTATTATTATTGTTATTAAGATATCTTGTATCAATTATTAATTATCATAATTGTAGTCATATATCATAATTGTAATCATATATCATAATTGTAATCATATACTTGCATATTAATGTTTTAAAAACTGAACTAGTTCAGTCGGTTAAATAGTAAAAATTTTAAACTATTAATTTTTCAATTCAAATTTTAACTTTTGATTTGATTTAGTTTAATAATCTTTATTGTTAAAAATTAATTAGTTTATTAATTAATCAACAATTATTTATAAATAATTAGTTTGTAAATGCTAAAATATAAACCGGTTAATTTTATTTGAAAATATCTTTTTTCAATTAAATTCTAAATTTTTTATACTTAAGAATAATCTTCTTTAATCAATTTTCAAATTTATTAGTTTTATTCAATATTTAACCGATTTGTTAACTCCGTCGTAATATTGTTCAATAATAATAATAAGTAGAAATAATAATAAAAATAAGAAGAAGAAAACAATAACAATAATAATAATAGTAAGAATAATAATAATAATGTCGATTTAGTTATTAAGGACTACATTGGATAATTTGATATTTTTATTATTTATTCCATTTCATTTTATTCCTCTTATATAATTGTAAAGATATTCGTTATATTTCTTGTCTATTTAAGCGGGCGGACCGAAGATGCAGTTGAAGTTTTACCAAGAATGGTAGACTACTACATTTATTAATCTACGGAAGACATGGCTCTACATTTACTAATATACAATCATAGGAAATGCTTTAGTAATACACTCGTAGTAGAGTGAAACAAGAAGAAGTCAGAGTTGAAAGTCGGAGTTGGAAATCAGAACGATTAACCTTTGTGTTGGTTGGGTTGTTATAGGAAGAGAACGCCTCTAATTACATTGCATGTCATTTACTGCTACGTTGTCGTTCCATGATTCCTTCTGGTCCAGAACCTTCGTTTGCTCTTGAGCTGTCGTCCAAGCTTTTCTGTTTGTGCTCTTTCTGATTGTTTACTGGTTGCGTCGTTCAAGTATTTTGCCTTATTAACTCATTACGTCGCCGTTTTTGTCTCGCTTTGATGTTGAGAGTCGAGAGTCTGCTTATTTTGAATTTTTCAACCCAAAAAAAAAAAGACGCACTATACGAAGAAGACGAGAAACTTATTTGTGGCTTACCTACAGAGTTGAACACGCTTACCTACAGAGCAGACCACTCTTTTATCCACCAAACATCTTTCCTAGTCAACCAAGTCTTCGTAACAAAGTATCTTTTTTCATTTAGAACCAAGATTGCACCTGCGGATCTTCTTTCTTCCTCTGTCTCCTAATCTAATCTCACTTTGTTCTTGCTATTTCTTCATCTGGATTTCATACAGTCCTCCTCAGCTTCTATCTTTAGATACACTTGCAATAAGAGATCCATGGCCGCAGAGGTTGTGTTGGCTACCGGTGGAGCTGCTCTTGGTGCTTTACTCAATGTTCTATTGGACAGAATGGCTTCTGAAAGATTTGTCGACTTCATCAGACGTCACAAGCTCAGTGATCTACAGAAGTTGAAGACTGCTGTGAACTCCGTTCGACGTGTTCTCGACGATGCAGAGGAGAAGGAGATCAGGGAGCAAACTCTCAAAAAATGGCTTGACGACCTTAAAAATGCTTTCTTTGAAGCTGACGATTTGTTGGACGAGATTGATTATGAAGCTACTCGGCTCGAACGCGAAGCTGAATCTCGATCCGCCATTGATGAGGTTCGCAAGTTTCTACGCCCTCGGAAATCATTTAAAAAAGGGTTGAGGAAGATACTGGAGACCATCGAACATCTGGTGAAGCAGAAGGATGAGCATGGCCTGAGGGAGAACATAGGAGGTGGGCAATGCACTCAAAGGATACCCACTACGTCTGTTGTTGAAACGTCTAACATATTTGGTAGGGTACGAGATCAGGAAGAAATAATGGAAGTGTTGCTTTCTGATGATGTCAATCGCAGCAACAACTTGAGCATAATTTCCATCGTGGGCCTTGGTGGGATGGGTAAAACTACACTTGCGCAGCTCATCTACAAAGATGAAAGAATCCAAAACCGATTTGATGTCAGAGGGTGGGTATGCGTTTCAGATGTGTTTGATGTTCCGAAAATAACAGGAGCTATTGCGATGGAAGTTGCTCAAATGGCTTGTGATCATAAGACTCTAAATCAGATCCAGGTTGAGCTAAAGGAGAAATTGACAAGAAAAAGGTTGTTGCTTGTGTTAGACGATGTTTGGAATGAAAATTTCAATTATTGGGAGCAATTGCTAACGCCTTTGAAGTCTGGGGGTCTTGGAAGCACAATAATCATCACCACACGTAATGATGCTGTAGCAACAACTGTGCGTTCTAGCTCAATATTTCATTTACATGAGTTGGATTCTACTAATTGCTGGCAATTATTCTGCAAATATGCATTTGATGATCAAAACCCTCAAGATTATCCACATTTAGAAAAAATTGGTCAAGAGATTGTGGAAAAATGTGACGGCCTTCCTTTAGCTGTGAAAGTAATGGGATGTGTCTTGAGCTATAATCGAGATGCAAGGTATTGGGAGAAAGTCTTAAATGATCTGTGGAAATTTTATAAAGATGAGATTCTTCCAGTTCTAAGATTGAGCTACCATTACCTTCCATCTCATCTAAAACAGTGCTTTGCCTATTGTTCAATATTTCCAAAGGAGTATAGGTTCAACAAGAATCAATTAATCCTTTTGTGGATGGCAGAAGGCTTTTTGATTGAACAAGAAGGAAATGAGACAATGGAAGAAGTGGGTGAAGGGTACTTTGAGGAGCTAATATCAAGGTCTTTTTTCCAACATGTTGATAATTATTTTGTCATGCATGACTTGATCAATGACTTGGCTAGAGCTGTGGCTGGAGATTTTTCCTTCAGGTTTGAGAATCAAGATTCTTGCAGAACATTCGACAAGCTTCGTTATTTTTCATGTTTGGCAGTGAAAGAAGAATCATCATCTCGGCAACTTTCGACCATTTTCAAATCTCACCTCTTGCGCACATTCTTACCAGTGTATAATTCAGAATGGGAGGTACAAGGACAAATGCTGCAAGAGATGATTCCTGATTTATTTCTAAATCAGCAACGATTAAGAGTACTATCTTTGTACCGATGTTGGAAGTTGTCGAGTTCAATCAGCCATCTGGAACATTTGAGATATCTAGATCTTTCTTCAACATCAATAAGAAGTTTACCTGAATGCCTGTGTAGTTTCTACAATTTACAAACTTTGAAATTACGTTGGTGCAGGAAACTTGCTAAGTTGCCGACTAAAATGGGAAGGATTATCAGTATGCACCATCTTGATATTGAATTCACAAAATTGCAAGGGATGCCTCCAGATATGGGCAAACTGATAAAGCTGCAAACCTTAACTGATTTCTTTGTGGGAAAGCGAGAGGGCTGTGGAGTTAAAGAATTGGGAAGCCTTCAACATCTTAGAGGAAAGCTTAGAATCCATAATCTTCAAAATGTAGTGAATGCCAAAGACGCTTTGGAAGCCAAGATCAACTGTAAGAAGAACCTTAAGGAGTTGGGGTTACATTGGAAAGATGGTACTGATTATTCACATCATCAAAAGGCTGTACTTGATGGGTTGCAGCCTCACACAGAAATAGAAGTCATTTCAATCGATGGTTATGGAGGTACTAGCTTTCCAAATTGGTTAGAAAGTGGAGTCTTTCCTTGTCTCAAAGAGCTATGGCTGATAAATTGTCCGAATTTAAAGGGTGCTCTACAGAGTCATTTTCCCTCTTTGACAAAGCTTGTGATTCAGAAATCTCCGCAGCTTCAAAATTGTGTTCCAAATGCTCCCAACCTTTCTTCACTACTAAGGAATCGTGATTATATGCCCCACTTCGGTAGTTCCAACCATCTCGCAATTATTGACATCCAAGACTCTGTACTAGAAAAGATTGGGCAACTTGGCTCTTCTTTTGAAGAAATTTTAATTGAAAAACATGAACCGCTAGAGTGCTTTCCATTAGAGTTGTTCCCTAAATTGAAGGGTCTGACAATTGTCGAATGTCCACATTTTGAATCCTTTTGTACACCCAATCAAGAATTTGTCTCTTTTGAATTTTTGACAGAGCTTATCCTTAGGGGTTGTCCAAAATTGAAGTGCCTACTAGAATGTATGCATTCACTTCTCCCTGCCCTTTTGACGTTGGAAATAAATACATGCCCAGAAATCGAGACATTTTCAAGAGACGGTTTTCCTTTGAAAGTACAATCACTTGCTATCATCAATTGCAGCAAAGCGATTGCCAGGCGTATGAATTGGGATTTGCAGAAACTCACCTCTCTTACTTCCTTCAGTATTGGTGAGTATGAAGCAGAAAAAATGGAATGCTTCCCGGAGGTGACCCTCCTACCCTCAGTTCTTACTTCACTTGAGATATGCTTTCTGCCATATTTAAAATCTCTAAACTACGAAGTGCTTCAACATTTTGATTCTCTTCAAAAGTTGATAATCAAGAATTGTCATAGGCTCCAGTTGGTGCCAGATGAGGGTTTGCCCTTGAAGCTTACCCATCTCAACAGAAGATTTCATGATCTTACCTCTCTTAGAGAATTGTGTATTACGGATTGCCCTGAGATTGCATCCCTATCAGAAGAAAAGCTGCCACCCAATCTAATCACTCTTGAGCTGTATTATTTCGAAAATCTGAGGTCTGTAGAAGGACTTCGCTACCTTACTTCCCTTGAAAGCTTGACAATTTGTTGGTGCCCTCTTCTGAAAACCTTGCTAGAGGAGGGCTTGCCATCCTCCCTTTCTTATCTATATATCAGTAAGTGTCATTTACTGGAGAAAAGGTATAGTAGAAAGAAGTATTGGGCCAAAATTTCACACATTCCAGACATTTATATAATAGACGATTGATGAAGCGTTATGAAGGTACTTATTGACAAATAATTTGGATCTTGATATTTTTCGTGTTTAAAAAATTATGATATTCTTCATGTTGAAATGTTTAATGAAATATCATATGGAGTTGTTATGAATTCAACTTAAAAAGGTGTGCAAAATTTTAGGAATTATTTGGTACTTATTCCTTATTTATCCAACTTAACTTCATACTATGTTATAACTTATCTTTATCATATGACTTAAGATAAAAACTGTGTTGCAATATTCTAGTGGTCATATTTATATTTTTATATTGAAATTTTGTCATTTTTTACATTTTTTAGATTGTGATTACTATTTCTTTAGCTGATTATGCATACAAATTCTAATTAGAAGTTGAGATTTGGTTTTGCAATTAATTATACTGCGATGTGCGTATTATACAACTAATCATTTACTTGTCTTTTTATTGCTTGACACAGTTCCTAGACGAACTGAGGATATGGCCTCGCAAAGTGCACGGAGTTATTGGATTAACAAACTTTTGTACGGTGAACTCAGCGGTTCAATACAGGAGGAGGTTAAAACAAAATATCATCCCATTGAGGTTTACATCTGAAAAGTTCAAGCATCCCCACGTACTAAGAATTTTTGGTATGAGTGTCCAAATAAAATCATATAAATGACAAGTTTGATGTGCCATTATTTACCAGTTAGAAGAGCCTGTCTGGATGATTGCAGCTTTATAAACACTTGAATTTGAAATTCAAATCCAAGCAATTCTCAAACTTGTCCTTTGTAACGTGAACTTGTCAACTGCATCCTCTAAAGTGTAAATCTTTTCTAACAAAATTTGAACAGATGCGATCAATTTTACCAATCTTGTGAAACAACATATTTTTCATCATAACACTCTTTCTTTTTCCCAACTATTCTATAGCAAGATAAATAAAATACTAAATTATATGGCTATTATTTGAAAGTTTTGTAATCAGCATAATTTATATAACACTATAAATAAACATACTCAATTATATGGCTATTGTTTTGGTTGTTTTCATAATCACCATAATTTATATCAGTTAAATTTCTTATTATTAAAAAAATAAGTATGTAAAGAAAGAAATAATAAGAACCAATAAAAAGGTTTTTTAAAAAGTTGATCAATTGAGTACGGTTGTATATTTGAGATTTCATAACAATTAATTTCAAAGATTATTACCTAATTTCTTTGATATCGTCAATATCAATTCTCATTTTTGTTTGAGGGAATCTAGGATTGCAAACCCTAATTCCCTAAATTTTGAAGTTTTATATTAACTAGTTTTATGTAAGCTGTATATAATATTTATAATATTTATAATAATGAGTTACCATTATTTTTGTATAAAAATTGTGGTTTTTTTAAGTTGGTGATATTTTTGTACAAAATTGTGATATTTATAATATGAACCGATGATATTTAAAATGTTGACTAAATTTTTTAAATAAAAATGATGATATTTTTTATAAAGGATGATAAGTGCATATTTGTCTAATATTTATGTTTTAATTATTTCTTTTTATTCCTCTTGTTGATTCAATTATTGGGACTTAATTTGATTTAATATTTTCTTGTAAGGAATTATAATTTTCGCATGATGTGGGAAATTAAGAGGAGACAACGCTAAATTGGAGCTCAAAAACGTGGGAGACAAATTAAAATCAGAGGAGAGCCAAAGTATGCGAGACCAGCGTGAAGAGAAGGACCCAGCGGAAGCAAATTAAAATTGTGAAGGCAATTAACGCAATAGTGGGACATAAGCAAGCAATAAAATAAAATAGGAGAAGTACATTAGCAGCAATTAAAGGGCAAAGGGGTAAGAAACGTGGACAGGTGTTCAACACAAGAAGAGAGGTACACACGTGGAGGCAAT
>JANVCL010000003.1:4168217-4185637 GCA_026546855.1 Erythroxylum incrassatum | reverse complement strand
AGACCCACCACAATAGAAGCATAACGCAATACATCAATAGGAGGGGAAGGTCGAAGACAGCTGGTTGTTTTAAAAAAGAAAAAAACAACGAAATCAACACCAAGGAGAAGCAACTAACGTGACAACAAAAGGATAAAAATAGAAGAAACAAAACACAAGTGGGGTATTAGAGGAGGGAATAACGGACGAGAGCCAAGGACCCACCAAACACTCACTCATTATTGAAGATTCTCCACTCAAAAAGCAAGGAGCATTCACGCACATGAGGGTGGAGGCTCCACCAACGTGAGCTGCTGGGAGAAGGATCCCCTCCAAAACAACACAACAAGCAAAGACCCATGCAGAGGAGAGACCCACCAATAACAGACAACCAAAGGAGAAGCACCAACGCACATAAGGGCTGTCCAAAACGTTGAAAAGAGGAGGCATGGGAGCATTAAACGACAACCAAAGGGGACAGCGGCAGCACAAAAAAAGACTAACCACTAAAGAGAAGAATGTGAGTTGAAAGGTATGAGTAGCCTTGGAGATAAATAAAATATAGCACAACAAAAAGAAGAAAAAGGGGAAGCAATGACCAGCACACACTCCTCACTTATTGGGTTACTCTCCAATGACCAGCAGAGAGGAAGGTGTGAGTGAAATGAACTGAAAGGGGGAGTTGGGCGTGAACTGGAGGTGCGTTACATGAAGGGTGAGTTAAAAAGTGGAGTGGGTTGTGCGAGAACTAAAGGGTGGTCCGTTAGATGAGGGGGAAGGAGCAGAAAAATAAAAGGAGAAGAGAATGAAGGAGCTTTGGCAGCTATTTTTTATTTTTCTACACTTTCCACTAAGCATTCACCAAGGAGGGACAAGAGAGAGAGCTCTTCAACGTGACACAACATATAGCCACTCACCATAAGCTTCAGCACTTACGTTATTTTCATTTTGGGGGTCATGACACAAATACTCTTGACACTAAGCATCGAGGCAATGGTTGGCAATTAGAGAAGGTTAGAAGCTGGTGCGTAAACAGGTGGCTACAGTGAAGACCTCCAACATAGATCAGGCTGAATCACTTGGAGCTCATGAGGGGGCAGCGTAACACACGCAGAAGGAGACGCAAACAACCTAGAGAGGGGGAATTCAAAAACTCATTCATTATCTGATTTATTATTTGATTTCCCCTAATGTTAGTTGTTGACTTTAATGCTTGTGGTTTTTATCCTATCATGATTGAGTAGTTTCCTCAAAGCTTCAAGGTTGGGCTGAAGCTTTTAGTTAATTTTATAGATTAAATCTCAGTTGATTTATTTGTATGGAATTTTAGTTTTGATTTCTCTGTTTTGAAATTTATTTTGCTGGTATTGTGTTTGGCCAACCATTACTTGACGTTAGTTGTTAATTGAAGAACCGATAGGAGAAAATTGATAACGGAACTTCAAACAGGGAACTTATAAATTTCAGATTTAGACATAAACTGAATTTATGAGAGAAAAAAACAGGTTAGCAAAGAACTTAATGGGTTATGTTTGATTGCTAGTTTACGATAGTAGACTAGGATTATTGCGTAATACTCCTTTGATATCTTGAAAAAGGATCTAAGAAACTCTAGGCTTAACCGTCTATCAGCCAAAATTTGCCTCATAAATTGATCTAGGTAAAGTCCATAAAAAGCGCCAAAAGTGGAACCATCCTTGAAGCTTACCACATTCCATTCGAATTGACCCCTAGAAATATTCGCAATTTTTCTTAGCTTTGATTTTGTTATTTTTGCTAGTTAATTTTCTTATTTTAATTCCCCATTTTTACACAATCGCTAGTCCAATTAATTAACTGATCCAAGTCTGGTACTTACACAATTACTCCCTGTGGGACGATATTATACTATATTACTTGAGACCTGTGAACTTGCGGAACCGCATCATAGGAACCTACTAAGTGGCAAAAATCATGACAACTATCATTCATCTGTTTTGTCCGATTACTATGGTACCATATAGTCATTCTTGTAATATTCGTAAAAAGAAACTATCTCATATGTATGTTTGGAGACCGAAAGGTCAAACTACTAACTCGAAAGGACCCTAAAAAATCTGGGTACCTTAAATGGGATAATGCTTTCTGCAGATATGTTTCAAAACAGAGACAAGGGAGAATAAATGGATAGTTGATAGTGGAGATTCGAGAAAATGGAGGTGAAATATCACACTTTAACTACATTGAAAGAAAAGACGAAGTTAATGTTGTCATTGCAAACAAAGATAAAGCAAAGGTCATTAGAATTGGTAAAATTGGTGATTCTGATTGTACATCTATTGACAACATTCTCTTTGTTGATGGTTTGAAATATAACCTATTGAGTGTCAGTTAGCTATATGACAAGGGTTACAAATTTATTTTTTTATGCATCTCATAGCAAAATTGTTGATATTCATAATGATAATATTGTGGTTGGTGATCCTAGAAATCAGAATATATATTGTGCTCAATTGGAAGGCATGTCCTCGCAAAGTGTTAAGTGTTTTGTTTCTTTAGAAAAGGATTTGTTTATTTGGCATAGAAGATTCAGACATGCCAGAATGAGCATTATATCAAAATTGTCCAAAAACGAGTTAATAAGAGGACTACCGACCTTAAAGTTCGAAAGCAATTAGGTTTTTTAGGCTTGTTTGAAAGGTAAACAAGTCAGAAGCAGCTTTCCTCCTAAAAATATTAGGTCTACTAGCCAACCACTTGAACTTGTGCACATGGATTATATACTATACATGCTCAATGATAATTCCTGGTATATTTTCATTATTCTCATCACATAATCACTCATATATCAAAACTCACATAAATCTAATTTGAACTTAGGTCTACACCTCAATAAACCAAATTTATTCTAAGTTCATAACTCATTCGATCATTCCAGCTTTTTTTTCTAAAAAAAGATTTTCGGGTCCATTTTGCATGGTCATTAAGACAAGGGAAATCAAGTATTTAGGCAACATCTTCTTCTAAAAAATGTTCCTATATGTCTTAAGTTTCTAATGACACCAAGTTCTCACAATTTCAAGCCAAAATTTAAAACTCTTAGACACAGAATTAAAATTTAATTCCTTAAGGAAAGTTGTAATTATATGTCTCTAGTTTAATCTAAACTTAAAATCATCTCATTTAGATATGTACAAATCAAGATATGGTTAAATATAGATGCATGTCCAGTGGAAATGTTACAGCTAACATATTCCAGCCATTCTCTTTCAATTTTCCAGATTTTTAACTCCTACATTTTACATCTAACACATCTTGTACATAGGTCATCTTTTCTATTTTATTTCCTCTTTGTTCCTACTTCCATTTCAGCTCAATTTCAATCAAAAACAAATCATATTCTATGTTTGATCATAACACCAAAAACAGAACATTGTATATATATATATATAATGTTCTAAACTCTAATCTTACATTCATTTCACTTCTAACTATCACCTTAATTCTTCCCATCTCAAGACACCACATTACTTTCTTTCTTTAGCTCTAAACTCATTTTAGTTCATCTCCAAAACACGCAAAGAGATCCACGTTAATATACATTGAAAACAAAACATGAAACATCCATTTATCTATCAAATTTGTCTACACTTTTTCCTACACCATTTGTAATGATCTTTCTACTTCAAACTCGTCTATACAAGAACTTATGAAATATCAATCATCATAAACACAAAAACAATACATCAATGTGTTCATTTTTTTTACCCACGTTCCAACATATATAAAACATCATTTTATGATCATTTAACCTCTAACTATCCTCATACAGGTTTCATTCAATAAATCATAAAGAATAATGTACAACTTACTTGATTAAACTCCAAGCTTCTTTAAAAGTCACGTAAACCTTAGCTTTCCATGGCTCACACGATCATCATCATAGAGGTGGGTAGATTAGGTTTTTAGTAAAGTGAGAAGCAAGAAACAAAGTGAAGGAAAGCAAGAACCCAACGTAATGAGGGTGGAAGTGAGAAGATCGTGAGTGAAGAAAACAAAAATGAAGAAAAAGAGAGCATATGGCAACGTCAAAGACAAAGAACAAAGATGGTCTTTCAAGAGGTGAATAATGTGGGTGGGTTTAACAAAGCAAGGTAACAATTGCTTGGTGGGTGTAATGACATATGTCATGACACTTACCACTTAAATAACCAAACTGACATCTTTTAATAATGGTACTCAATACCATTGATCTCTAGTCTATTTGTCACCCAATTTTCAATGTCACATTCTCAACAAATCCTAATATCATTTGCCAATTATTTCCATTTCCATTTGACACTTATTTCTACTATCATAAATCAATTGTCTTGTCACTTGACATTTTTCCTAGTCTAAAAATACCCCTAATTTCAAAATTTTCTCAAAATTTAAGTCAATAATGTAATTCACCAAATCAATTTTCAAGACAAAATATCTACTATTCACATCATAATCATTTAAAAATCATTTATATCCCAGAATAAGCCAAATGAGTGCATGAACAGTCATTATAATGTGTACAAAAAAATTAAATTCACGTATGTGTATTCTAATATTATGCATGAGCATGAAATGTATTTCCTAATTTCTCAATAATATCTCTCATGTATTGTTATCTAGGGTTACCTTTAATATGGAAAAGCGGGATACTAAAAACACGCCTTGCCTACGTTTGTGGGACTCTCACCTAGCTTAATACTTTCACTAACGACAATAGTTTTATACAAGGCTTTACTTAGGCCGACTCACTCAACTCTCGACACTATCCCTCGTCCTCACAACTCGTGAAAGTAAATCACTCTCGATAACACGACCAACTCATGCTAACCAATAACGTTTGAAAATAAAGATAAGAATTAAACAACTCAAGTGATTGAAACAATAAAGATCATAAACAAAGACACTTAAGATAAGAAAAACAACTTCCCTAATAATTCCTCCTCTTCAACGAAAGATCGAAAGTTGTCCACCAAGAAAGCTATTGTAGACTTTCGATATTATCACCAGAACATCCCACATACAGCAACAGAAAAATATCACTAACAAAACAAACGTTTCTTCAGCAAAACGTTACAAACAATGGGGCTACAAAATACACATGAACTGCTGGAGTTTTCAGACACAACCACTCACTAATCCCAACCACCAAATGTCACACACAATCAACGATAAACGACATAAATGGCACAAAAAGGTAACTCATGTCTTGATAGAAAAAGCAGCTTCAATTATGGATGATATCCTCATGAAATCAGCTGTAAAAGATCCTCCAAGATAGCCCAAAAATTCCAGCTTCCAAGTCACAAGTGAAAAACCGAAGGGGGTTAATTATTTCGCAAACTTTCCGTAAACTCCTTTGGCATAAAAAAAATTCAAATCAAGCAAAAGCGCAATAATAAGAACACCAAAATTTTGGTAACGCAGTTCGACACACCTGGCCTACGTCTGCAAGGCCCTCACCCAGTTTAATAACTTTTACCGAAGTACAGTAGATTTAACCAAGGCTTTACTGAGCCGACACCACTCAACCCTTGACACTATCACTCAACCTCACTTCCCATGAAAGAATTTCACACCCAATAATACTACCACCTCGTACTAACCTCGAAAGATGATTTTTACACACTGTTTGACAATAAAGATAATTAAACGAACATCTCAAGTGATTAAAATAACTAGAAACAAAAATAATAATACACTTGAGATAAAAAGAACAACTTCCCAATAAGTTTCGCTTCCCTGAACTAGATCAATGCACGCCCGTGAACCACCAATGCACGCCTATGCAATGCACCAATGCACACCTATGCAGTACACAGAAAAATTAAAAGAAACAGTAGCCGTGACACAGCTCCCATTTAATTCACATCAGCCATACTAGAGACATAGAAGAGTCGTTCTCCAACCAGCCAAAAAATCACCCACACACCTTCAGCTATATATACCGTCTCGAATCAATTGAAAATGCAAAAGCAGAAGTTAAGCTTCAAGATGTGTTATAATAACAGAGACTGCATGTCACGTACACCTTTGTCACTTTCTAAAGCTACAAAGCAACCCTGCAGCTGGAAACCATGAATGAAAAGCTAGAAGCTTTTAATTTGGTGTAAGGATATGTCACAACCTCATAATAGAACAAAAACAAAGGAGAAAAGGACCTGCTAGTGTCATATATGATATTGGGAAAACATAGTCAAAGACTTATATATCTGTAAGCATACGTGGAGAGGGGCATTCATTACTTCTATGATAACCAATGATGCCAATAGTACTTTGTTACTCACGTAAGCCCACTGCACACCCAATACCCACTTAATGATTCTCACACACCCAAATCAGCTGCGTTTTTATTCCACACTTCAATTAACACAACAATCACGTCGCAATTCCAACATGCAGAATCAGTTTCCTTTTTCTGCTATATATTGCATTCAAAGAAAAACCAAATGTTACATATAAAAAATAATTGCAAGATCCTTTCAAGTAATCTCTCTTACAGAGTTTGTTCGGTGTTCTTTTTTTTCACATTTTTGAAGGAATCTCTCTTACTTTCTCTTCATATGTACCATCCACGTTGAAGTTGAAGCTGTTATTATACTCAATCAAAAAAACGTAATAAGATAAAGGGGAAAAAAAACAATTCATGCTCCAAAAATATCAAATTAAATAGTTCCCTTAATGACAAAACTCAAAATAGAGAAACATTTACAACCCACCTCGTAGGAGCAATGAACTTGAATTAATTTCATTCAACTTCTTCCATCTTCAACCTCTTTTCGGGCATATAGTGGAATGACTGTACACTTGTGGCTGATCTCTTCAACTTGGACACTCTTGAAGTTGGAAAATCAAATTTTACACAGAATCCATCTTCATCCTTTTGAGCATACAATGGTATAACCCCGCACTTTTTTATTCCATTGACAACTGTGCCGCTAAACTTAAAAAAGGCTAATCCCTCTTCAAAGTTACCATGCCTACGTCCCCATTCACAAACACTGCTACTCATGAAGACCATCATATGCTCTGTATCTATTCCTTCGATGCGTAATGCTTGAGGAACGAAATTACCTGAGGAGAAATGGTAATTGTCTCCAAGATAGCAATCATATCTAAGAAGGCCTACGAATCTTTCATCATAACACAGGTAGAAAGCAAATCCCAAAAAGAGATGATTCAACCAAAGAGACGGAAGGTGGATTTGAATGGAATCACCCATGCTTTGATACTTAACCCACTCTGGTATTCTATTTCCTGGATAGATCATTTCAAAATTCTCCTGAAAATACAACTTTATAACTCAAATTAATAATTATACAGACCCAAATAAAGAAAAAGAGAGAAAGTAAGAAAGTTAAATACCACTGGTTTCTGCATTTGATTTCTGGTAAAAGCAGTTAGATGATTCCTCAACAATGCATTTGCGGCTTCCTGACATTCATCTTCATCCAACTTTAAGCAATTCCTTAAACTGAGTTTTGTTAGACATTTTCGTGAGTCAAGGTGTATCTGTTTAAGGGTCCATATTTCTTCTAGTGATGTACAACCACTGGCGTTTAAAAAAAAGACACCGGACGGAAGTTCTGGCAAGGATTTGAGCCTTTTACACTCGCTTATATCAAGGCATTTCAATTGTGAAAGTTGTTTGATGGCTGCAGGGATCCTCTCAAAATTATTTCCACCCAAATATAGAAAAAATGCAGAATATAGGAAGTTCAAGTCCTCCGGCAATTCCCTAAAATTACACTTGGAAAGCTGTAGGTCGATTGCATTATTGAAACTTTCTGGCAAATAAACAAGCTTCCGACAGTCTGTTATATCTAAATAAACGAGCCCTTTAAGATTGCCAATCGACGATGGCAGCTTCTCCATGGCTGTTTCTTTTAACACAAGACGCTTCAAATTATACATGGGCTCCAAGATTCCAGGAAGCTCCTTAAAACGTGAGGACCCAGTTAGATCAAGTTTTTCCAGAGATGTTAATTTGTTTAAAAAGTTGCTTGAAAGGCTTTCAAGCTGTCTACAACACCTCATCTCTAATTTCTTTAACCTGCTGAGGAGTTCAACTGATGATGAAGGTACATGCTTTATAGCAGTCTCACTTAAGATTAGCTCCTTAATGCTGCTTGAAATTTCTGGGAAAGCATTCAAATTTCTGCAACCACCAAGATCAAGAACTTCAAGAGCTTCTAGAAATCCACTTCTACTGTTTGGAAGAAGAGTTATGCTTTTATTGTTTACAAAACTCAGTGACCTTAACTTGCCCAATTGACTTCCATAAATGGAGGGAATTTTAATCAAACTGCAAACACTATTAACAATGGTACTCAATATTCCATTTGTATATTGAGATGCCACTGAATTTTCCTGTAATTAATAAAAATAACACATGTTTAATCAACTATAGTGCTGTATTAGTTTCAACTTTTATTATAAAAGAATAAAAAATTAAATACCTTGACTTCTGTGTGCACTTCTTTTATGTTGCTGTTGGGCAATCTAAGTATCACAAGATTTTCTGGTTGGAAATTAGGTGGCAAGGATTCCAGTGGATATTTATCCCAATAAAGATACCTTAACTTGTTGGGAAGATAATCAAGACCTTGAAGGAGATGTAGATTACTTTTTTCAACCAAGCTTCTATTAAAATAGATAAACTTAAGATTAGGCATCTTCATGAACACTTTGGAATTTAAATTTATCTCTCTTATCTTGCTCACGTTAAGCATTATGCTTTCCAATACTTCGGCTTCCTAATAAACAACAACAAACATTTAATTAAGTTATTAAGTAATAAATAACTGCTTTCAATAAACAAAATATATAAGAAATTGTTAATAATAAAATGGAATATTTTAAATATCTTCAAGATCTTACCTTATTCTCCACAAATAGTTTATAAATGTCTTCATGATCCCATAATCTACTACGTCGATTCGGATACTTAGATTCTTGACGAACAATCTCCTTTCCCATTTCTTGTAATAAATCATGCATTTGCAACATGTTGTGATTGAAAAGAGTAGAAACAGATACAAGGCATCTGTCTACAAGAACAGTTAATATAATGTCGATATTGAACCTGCTGTTTTTGTATATTTGTCTAAGAATATTTGTGGTAACTTCTGTTTGCCACACATGTTTAAAGAAGCATGCAATGTCAAGAAAGACATCTTTCTCCACCCTATTTAAGCCATTGTAACTAACTTGTAGCGCCCTTTGAATATTCATATTTGGAACTTCTGACAATTGATTTATTGCTCTTTCCCACTCCCTTTCCTTTTTCCCAATTAAAGAGGAGCCTAAAACCTTCAAAGCTAAAGGATTGCCTTGTGCGTATTTAACAATTGAATTGGACAAGGACACATAATCATCTCTGGGATATTTTTGCTTGAAGGCACTCATCGTGAAAAGTTGAAGGGCTTCATCATCATTTAACAGTTCAACTTCATATATAAAATCAGTTCTTCCTTGAAATACTTGCTTATCTCTGCTAGTGATGAGAATCACACTTTCCGAGCCGAACCAACATGGATCTCCAATCAAAGACTCTATTTGTTGTGAATCATCTACATCGTCAAGAAAAATTAACATCTTCTTGCGACCAAGTCTTGCTTTAAGAAATGGTGTAGGCCCAGCAATGAAGGTATGTTTCACTGGATTTTCCTCACCCAATGCTTTTGAAACAAGTTCTTCTAGTAAATTCATCAAGCGACCTCCTTCTGCTTGTTGTCTTATATTATATACAAAACAACAACCTTGGAATTGATGGGACATCATATTATATATGACATTAGCTAACGTAGTTTTTCCAGCACCGCCCATCCCCCAAATTCCTAAAATACAAACCTCCAATGGCTTAATAGTAAATACCTGCTTAATTTTCTGAATGCGAGTGCTCATTCCAACCAAATTCTCAAAGTCATCCTGTGTCATGGATTGGTTTAGTTTTTCCAGAATTTCTTCAACTGTTTTGTTAATAAGCATATGATCAGTGCTGCCAATTATGAAACACAAAATAAATGAATGAAAAGCAAAACAACCATTTATTGGATTGACCATACAAACTGAAACATACCTGAAATCCTTAGAATCAAACCCACATAGATTGGAAGCTTTGGTCAAGGCATCCCTCCACCTTCGGATCTTGTGTCCATTCTTGGGATTTTGCTCATGTTTTACAAGAGCTGCTGCAACATCATGAGATTGTTTCCTTAAATGGGAGGGATCTATCTCGTAAAAGATAGGTATGACAATCTGTCCATGGGTTTCATGACATTTAATGATCTTCACAAGTTCATCTAGACACCAAGTGGAAAGTGCATAGTTTTTTGAGAAAACGAGGACAGCAACAGTAGAATCTTTGATTGCTTGTGGAAGTGACCGGGCAATTTCTTCTCCTCTTTTGAGTTCATTGTTGTCAAAGAAGGTTTGGAGATCCTTTTGGCACAAAGCAGCATAGAGATGGCTGATAAAATTTCGACCAGTGTCTTCACCCTTGAAGTTCAAGAAGACGTCGTACTTGCATGGTTGAGAGGCCAAAGAAGAAGTGGTAGAAGAACAAGCCATTATTGTTGCACCAAGAGAGTAACCACACCAAAACTTTCGTGCATTATTTAACATAAAAATCCATTGACTTGAAGTCGTCCTTCGAATTAAACTTTTGGTCTCCAATGACTTGAAGTCATCCTTCGAATTAAACTTTTTGGTCTTTTCTTGTTGATATGAAGCATCCATGAGCTTTTGGCGGGACCAGCATACCGGAATTTTCTCCGTTTTACATGGCTTAGATAAATGAGAAGAGCCTTTTGCTGTTTAAGTATAAACGGTGATGATAATAATACAAGTCAGATATATATAAAGTAATAAAGATAGAATGAATAAAATCTAATCTTAATCAAATCAATTATCTTAACTAACAAATATTATCTAATACGCCCCCCAAAAGCTAAAGGATGCGAAGAAGAAAGCTTAAGCTTGGAAGCAAAATGATAAAATAGTTGCTTGGAGAGAGGCTTAGTTAATCAGATGAAGACAAAATTCCAACACTAACTTCTTTTCTAGCAATGAGATCACAGACAAAGTAAAAGTCAATTTCTACATGTCTAGTGCTAGCATGAAACACAAGATTGGATGATAAGAAAACTGCACTAGCATTGTCACACCAAATATGAGGAGGAGTAGTAAGAGTCACATGTAATTCACGAAGAAGCTTTGTAAGCCACTTAACCTCAACACAAGCATTCGCAACGGCCTTGAATTTAGATTCGGTAGAGGATCGAGCCACCGTGCATTGCTTGGAAGACTTCAAAGCTAACAAATTATTGCCAAGAAAAATTTAAAATCCTCTAATCGATCAACGATCATCAGGACAACCCGCCCAATCCACATCACTGAAAACAGTTAATTTATCTATAGCTCCACGAGAAATCAATGATGACATTGTTATTGTATCCTGTAAGTGTCTGAGTAAATGCTTGAGAGCTTGAAAATGGGTGGAAGTGGACTGATGAAGAAATTGGCATAACTTATTTACAGCAAAAGAAATATCTTGGGGGTGAGAGTACGATCTAATACCGATTGAATGTTTAAACTTTAAATATATTTTTTTACCGGTTTACTTTTAAAACATTTCTCAAATATTCGACTTTCCTACTCCAATGTATACGTCGAAGATAGAAGAAGCTGAATGAAATGAGAGGTCATTGCGTCAAGTTCGAGGAGACTTCGTGGATGGCGTGACCTGTACGAACTATGCTTTTTCATTCTAAGATTCTTTTCCCCACTCCAGTGTCTACGTCGAAGATAGAAGAAGCTGAATGAAATAAGAGGTCATTGCGTCAATGCGTGACCTATACGAACTATGCTTTTTCATTCTAAGATTCTTTTTTCCTACTCCAATGTCTACGTTGAAGATAGAAGAAGCTCAATGAAATGAGAGGTCATTGCATGCGTCAAGTTCAAGGAGACTCCGTAGATGGCGTGACCTGTACGAACTATGCTTTTTCATTCTAAGGTTATTTTCCTGTCATTAGTTACAACTTATGTCGTTATGATCTAGCAATCATGCAAAAACTTTATCAGTATTTAAGCTAGTTTGGTAAACAACTTATTAGCTATTTTCTAGCTGATTAATATAAATTAACTGTTTGAAGATCTTCAAAAGTTAATAAATGTATTTAGTGAATGGTTGATTAGTTGGCTTTTTTAACCCGAACAAGTTGATTTAGAAAAGCCACCTTTACATGATTGACTCACTGGAACGCGTGAAAGTCTTTTTATAATTTTCTCAAAACGTGAACCTTTAAATAAGCAGAGCTTTTTTACATTCACAAATAACATGAGCATGTTAGACATCTATAGAGCGATGTTTGTAGACATATCTGGATCCATGATTTCTTGTTCTTTCTGTAAAGCTTTTTATTCCCTCTCTTCTTTCTTTCTTTAATGTGTTCCTTCAATGGTTCAGAATGACTATTCAATAAGTTTTTAAACTTATATAGCACCACCAACCAACATGTCGTTTGGTAATTAAAAGAGAGAAGAAAAGGTTCATGGACCCATTTGAGATCAATTATATGATACCCAAATAACTATCATTTTGGGTGCTTTTTATAAGACTCAAATCTATAAGTTACATGATGAAGATTGCCCAGGTCACATAAGGAAAACTCTTGTGACAATTGAGAAATAATAGATGAAACAAGGTGAGCATTATTGCCGGTGATGACCAAATTATCAATGTAGACTAGGAGAAAACACGAGTTGCTACTGCATTAAAAATGAACAATGAAGAATCTACATGAGAACCAACAAAACCAATAATGGTTTAAAAACTCACCTCTAAAAACTATACCTCTTGGAACCTTCAATTTTCTCCTTTGATAAATTGCTACAAGCTACATGGAATTATTTCTAGCACAGAATAGCACCTCCTAAAGAATTATTCAACTCCTCTATAAACCAAATGGAACCAAATTCAGCTTATTTAGCTTGGTTTTCTAAAGATCAAATTCTGTTTTCTTGGCTATTATTTTCCATCACCAAGGAAGTTTATCCACATCTGATTGAACTTACAACTTCTGCAAAAATTTGGAATGATTTAGCTGCTGCATATGGAGTTGTGAGTCATGCTCAACGAACTCAATTGTTTATCGAACTTCACAACCTTTCTAAGGATGACAAGTCTGTCTCTGAATATTTGTATCAAGCGGAACTTATTGTTGATTCTTTGAGTCTTGCAGGTCAATTTATTTCTCTAGCTGAATTTAATGCTATTGTCTTTCAAAAACTTGGAGCTGAATATAATGGGATTATTGGCGAATTACAGCAAAGATCCACACTAATTTCGCTCAATGAACTACATGGCCAATTAGTTGCCTATGAATTATTGCTTAAAGCTCAACAAGTCTCTTTACCAATAGTGAATATGGTTCAACGTTGCCATTCTTCTCATTTGCGTGGTAGAGGCCATGGGAGCAGAGGCAGATAGGGTTTTATTTCTTCTTCATCTTCTGAAAGCAATTCTTCACGACCAATTTGTCAAATTTGTGGTTATAATAATCATATAGCTATTGATTGTAGACATCGTTTTGACAATAATTTTGTGCCACGGACTCGGACACAAGGACAATAGCATAATAGACACATGCCACCTTAAGCAAATTTTTCTGTGACTATTCTTACCTCTTCACAGGATGACCAATCCTTACTTGCACCCTGATACTAGTGCAAACCATCATGTCAACGATCAATTACAATAATCAAAGAATAACTGTGGAAAAAAGAAACACACACAGATTTACGTGGTTCACCAAAGTTTGGCTATGTCCACAGGCGGCTAGAGTTTTATTTTTCACTGTGAATTGTTTTCAACATTCATACACTAGGAGACTGATCCAATCAACCCCACCATCTTCATTCTCCATGCCAATGTACCCAACAGTCTCACCTAGCCGCAACATCTCCCACGCTATAGTAAAAGACTAACTGAGTTCTTGCACAACCCAAGTTTCCCAGCATCCATATACCTTTAGTCAACATGTTCGCTGGATTCTTAGCACTATCAATCTTTTTCAAACACATCTCACCTTCTTCCACCAAACTGCGAGTGAAATGGTACTTGCACCGGATGTGCTTAGTTCTAAAATGATACACTAAGTTTTTTACCAGCTGTATGACACTCTGACTATCAATGAAGAGAACCTTGTTATGCTGCTTCTTGCCTAACTCTTCTAAGTAATCAGTCAATTATATCATCTCCTTACTATCTTCAGCTATTACAACATATTCAGCCTCTGTAGATAACATAGAGACATACTTCTGAAGTTTAGATACTCCAGCTCACTGCAGTCTCATCTATAGTGTAGACATACCCGAATGTACTCTTGCTTGAATCCACATCTCCACTAAGATCAGCATCAACAAAACCCTCTGGTACTACTTTGTCATTCTTATAACAAAGTGAGGTGTTAATTGTTCCTTTCAAGTATCTCAGAAGCCACTTCACTGCTTCTCAATGCTCTTTCCCTGGATCTGACATGTATCTGCTCACAGCTCCCACTACATGTGCTATATCAGGCCTAGTGCAGATTATAGCATACATCAAACTTCCAACTATAGATACATAAGGCAATTTTGCCATGTGCTCATGTTCCTCAGCTGTCTTGGGTGATTGCTCCTTTGACAATTTGAAATGGTTAGCCAAAGGCGTGCTCCTAGGCTTAGCATCATCAACTCTAAATCTGGACAATACCTTCTCAACGTATTGCTCGTGAGATAGTTTTAGAATTCCAACAAACCGGTCCAAAGATTCCTAAGAAAACACTCGTAGAACCTAAAATATTTTAAGATTGCACACATATATATAAGTCAAACAACAATCTTCACTTTGAAGATTAATATACCATATTTAGCTAATACACTGCAAGAAACGCTTCCAAGATTACATATTTGTGTACGTGATTTATATATAACAATCTTCACGTTGATTAATATATTTTATATAGGTTAAATTGTAGGAATGTTTAACAACTTGAGACATAAATCAAATCCAAGCGATTCTCAAACTTGTCCTTTGTAATGACTTTGTGAACATGTCAACTGCATCCTCTAAAGTGTAAATCTTTTTTAACAAAATTTGAATAGGTGCAATCAATTTTACCAATCTTGTGAAACATCATATTCTTCATCATAATACTTATCTGTCTTTTTTCTAACTTATATAGTAAGATAAATAAAAATACTCAATTATATAACTATTATTTGATGGTTTTTGTAATCAGCATAATTTATATAACACTATAAATAAACATACTCAATTATATTGGTGATACTAAGCATAATTTTTATCAGTTAAATTTCTCATAATTAAAAACATAAGTATGTAAAGAAAGAAATAATAAGAACCAATAAAAAGATATTTAAAAAAGTTTGATCAATTGAGTAGGGTTATAACTTTGAGAGATTGTAACAACTAATTTCATGATCACCATAATTTATATAATCAACTATTTGACGAAGAAGAGATACATGTTTGTCGGAGTTTCTTTGGCTTGCAAGAGGACCCTTTAACAAAAGTTGCGAACTTTGTCTTTTCTAAATTTCAGGCAAATTCTAGTGCAGCTGTATTGCTTTGATTGTGCCCTTCAATCCAGTCATCGAAAAGATCAGATCTTGGGGGTTTATATGAGCTGTATATACTGCACATACACATGGCGGACGCTGTGGTTTCATTTGTTATAGAAAAGCTTGCTGATTTACTCATTGATCAAGAAGTGGCTTCTCTGCAATGTGACGTCCAGGATCAAGTTGAGTCAGTTCAGAGGGAGCTGACAAGAATTCAGTTTTTCTTAAAAGATGCAGATGTGAAGCAGAAGAGCGATGAAAGAGTCAGGAACTGGTTACATGCTCAGGATGTGACTTTCTATAGTGGTCACATGCATCTGTGGAGGACTCGTAGTACGTTTTGTACGCTCCAAAGTTGGTAAAGTAACAGGACCTAAAGT
Source organism: Erythroxylum incrassatum (assembly GCA_026546855.1). NCBI lineage: Eukaryota > Viridiplantae > Streptophyta > Magnoliopsida > Malpighiales > Erythroxylaceae > Erythroxylum > Erythroxylum incrassatum. The sequence continues at coordinate 4,169,630 of JANVCL010000003.1, read as the reverse complement.
TAGTTCATGAAAGTAACTCATTTGTACTTAGACCCAAGTCTCTGATTGCTTACTTCTCTTATGTGCATGGATCCAACGTCGTCGTCATCGTCCTCAAACTCCACCAGGAGATAGCCAATAATCCGTTGAACCTTCATTCACATGGAACGCAATGTTCTTCCCTGGATACTTACACGGGGTCCTACAACAAATTTAATTAGTTCAAAAAAAACATAAAATTTATTAATATTTGTCTTAGTTTTTTTTTAAATTAAGAATAATATTATTTTCAATTTGCAGAAGAAGATCTGGTATACTTCTAAGTTCTAGCTCCCCTGTTACCCGGAAAAGGATAATAAAAAGAGTCAGTCAATGTGAGACCACTATAACATGGTTGAGACCACACTTTTCTGTTCTATACTATCTGATAAACTCTTCCAATGGCAGTTCTGATCTGTACAAGAACTATAATGATAACTACTGTCACTACAACATGATTGAGACCACACTTTTCTCAGGACTTTGTCAAAAGATCGAGCAGCCTAATTTGAGGCTTCCTATCCTAAATTTCCGAGAAACTAACCAACAGGTTTCAAGAAAACATCATCAATGACTTAACTTAGGAAGTCCTATTGTTGAGACCGGCCTTGACATGCGTACTGCTTCTAGTCATTATTCAAAAGTTTAATACTTCTTGTCAACTTTGGAAACGATAGTTATTCAGATAGATGGAAAACATGTGTACCTGAAAAGGGGAAAATGTCCTTGCAAGATATCTATTCAGATAGTTACGCCCAATCAGAATGGCTTATTTCGGGTGATTTTACATTAACATAGAGAAATTACATCTCCTAAAAACTTTCCTCCACTAGGTTAATCCAATCAAGTTCAAACTGGTTCACCCGAAGATTAGGAAACAGACGATTCCAACACAACCAAAACAGTTCCATTTGATATTTGATTCCTGATTCCTTTTCTTCTTTTAACAGTGGAAATCCCACATCATACATATATATGGCCTAGAAAGTATACAGGTTTCCTAGATTTTCTGCTTAACATTGAAGAATTTTGTCATCGTCACAAATCTCATCATGCAACTAATCCTGCTTCGTCAATTTCCGGTAATATAATATCAAGCCTCATCATAGGTTTATATTTCTCTGGGACTTCTGCACCAGCATGCATGCACATTTCAACCACAGCTGGAGCTTTGCCATAAAATCTCTTGAGTGCACCTTTTAAGGGAGGCCCTTTTGGATCTCTAACATGCCAAACATAATTAGGTGGGAAAACTTCATCTAAGGTAGCATCCTGCCAACCGTGCTTTCCATCCCTCCACTGGTGTTTGTACTCCCCGCAAAGTTTAACATTGTGACCCCAAGGCCCTACATGAACCTCTGAGCAATATCCACATGCCTTAACAGTGTACTTCTT
>JANVCL010000003.1:4123438-4145356 GCA_026546855.1 Erythroxylum incrassatum | reverse complement strand
TGATGTATTAAAATTAAGACCAAGATTATGTTTTATCCATAAAGTATTAATGATGTTGATATTTTGATTAGGACAGAGATTGGTGTTCAAAACTTAAGTTGACTCGATCTGAAATTGACATCCAAAATTTAAGTTGACAGGATCGACCTATCGCTAACTCTAATTTTTATTATAAAAACAAAAGATAGTTTTTATAATTATGTACATCTGAAATTGAGCTAACTATCAAGGTTGATGGGAAAAAGATGGAAGAAAAACGGACATTAGTAATTGCTTGCACATGAGTCTTGAAGATATCAATTTTTCTACAGATTAAGCAGATATCTTTCATAATACAAATCTATATGAACACCGATGCCAACTTTCATATTAATTAACATGTTTAACCAAATCTAATTACCTTTTAATCACCAATTAAGCCGAGGGATAGGTGAAGAAATGGTACCGAATCAAGTTAATGTTCACTGCCAAAACCCTTTAATGTTGAACTACTTAAAAAGAAAACTGATAAGATCTGAGAGCATGAGGTGCAGTGTTTTGATTAGTGAGGCACTAATCTGCAATGATCCGTCCATGAAAGCTCTTAAGAAGCTTAAAAACTCCCTTGTCCATGACCAAAGTAATTCCCACGTGGAACAGATGAATAATCGCCAGAAACGCCATTGAACTTGTTCTCAAAACTCCCAACAACTCCCATGCGATTAACAAGAAATGAGAAAGAGTTAGCAGATTCAGCCATTACTTTGTTGGCTTGTTCTGCTACACTCTTCTTGAGCTCTTCCATGGCTTCCCTGAGCTGTTCAAGTTCTTTAAGACCAAGTAGGTCAATAGGAGATTCCCACCAGGATTGTCTTTTACTGGCTTCCCTTATTTGGTCGAGTAATTCTCCTTTCTTTCTCTCCATTTCCAGTTGTTCAAGAACGAACGTTAACTGCAGGTTGAGTTCACGAACATTAGCGTTTCTATGAGCTTCAATGAGCTGGTGCGAACCAGTGATGCGATGAGGGTTTCGAGCAAGAAACTTGTCGACGACGGAGTCTACCTCAGGGTGGCCAAAAGCGAAAGGCTTCTCCGCCGGAGAGAAAACTACTATAGCGACTTCTACTCCACAAAGTGTGCAAAGCTCGCTAGCTTTCTTGAAAAGCCCTGCACGACGTTTGCAGAAGGTAACCTGTAAATTACTCTTCTTAGGTATCTTTTCCATGGCTACCTTCTGACGACCTGTGCCAGCTTTCCTCTTTTCCATTATCGTATCACTGGAAGAACTATCAGGTGAAGAGGGTAGGATAAGGCCTTTTTTGTATATATATATATAGGAATTTCAGAACTCTCCAAAACCTCCATATCCAAATCACAGATGGGGATTTCATGTTTTAATTCTCTGAATTTTCTGACGATTAATATCCTGATTTGGAGGTTATGCAATACACAAGAACACATTAACTTTGGTACTAAACTAAATGTAATTAATTAGTTATTAATCATTTGCCAGTTACAAGACAGTAGAAATAGTTTTGATGAACAAGTTCTTCCCCAATTGTAACTCATCCTCAGAGCAAAATGAATATGACTGTTACTGATGATTTTATCCCCAAATAGCCAACTCATGCATCTTTTGGAAAAAGGAACTATCACTGATACTCATTCCTTGAGCTTTTATCTTCAATTTCATTCCCTTCTTGTTTATACATTGATTTCCTTCCCATTTGCATGCTGTTGTCCATTTCTTGCCAGGATTTGTAACACATGATATAGCTCGGACCGGACATCGAACTGGAAGCCTTACTGGTCACCAATTCAACCATCAATTGAACCGGTGTGACGTCATAATTATGAAATAATTATATTTAATTATATATAATATTAATAATATTAAAAAAAATACAAAAACATTCCAAATAATATTAAAATAAAAAATAAAAATTTTATTGAACCAGTAGTCGGTAGGTTTTGTCCGGTTCTCGTTAGTTCAATTGAGAACTGATTTTCAAGAGTGAACCGGACCGAATAACTGACCAATTATCGGTCAAACCGGCCGGTCCGGTCCAGTTTTAAAACTATGCATGGATACATATATAAATATATGTCCACATATGTTTACAGCTAAGGTAGAGACTGACCAAATTTATGATTTCCTCTCATTTTAAAAAATGAGATTGAACCTAAGTTTATTTGAATTTTCCAAAAAAATATTATTCTATAATTCTTTAATTTCGACTCAGATTAATTTAGATATATTTTATTAATTTCACATCGGATATCTTTACCACAATTATCACTTCTATTTTATAAATTGAGTCTGTTTAACTACTGCTAACATTTATGAGAATCCTAAAATGACCATTAAGAAATAGATAAATAAATAAGTCAACTAGGATTCCGATTTTTTTATACTATATTGAAATTGGTTTAATTTAATAATTTAAAATAATAATAATAACTAATAAGTTATTAATTATAATCAAATTTAATTAATTTAATCATAAGATAAGGTTTAAATTAAATGATCTCACTAATATTCGATTGATTTGAAAGATCTCAAAAAGAGTAACAGTCACCTAATCAATCAAGGAGCTGCATAGTCAAAAAAGAGAAACATCGAGATTCTTTACCATTTCAATCACTCCAGGTTCTTTCTCACTGATTGCCTCAAGATCATAGTTTTTATAATTAGACACCCTGATCAAAAAAAGAAACGTGGAGAAATTTGTGGAAGGTAATGGGATTAGTCTTGCTAATTTTTTAATCTTTTTAAAAATAAAAATAAAAATATATTTTTAATTAAATTCAGATTTGAGTTATATAAACTCAAGTTTGCTGAGGTTTAACATTATTTTGCTTATAAAAATTAAACTTTGGAACGGTTTGGACCTAAGTCTAACTCATTGCTATCCCTAAATAAATTTGAGGAGATAATAGTTTTTTTTTTGTCGCAAAAATATTTATTTTCTTAAAAAATGGAAATAATTTCCTTATAGCCCTCCATAGTCAAAAACGAAGAGGTTCAAGAAATCTTAAGGCGAAATTGTAATAATGCACATACACTTTTAACTCGCATGGTGTTCAGTTTTATGCTATATTCCTGCAAGTATTCTTCACGCTATATTGAAAAGAATATTAGGAAGATTCTTATAATTTTTTCATTATATCTAAAAGTTAAGAAAGTTAGTTCATGTATAAGCTCTAATATTATGTGAAATTAAATTTGTGGAAGATTATATAAAGATTGATTTGTTAGATAATTTTGACATTTTTCATAAAGTTAGACAATATTTAATTGTATTTTTCGTTTTCTAAATAAATTTTCTGTTAAGTTACGTAATTTGATTCAGATAAAGAAAATAAAGTGACCCAATAAATGATTTAAATCAATGAGTTAAAGTCCGGGTAAAAAATTTATCATGATCAGTGTGGACCAAACTCATGTCGAGCTTGTAATGGGAAAGCTTGATATAAATGCTATATATAAATGTTAAGATCTCTTGCAGTTGTTCATATTAATCGTAAGCATAAGGACTCTCTGACATGTTAAGAGAACTTACGTTTTGAGAAAACTGTATAAAGATGTTGACAACGTTTCGGTGAGGAGTTCCTGTGAAGATGACAGTGAATTCGCGCTTACTTCGACTTTAAAAAGCTCGTTTGAAGTTATAGAATCAAAATCAGGTATTTTCCACATTTCTTCGTTTCTTACTCTTTTACGTTCAATCCGAGATACATAATTAAGGTATCGTTATGTGTTCCATGATTTTGATCTCGTATTAATTTTATTTGTAAATTTTATTTTAGAAAAGGTATGGTTAAGATCGAACAAAAGGATAATTTCTCTTGTAAAAAATTTAAATAATTAGATAATAATTAGAGATGACAATGAATTATATTCGAACTCAAACTTATTTTTAAGTACGGGTTTGAACAACGTTGAATACTCAAATTTGAATTTGATCAAATTGATTAGTTGATTTTTTTAACCCCACAAAAGTTCAAATAATTTGCAATAATTAATTGAACTCGAAAATAATTTGTCAAATCCGAGATCTATCAAACATAATTATTCGAATTCGGATGAAACTTTTTAGTATGATTTCTCGAAGTTAAGATCGTTTAAATTCTATAATATAATTAACATATAAGATATTAAAACATAATTATAATTCGTTTCTTATTTCAAAACTGATTAGAAAACTAGCTCATCTTAATTGTCGCATAAATGTCCAACCTTTAATAGCATCTACAAAATGTGTTCATAAAACTTTGCAAATATTACAGAGAGGGTTAATCAAAGAATGCTAACTCTCTTATGGCTTAAAACTATTTATAATAAATTTTGACCATTTTATTAATTTAATTAAAATCAAAACTTAATTTTAAATTAACTTATTTAAAATTAAAATTAAATATTATTTGAATTCAAATAACGACCAATATTTTATATTAGTCGTTATTTATTAATTCAATCAAATAGAACTTGACTTACTAAATTTAAATTATTTGGATTAAATTAGTTCCGATGAAACCAATTTATCACTCCTAATTATTTTCTCATTATTATATATAAGCCATCTTTGATCTTTATTATAAGCCATCTTTGATTTGAATAATAAGAACTTCCTTTTTCTAACGAGAGAGAACTAAAAACTCAAAATTCCTATAACTAAAAGAGCATAATTTTTAGTGGTTTGCTGCTCCAAATTTTGTATATAGGAAACGGTCAAATCAATATCATTACAATACAAAACTGGTGTGAATGCTCATCCAACATTTGTTGAAGAAGAACAAAAATTACCCATTAAACATAACAAAACTCCAGGGAAAAGTAAAAAATTCAAAGAAGAGAGAAAAAGGGGGAAAAAAAAAGGTTACTTTGCCCCTGATTTGTCCTATACTATTCCTTAACACAGCAAACTTTTAATTCACTTTTTGGTAATGATAGTGGGGCTGTGGTGTATCACACTCTTCAATATCTTCTAAAGATTGGTTCTAACCATTATCCATACCTTCCAAGTTTTTGTTTCCTTTTCTTTCTTTTTCCTGTTGTTGTACATGCAAAATTGGCAACTTCCATCAAACACCTTCCTGTTGAAGTGGTTGATTGAGCAGAGATGACACAGTCTCCATTTCCAATGACCATACATTCTCTTCAAACTTATCCACTGTAAAATCTAACGACGTCATGAACGTATCTGGGCTTTCACAGAAGCAGTACTGTCCTGATGTATCTGTTGCAGAGGTTGTATAAGTGTCCTGAAGAAATGATGAGAATGTGTCCTCCAAGTGCCAATCCTCCGATATCATCGCTTCGTTAAGCCATGGGAAATCGAATACTCCTAATGCCAAGTCTGTGTCACTTAAGTGGTAGCTGGTGTTCTTGTTGTTTAGCTCATTCTGGTTGATATCTTCTTCTGTGTTGATGATGTTATTAAGATCGTGATCACTAAGGTCTTTCTTCTTTGGTGCTCTCTCTGGCGAGTATTTTACCTCTTGTTCCTGATCTCTTCCTCTTTTTTTGCTCTCTTGCTCCATTTCTACTCAAGAGAGGGACAGATTTAGCTCAGATAATCAAAACACAATTCAGATTTATCAAGACAATTACAGAAATTTCTTCAAAAAAAGACAATTACAGGAAGTATGGAATCCAGAACAAAGCAACCGGAAAAGTTTAATTTCTACCATGCGATCGAGATGATAAGATGTTTAGACATCAGTAATACAAAACATCTCGCACACGTTATTATGTTGCAAGAAGCACTATACGGTATTAACATAAGAAACAAATTAACCAAACTTTGGAAGTCCAAAACCCAGAAAAGTCAATAAAAAGAGAAAGGAAATCAGATTGAATAAAAGAAAAAAAAATTGCCTGGATATAAAGATTTAAGCTTTCTTGTTTCTCGTCTCTGGATTACCTTGAAGACCCTGAAGAGGTTGTGTATACGAGTCTTTGTTTTAATGGAAAGAATGATGATTTTTAAGCTAAACTCGTCTCGGCCTCAAACTCACAAACACACACAGAGAAGAACACATACACGCATATAACACACACTTCATGTTATGCTTTTTGAACCCTCTTGCCTCTTGTTTGTATTTTTTGGCTTTCTGTCTCTGTCTCTATCTCTGTTTCTCCTTCCCTATGCCAGTTAAAGCTCTAGCAACGGCAAGAATGAAGTTTTATGAGGTTGGTTCCTCATTTTGCGTTCCTTTCACTACCCTGAAATGGTCTCTCTCTCTATCTCTGTCTCTCTCTCTATACACACTATTTTTAGTGCTAAAAAGGGCCAACCAGCGAACCAGGCATGCATTGCACTCTTTTCGTTTTCATTCTCCATCACATTTATCTTCACACTTTCTCACTATTGTGACACATCATTATCACATGCTAACCTATCAGGGATTAAAGACTCTTCAATGTGATGACACTCAATCTATGTAACTGATCTATTTCCCATGGGGTTTGTTTTGTTGTACTTTAGAACTAATTTTCTGGTTGCTATTTTATTTAGTTCTAAATTTTTTTAAAGATTTTGTTGCTGTTCAAGTTTCCATTTTTATGGTAAGACCTGTCAGGCATTTTGCTTGGCTTAGTTGTTAAATTTGACCAAAGAAATCAACCTACTTTCGAGAACTACCAAATGTTTGTTTTTTTAAAAACTATTTTTACTCATTCTAAAAAATATTTCAACAAAAGGCTGGAACTGCCAACCTACCTCATCGTGATTTAGGTACTACCAGCCCCACGAGCGTGTGTTGATATGGAAACACATCATACCTACATTAAAAGGAGCCATTATAGTTCTCAAATAAGCTTCTGATAAGGTTACTACCTGATGCCAAATTAATAGAGCACAGATATATATTTGCCTCAAAACAAATAAGACGCATTTTAGTCACAAACTAATGATCGAATGTTAAATAAACAAATTATACAGAATCTACATATCTCAGGCTTTTAAACAATGCCTCAGATTGAATCTTCCAATTAAAAGGAGAAAATCGAACAAGTATAACATTGGATCTCTAGAAATTCCATTCTTTTTTTTCCCCGGAGTATATTTTGTTTAATGGTCTAATCTACTTAATATTGACTTTATGTGATCAAATTATAACGATGAAACTAACTGAAACTAATCCACTACCAGCTTGGAATGGAGGACAAGGTGAACTCCTCAATAGTGAAATGAGATTCAGGTATACTTGGTTGTCTGTTGCCACTATTTGATCACAAATTCTTCCCTGTTCTTATCAAATATTTCCTGCGTGAATGTCAATTCCAACCAATCAAAACAGGATCTTTAGTATGTTTTAAGGATGTAATTTATGAAACAGTTTTCTGGTTCAACTTTACCTGACCGATCTTCTTGATTTGGTATCAGTAGTTTCTCATCAATTCCAAAAGCCTCGGGCCATATTGTTATAGTTGTCAACAGAGATGGGATAACATGTATCCAGGATTTCATATCCAATCCACGGTCTTCTCAAGGTTTGCTGCACCCAACTTCCAGAAAGCCTTAGCATATATGTTTGCAGTTTGGCTCAGATTGCCAAGGAGAAAGAGAATTTATGCCATCTGCAGGAGTTATGCCTTCAATTACTTCTAGTTGTACACATGATAACCATTTCATTATATAATATGGATAAAATAAAATTTCCCATTTCTCATTCGGAGATGAAACAGCAACTTCACTCTAAACAAGAAGTCAAATCAATTGACAATAAAGACCGTGATATCACTACCAATAGTCCCCACAAGAGCACAAGCCATTGTGAAAATGATGGAATCGATTAATATCCCGAACAACGATTTCCCTGCCAACCACATTTGACACAAACTTGAATGCTGTATGGCAATCACCACATATCCTAATATTCTTCTTGATGCGGATAGTGGATGCAGACGGTGTGCTGAGAAGTGCAAATGCTAAAGCAAGCTTCTCACTATGGTATTGCAATTTTATTTTCCTCTCTTGCTGGTCTACAAACAAAAGTACATGGCTTGTATCTGGGGTGTATCCAATTCCCTTAATTTTCTCAGAGATTGTCTCCCACATCTTATGTATCTCTTCTCTCATTGGGTGTGCGTGATCATCAGCCACAAAAGTGTGGACTTGATTCTCAATCTCAACCCAGCTACAAGCAGGTTCCTTCTTCACCCTACTTTCTTTCATCATCTTTCTTACTTTTGCAGCGTTATTCCATCTGCCAGCAGTGGCGTAGATATTATAAAGCAACATGTGAGGCCCTGAATCACGGGGATCAATTTCAAAGATACGTTCAGCTGCATAAGCACCTAATTTCTCATTCTTATACATTCTACATGCACCAAGCAAAGCTCCCCAGACAGCAGCAGTGGGCACCATTGGCATTTGTCTTATAAACTTGTCAGCTTGATCAAGAAGACCAGCTCGACCAAGAAGATCAACAATTGCCACATAATGGTATATTTCTGGTTCTAACCTATACTTTTTCATCTCGTCAAAATAGAAGAGTCCTTCATCAAGAAGACCTGAATGGCTACAAGCAGTCAAAACGCATAAGAAAGTTATCCCATTTGGCCTAATTCCCGTTCTTAACATTTGTTCAAATCTTTTTAGTACCATCTCTCCAAGTCCATGTTGGGCAAATCCAGAAAGCATGGAATTCCAAGAAACAACATCTCGTTTTACCAACCTATCAAAAACTTTAATTGCATCCTCAATGCTCCCCGACTTTGCATACATGTCAAGCAACGTGTTCCCAACAAAGGCAACAAGCTCCGTATCTGATTTTATCATACGGGCGTGAACCCATTTACCTTGCTCCAAAGAACCGATACTAGCAGAAGCACTGAAAACACTAGAATAAGTGAATTCCGTTGGTTCAATGTTTTCCCTAAGCATGTTGTGAAGCAGCCAAAAAGCATGCTCTCCTTCACCTTTCCTAACATGGGCAGCAATTAAAGCATTCCAAGAAACCTCATTCTTGCTCACCAACCCATCGAAGACCACCCGAGCTTCCTCCACTTGGTCACACCTAGCATACATGTCTAAAAGAGCAGTACCCACAAAAACATCAGTATGGTGGCCCATCTTTAAAGAAAATGCATGAAGCTGCCAACCACGACTCTTACTTTTACAAGCTCCCGTCCCAGAAGACTTTAATATGATGGACAATGTAAAGTGATTAGGCTGCACGCCACTCCTCAACATCTCCGGGAGCAAAAAGATCGCTTCTTTGGTTTGCCCATGTTGAGAATATCCCATAATCAAAGCAGTCCAAGAAACAACATCTCTTTCAGGCATCTCCTCGAACACCATACGCGCATCTTCCAAACTGCCACACTTGGCATACATATTAACAACAGTATTCATCATATAAACATCGTGCTTGAACTCGGAATTAACAACATGGGCATGAACAATTCGTCCTTCTTCGAGTTTCCTCAAATGGGCACATCTGATTAGCAACGAATGATAAATGCTTCTGCTGGGTAACAAACAACCGCGGTCAATAAGGTCGAGCACATGAAGGCCTGTACCAGAACCGTCAAAACTCTTACAAAGAATGTTCTTGCGCCGGATTAAGAAACGTTCGGCACCCGAACTACTAGATTCTGACGTCTCCAAATCGCCGCCAGTAGTAGAACTAGCAGCCCATGAGCTCAGTTTGCATGGAAAAGTAGCGGCAGCAAAGTATAAACATTTTGCACACACAACATCTTTGCGTACTAAATGCCAGAGCATGTGTACAACTACAACACTTCTGTTGTGCTACAAATGTAGATTTTATTTAATTTCAAATGAACTTTCATCGAATTCAAGTTAAGTTTCAATGCCTTTTCAAGGAGTAGCTTGTATGTATATCAAACTGAATGGAGCTAAACCCAAGACTCTCTTTAATCAAGCGGAGTAGTTCCAATTAATTTCTATAGGAGTGAAAATCCTTTTTATTATTTTAAAATATGTGTTAAATTTAATTGATTAAAATAACATTATAATTGAAAATATCAATGCGACGTCGTTGAGAAATGAAAACTCAAAACTTGATGCCCTAGCTGTTCGAGAATACTAACAGAAGTACTAAGAAGAAAAGCGGACTCAAAACATTCCTCCCCCGTATTTCCTGTTCTTCGGCCAACTGCAAGATGAAGCTCGTCAGGTGAGTAGTTGGTAATCCATTACTTGCCTTTATGCTTGTAATTATATAATCTCTTTATCTGTTAATTTTCTGGGTTTATGCAGGTTTTTGATGAAGTTGAACAACGAGACCGTTTCTATTGAGCTAAAGAACGGCACCGTTGTCCACGGCACCATCACAGGTTTCGTCTTCTGCTTAAACCTTTACTACTTGGAATAAATATCTAGTCTTTTCCTTTTCTGCTGTAGTTACCACCTTATTCAGTGATGGGAATTGCTTTGTAAGGCTTGATCTTTGAAAGGTTTAATCCTCTTAAATTTGAAATTCGTGAAAAGGGTTTAAGAGGAATAGATGATCAGTTTGGTGAAATATTGTTGCTCAACACCTTATAATGCAAGTGAAAATGGTGTCTTGTAAAATGTGAAAATGGTTCCTTGTAAAAGCCCTCTGCTATGTTTTAGCATTAAGTAATGCCCCAGTCAGCTAGACCCCTTCAGTAGTTTAGCCATCACCAATTGCTTCACCCCAGGTTTTGACTTTGTCTGTTATAAGCTGGTGGTTTTTTCCTGCTGCAAGGAGATATATACATTGTTCTTGAAACAAATGTTGTGGAATTTGATAATACTTCTTAATTTTATTTGATTACTGAGAATTGAAGATACTATTTCACTCATCGGAACTCCGGCGGACAAGAAACCAATGAATTTAACTTCATGATCTTCTGTTGCTGATGATATTAGGTGTAGACATCAGTATGAATACTCATCTGAAGATGGTGAAACTAACACTGAAAGGCAAAAATCCGGTGACATTGGATCATCTCAGTGTGAGGGGTAACAATATCCGTTACTATATCCTTCCTGACAGCTTGAATCTAGAGACATTGCTGGTTGAAGAAACACCTAAGCTTAAACCTAAGAAGCCAACTGCTGGTATGCCTATTCTCATTTATCCGACTTTGATTTTATATTTCATGCTCACCTTTCTCTCTCTGTTGTGGATGCTTACCCTTTTCTATGTTGTGGTGAAATTCAGGGAGACCTGTGGGTCGGGGTCGGGGTCGAGGTCGTGGAAGGGGACGGGGACGAGGCCGGTAATTGTATTTCAATGGTCCTAACTTTTGTGGCAGCTGCTAATGTAAACACTTGTACTGTAAGAAGGATCTGTTATTAAACACAAGAACAGGAGTATAACATCAGTTGCTAGTCTTCCTTCTCTGATGCTTTGGTTTATAGAGGCTAAAATTATGGATTTTATTCTGGAGTTCGTTTTTGCCAAATGTTACCCACTAGTGAGGAATTGATGAGCTTATGCTATGCTATCTGACTGCTTCTTTCATATTTCTTCAGTTAAAATGCAACCCCCAAGATTTACCACAGTTAGTTATACTCGCATTCTTATATATAAACCATCTTTAGTCTTTATTAGGTTGATGTGAGAATTTAACTAGTCTACTACTTCCCTTTGCGATTGAATCATAAGAACTTACATTTTATAACCAGAGAACTAAAAGAGCATATTTTTCAATGATTTGCTGCTCCAAGTTTTGTATAAAGGAAACAGTGAATCAATATCACTGAGGTACAAAACCGGTGTGGATGCCCATCAAACATTTGTTGGAGAAAGAACAAAAATTACCCGTTAAACATAACAAAACACCTGCAAGGGAAAATGTACAAAATTCAAAGGAGAGAAAAAAGGAAAAGGTTACTTCGCCCCTGTTTTGTTCTATACTTTTCCTTCATTGCAAACTTTGAATTCACCTTTTGGTAATGATACATATGATAGTGGGGCTATGGTGCTTTCACCCTTCGTATCTTCTACAGATTGGTTCTATCCGTTATCCATACAATGGATAGTTGGAAGGTATGAGTAATATTGAGCGATATTAGGAGGATCAGAAGGGGAAAAGGAGAGGGAAGGAAGGAGAGGTTGTGAGATTGCCATCTGAATTATTATTATTTATTATTGGTATTGGGAAGAGTTGATGGAGATGAAAGAATTGGACTTTGTTGATGTTGTTGCACCGTCATCATCATGTTCATAGGCCCTGAAGATGGCTTAAACAGCTTATTCACGTCAAACCCACCACCAGCTGACTGTTTCTGCTTTTGGATTACCAGGTGAAGCCATTGATACACGTAACAATTCCAACGCCAATAACAGCAACTGATATGAATATAATTTCAAATGTTACCAACTCAAATTAGTAACCTATACCTATTCAGAGAAGGGATTTAATGGAATGGTTAAAGTTTGATCCTTCGCGGTTCAATCAGTAATATAACAAAAGATTTCAAAGAAAGATGAGAACGTTTTAAGGCATTTTTCAGGGATTCCAATTACACTTGTCTTTCGAGTTCTATAGTCTATGTAACTTGCATTATCTCATTTTATATTGCAATTAGTTAATATTTTTCAGTTCTTTCAATTTTTGTTAGATTTGTTATAATCTGTCTCTTTACGAATTTAGTATGCTCAATGTCGAAGTTGCTGGATCAGCAATTTTCCTTTACACTTGCTCAGCTCATCATGTGCTTATGCCACTCAAACCAACTCACAGAGTACTGCGGTATCAGCAGATTATGCATGATAAGGTTGGAACTTTCATGGAGATAACGGGGGGGAAGAACAGTGGCAGTGGTTACATGCCCTGAAATTACAATCAAAAGATATTTACTGTGCTATTAGTTGCTTGCTTGCTTAAATCAATCGATTGCCTAGACTCTAGTCAGGGTAGGAATGAAAAATGAAAATTTCAGTTTGGATTCATCATCAAACAATGACTTCTTCAAGCAATCTTGAAAAAGCATCGTATCATCAAATAATACATACGAAGAATAGCCACTGTACTGGAAATCATAGTTTCCTTCAACAACAGTTCAGAAGAATTCTGTTAAGCAGCACAACAAACGAAAAAGAGGGGCCAGGAAGTTAAAAAGGGAAAAAAACGACTGACGAATTTACAGCTATTAAACATGAAATCAAGAACAATTATCTGTATACCTTCAATTCACATGTAGGAATTCACAAAGGTATTCAGAACCGTGTATTAAATAAAAATGAAAGATTCAAAGGGAAATAAGCTTCTGGGGTCAAGAAATGAGAATCAGATTTCAACTGCAGCAGCCCCCAGCTTGGGGAGAAGTGCCATCTCTGCCTCCTGATGGACCAGGAATTCCACCGTAACCAATTTTAATTCCGTAAGACTGCATAAAAAAGCAAAAATCAGCCAAATAACGTAACTCTAGCTCAATTACCTCGATAGTAACTACTCTAATTAAATGCCAAATGCATCTTAAACTGACTAATAATGAACTGAATGATTCTAACAAACAGGTTCGTATTAAGAAAATTACAAGGTAAGAAAGCAATCTCCAATGGTGCTTAATCTTCAAAGTCCATATATATAAATCCACAAACTAAAGTGAGAATACTTGTACCCTTTCAAGTAATTAATTACAGCAATCATCCAAGATTGAGTTAGTAAGGATGAAGTTTGAGAAAATATAGAATAAACACGGAAAACTCACCTCATTTGATACATCAAAAACTCCATCCTGGATTTTCTTATATATTGTTGCGGCAGTTTTTATGAATGCCTGCAAAAGGAAACTGGCAAATATGAAAATCCAAAAGATAAATGTCAGGAAGCAATTTCACAAATAAAACATGCTCCAACATTATTGGCATCATGCTTCTTTACCTCCTCGACATTCTGAGCTGTTTTTGCAGAAGCCTCCATGAAGATCAAACCGTGCTCCTTTGCAAATTGTTCCCCTTCCTCAGTACTCACAGCTCTTCTATGAGAAAGATCACACTTATTACCAATGAGCATAATGACCATATTTGCATTAGCATGCTGCCTTGCATCCTCCAGCCAGCTAGCCAGGTGATTAAAGGTTTCTCTCCTGTCATGGGATCCAACTGGTGTCAATACTAATTATGCTGCCACAGGTTCACTAGCATTTACTTAACTACTAGGGGCAGTTTGTCACTTTAAACTGGAAAAGGCTTAATCTAACGTTCCTGACCAACACAATACATGCAAGGGTAATATTTGCCTCACATACCAGTCTCCAGGCGAAAGAGTAAACACCAAAATATGCTAAACATCTTTCTTCCAGATAACTGAGCAGGCACTTCACTAGTTTAAGAAAACATTAGAAAAAGATCGCAGAAAGCTTCTACATTTTTATAACCATCAAGCGGTAACCATATTTTCCCAAAAGAACGAGTGATATTTGCATGAATTTAATATGGAGTAACATGCACAGACAAAAAGAAGATGACTTTATTAAATGAGCGCCTCATAAACTTATAGAAAAGAAAAATGACTTGCAAACTAAAAGTACCTTGTAATATCATAGACCAGTAACGCACCAGCAGCACCTCTATAGTAAGACCTTGTAATTGATCTGAAGGATTCTTGACCAGCCTATTAATAATAAAAAATTCACATCATCCAAGTCTATGTTGACACTATCTTCGTCATATGTTAATAATAAAAAATTTACATCATCCAAGTCTATATTGACAATAGCTTCGGCATATGTGGAAGCAACACCATAACTGCTTGTTAGAGATTGATACATGAACAAAATTTAATAAAATATCAGTACCAGCTAGTGAGTGTAATCTCTTTGGGGCTTTTCACTGTATAGTTATTCATTTTAACTTTTTTGCCTGAGTCCAATTATGACAAAAAGCTATCAATTATGAAGGAAAAAAAACGTTTTCCATACAATCGGAATAGGAATCTATTTAAAAATAAATCTCATTTGACAAACAAAATAAAATTTCCTCCCAAAATACTACGAAAGACTGCTGATGATATACCATGAAAGAAATAAAGTTTGACCCACAATCGATGTAAAAAGGAACAAACCGTGTCCCAAATTTGGAGCTTAATAGGTTTATTGTCGATGTTGATCATGCGGGCTCCGAATTCCACGCCGATTGTCAAATCATGCACCGGCTGGAACCTCTTGTCCGTGAATTGTAGTAACAGACACGATTTCCCAACGCCTGAAAACACAAATTTCACCAAAATGAAAAAAAGAACAATCTCCAAATAAATAAAAAGTTACAAAATTGAACAAAATCGAATCATTGAATCACCAAATCCAGATACACAGGATTACCAGTATCGCCAATGATGATGTACTTGAAGAGATACGCGTACGACATCTTCTTAGTATGGATCACGGATTGATCTCTTAAAAAATTCTTACCCAAACAAACCAAAACTCAAAAATCAAAACTTTCCTCTGTATTCTAACTTAACGCTTGAAACAAAATCAACCCAAGTGAGAAAACAAGCTAATCATTACTTACACAAGTGCTTACATACATATGTTTTATAGAGATATATTATATGCTGAAGGAAAAAAGGAGAAGTTGAAAGGAAAGAGAAATGATGGGAGCTTTTGATTAGCGTGTGAAACCAAAACAGTAGCCATAGTCTTTAAAAACAAGGGAATAAATTTTTCATTTTTGTATTGATTTTAATTAATGACAAAATTATTATCAATATTATCTTATTGCTAAATTAATAACAAACTAATAAAAATGTGAAATAATCGCGGTAGGCTTCTTAAGATATTAATTGGTTGTTATCCAGCTAAGACTTGTTTGATATGTATAAATAATTGTAATTTGTTGTTTAATTAAGGATAATATATGGTAAAAGAGTAGTGATTAAGATAGATCATAGTTGTTGTGTGTTCTGCATTGGCTTCTAGGGATCCTAGCTGTCACTTTTGCCTATAAGATGACATTTGGGCCGGTCGGGTCAGAGCAATAAGTCAAGTCTTAATTGACTAGGCCTTGGCGTACTTTCAAGTCCAATTTTATTTAAAATTGGGCCTTAAATTAGGCTTAAGCTGCTCAGGTTCAACCTAACCTGAAGATCAACACTTGTAATAAAAATAATATTTATAATGTATAAAATGATATCGTTTTTTTATTTTTAATTTTAAAAGATAAAAATAGGTTAGACTGAGCATAATCGGATTCAGGCTTGCCTAGGGTTGGGCATTATCATCCCCACCTTCTTCATTCTAAAACATACAATGGTCTTACTTTCCAAATCTTAGGTCATCTTTTAGTTCAATTTTCTTTTATAGAAGACACAAATTTTCATGTGATTTATTGTTTTAAATTATTGAACATATTTATAATATTAAAATATTCATTTTTTCCAAAATTTTAATAAAAAATTGATATTGAAATTAGTTATGTATAATTTTTTGCTAAACTAACTATAAAATATTTAGGACAAAGTTTTTCTAGAAAATTTCATATTATAATTTTTTTAATAATATAAAATGATACATATATTTTTAAAATAACTAAAACCACAAAAAATACATTTTCACCTTTTCATATAAAAAATAATTATAATTATTTTATTTTATTTTCTATTTTATTTTATTTTCAAGATTCGCCACTCAATTATAAGGTTTTTTCTAAGATTGTTGGATATATGGAACAAGATAGGTACAAATATGTTTTTCTATTTTTACCATAATTTAAAATTGATAGAATTTCGGGATTATTTCTCTACAGAGTATTGATGTAAGTAACAGCTCTCTTTCATGAATATTACATTTGCATTCCATTTACAAATGAGGCTCTTAATGAAAAGATAAATGGATTCAATAACAAAAATCAACGTCCCAAGCACTAGTCGTGGATGGAATTGTAATTGTCAAGAGATTGTCTTCTTCTCTGAACACAAACTCCTCTTCTTTTGAATTCAGGAAACAAGATTTTGGCTTTACACTTGAGTAGGCTCCAAATTTGCCTGCACCTCTCCCTTGGATGTGTATTTTACACGTAGAAGAATCACCAGAGTGATCAACTGACTCAACAGCCCCTCCTGAATTGTACATGTTTATCAACCCAATAGGTGCAAATTGAATCTGTTGATTGTACACCTGTGGAGAGCACTCAAGAGCTTTAGACTATCAGCAGTAATGGCTCCTGTTAAGTTTCAGTATGTAAGCTGAAAGTTGAAGAAAGATTGCTGCCAACCTTGATAGGTGATACAGTAAAGACTTCACATTTCAGAATATTCAGTGAAATAGTAAATGATCTCTCCTTCGGCAATCGAGAAACCGACCCTGGAAATATAAGAACTTATTGGGATGGCAACAGACTACAGGAAATATGGAACTGTAAGTGGAAAGGTATGGAAGCCATTGGGTTATTAGTACTTGAAGGTCACGATACCTGTAATGAAAGAATAGATAGCACATTCTCCAGTCCAGAGTTTCCCTGAGACTTCTTCAAAGTACTCAATATCATCAGGAGATAACTCTCCAGATACTTCTGCGTTAACAGAAGTCTCTTTTTGTTCTGTGTTCATACACGGCCAGGTTCCTGCTCCTTGGCAATTGAACACACCAATAACTCCAGTACACTTGTTCAAATTCCATATCTTCAGGACGCTAGAAAGGAAAAAATATCCCCTGAATGTTGCCAGAGGAGCAAGCAATCAAGTTGCAGGCAAGTGAAACCTGAAGCATACCTCTTCCCATCCATGACCGGATCGGTAAACAAACAATCTCGCGATGGCCTTCCAGGATATTTGGCTCTAAGCACCGAGCCATCAGGAAGGACAAGCTTCTTAATTATGTCAAAATCATGCCGGCCTGGTTTGTCACTGATCAACAACATAGCCATCTTTTTAGAGCAAAATGACCTTGAGTATGAACTTGTTAGGACAGCACTATTCAGAAAGCAGCACTAATGTGAACCCGTTTTCAATCTCCTGTGTATGCCTCTATAATAGGCAATTTCTTTGTACCATTACCTGACATAGACTCCGCACCCTCCCACAGCTCGAGCAATGGCATGAAATTCAGCTGACTCATGGAGGCTCTGCAACATAAAGAACAAATGTTATATACTATGAGATTCAGTAAATAGTCAAAGAATAACAGCAAGAAGTCTGGCGTACATAGAACATGTCCCAATCAGGTACAAAAACTTCACCCAGAAAAATGCTGTTAAAAGCTACAGCAGCTACATGCAATGTCTGTGTCGTCGGATTGTTCGGGTAGTTATCGTCGGATACTCGTGTTACAGCACTTCTTTTGGCACTGCAGTGAAATAAAATAAATTGCAATGAGAAACTGCAGAACTACGCTGATGATGGTTGTTTGAAATCTGTTTCCTGCAGCTGGACCACAATGGTAAAAACACTTCTATGTTATATCCAAATTGTTGTTTGGAATTCCTAAGACTAGATTTCGTCCTTCCCTTGGCAATGATAAAGAGTTGTTCATTCATAGATTGATGTTTGATGCATATTGAGTTTGTTTGCAGTATTCACATCTGAAATTTACCTACTTGTAAATGGAGTCTATGCTGTGACCCATGCAGCAGATAATGCTGTTGTCTTTGAAGTTGGTGGCTATTGAATCTTCAAGTGCTTGTTGGAAACGTCTGGTGAGTGAGACTCGGCCTCCTAAACCATCCGCAATTGCTTCGAGTATGCTTTGAACATCAACCTTAACCCCATCAACATCTTGGGAAACGAGGTAACCGTGTAGATCATTGTAAAATTCGGACGCCATAGCAGGATCCATCACACCAATGCCATATTTCTCCATACAATCCAAAGAAAGATCCCTCGAGTTTGCCAAGTTCCCAGGCGACTGCACAAGGTATGTCATTGTTGGATTGTACTTATTAGTTCCATCTGCATCTGGAACAAGACCTCCCCAATATCCCAATAAAGCGTGCCATACATAGACATACCTGAGGATTTGGACAATAAACAGACATTGACTATTGCACCTCTTAATGTAATTAAGTGTAAAGATGAGAGTCAGCTAGTTGTCTATAGGACAAATGGCCATGTACTTACTTAAGCCCAAAATTCTTCTTGATATCTGAAACAAACTCCTTTAGATTAGTGGGTAAATCAACCTGAGACTCATCTGTTTTCCGAAATTTAGAGTTTTCTTTAATAGTTGCTAGTCTGCCGCCAAACCTGTAAATTGGAGGAAGCAAGGGGTAAGCTTGTGGTACAAAATTTGTACAAAAATTGAACTTATCCACTCACTGTGATCCTTCAACAAAAGGCTCCCCGTCCTTTTGGAACTCGTTAACGGTATCTTGCCAGCCATCGTCTATCAGCACAAACTTTGGAGGAGTGCCTCCATCAGATAAACTACATTGAAAAGAGAGGTAGATTAGAAGCCAAGATGCACACAGTCAAATTAAAATTTTATTGAAATGTTTAGAACTAGAGTTATTATGCAATGAAGTGAATTTCCAAGTAGGGAATTTGACTAACCTTTTCAAACCGTCTTTGATTCCTTGAGGATTTACTTTCTGGTAGAAAGCATCCCATGTGCACCAACCAAAACAATCCAATATTCCAGGCACCTGCATCAGAAAGCATAAGAGAAATGTAGTATATCATCATTTTCAATCCAACCAAAGAGACTGGATTTGATAGATCAAATGGAAGCAAAAGGTGTGTTCACTTGCCTGTTTTGTTTCTCTAACTGCGAATGTACCAGTTTGGTCTGCCAAGATCCTGCATAATGTGCAAAAGAATATGTAGGGTAAGGCAGTAAAAGAGGTAAAAAGAGTAGCTGCTTATTATGTATTATCCCAATCATATTCAGACATACTTCTATGCCAAGGTTCCTAACGAGTTGGAACTGAAAATACTGCTCAGAGAGCTAACATACTTCATGGATTCCTTCATCAGATCAAATGGATGATTTCCATGATTCACAAAAACTGCTTTTAGGGATTGTGAAGTAACTATGGCAGGGTCACCTATCAAAGTAGACAAGAAGCCATATCATTAGACCACACAATACCACTGAAGATACGAAGATGGCTATCTAAAAAGGAGAAACTTGCTATTGTTCCTCTATTATAGAAGATGATATCCAATCTCCATGCCTGAACACAACACTCTTTTGGATTTCCATACAACTACAGAGTGCTCCCTTCTGAAATACCAATTGACCACCAGCCTCTCTACTAAGCTCAGTTAAACTGCCTTCTCATACGGTTTAGTGTACTACCATAAACCTGGACTGTTATAATTAGCAGGTCAGACTTAACAACACTACATATGGTCTGCAAGCTAGATTCTATTCTCAGCTGGTACTACAAGGATGCATAATCGCTGAGTAACAAACGGAAAAAGGACTTGCTAATGGTTAAAACTGTGAAGCAAAGTAACTTACCACTTTCAACACATAACTCGAGTTCATTTGATGAGTTTCCTTGCAAGCTGCTCCTAAATTCACCATCTAGCGCGGGCAAGAAGAGGGCATAAGAAGGAGAAGAGATGGGCTCATTTTGAGATGGTTTTTGTATCACTTCCATCAGCAACATCTGAGTTTCAGCAGGAACGTCACTTCCTGAATCCCCAACTCGAGGTATCGTCCAAAACAACTTAAATCTAAACAGGGATAGAAATCTGACATTTCTGCATCAAGCAAGCAGGCTAAGAACTTCAATGTCAAACAAAATAACAGTTGAATTGCTTTCAATGATTGACTGAATAATTGGACTTCGAACAACATATAGAGGCATATGCATCACCTGTTAAACACAATTAAGTTAACTGAGAAGAACATTTGACCTACTCTATAACTCCAAGATTGAAGACATGTCTGGAACTCCTTTCAGATGAATTAGCGCCCAAGAATGCTGATGAACCCGTCAATGGCGTGACAGAGACATTATCGGGTACACCTGTCAACAGTTCCTGCCCATTGAAACCGAAAGTGCCTTCTTTTATGACGGGTCTGTTACTGATAAACATAGAGTGCTTCCATTTCTTAACATGGGTTTTACCAATACCAACTCTAGAATTACTTGAAAGAAATCTCAGACTGTGGCTATTAAGAGTCAGAAAAGGAAGGGATAAGCAAATGTTGGATTGGTGGTGCCTGGAAAACATGTTCATGTTCATACTTATGATGTTGTTGGCAGGGTTGGTATGAGCCATTGTTCCTTCCTTCCAGCGATTGTTTCAACAGTTGTTAGTGACTTAACTAACGACTACAGGATTGGACAGTCGGAAAGGACAAGGCTTAAGAAGAGAGACCCACAGAAAACAGACTTGAACAATGTCTGCAACTGCAAGAAGGAAGCATAAAAGGAACATAAACTGTAGTTTTATGTGATGTAAGTTGGCCCCCAAGTTGATAAAGAAAAAGGGATTGAGTGTCCGGTTGTTTACTTACAGACCACATTCTATAATGCTTGGGATGAAACATCCTATGTACTATCATTTCCAATCTTAGTTGGGATTGAAACGTCCTCTCATTTTTCTTCAGACATTCTTACCCCTTGCAACTTGCCCACGCCTCCTTTGGAGTCCGGATCTTCTGACGAATTTAATGGTGTCTTATTGTCCCATAAATCTCAGCCATTTATTTATGTGGGTCTCGCATAAATGAATGACTGAGATTCATGAGATAGAATAAGACACCATAATATTGGACAGAGAATCCTGTCTCCCTCATTTGGTTCTCATTTAGTGTTGTTCGTACAAATAGGGATGACAAAGAATCGGTCAAGCCCATGTGAATCCGGTCCAAATTTTGGTTAGGTTTGAGTCAATACCAAAATTGCATTGTTTTGCCGAATTGATTTGGGACTTTTAGGTAGAACTAATTCCGAACTAAAGCCAAAATCAAATCAATTCCAATTTAATCCTTTAATTTTGAATTAAACTCAATCTATCATCTAAGCTAAATCAAATCAATTCCAATTTAATCCTTTAATTTTGAATTAAACTCAATCTATCATCTAAGTTTA
>JANVCL010000003.1:4101255-4113494 GCA_026546855.1 Erythroxylum incrassatum | reverse complement strand
TCAACCCACAGACGTTGCCGGAACTTCCAGGCACTAGCTTCGGGAGCAGTTGGTGAGTAACCTAGACGGTTTCTCTCAATTATTGTTTGCTCTTGCTTATGCTTTAAATAATGAATGATTGTGATTGTGGATTCCGGACAGGAGGTCTGAAGATTGTGTACTAGGAATTGTGATATTGAAGTGCTGCTTGGATGTGAATATGAGACCTATGTGCTTTATTTTGTGATGAATTGTGTTACATGCATGCCATTCAGGAATGCATAATCAGATAATGGTAGTTGTGACTTGAGTAGCCACCGATAGAGCTTAAAGCTCAACGAGTGAAACCGAGCCTAGAACTTGAAAGTGATTCAGAGCCATAGGCTCAACGACTAATAAGCCCAGTATCCAATTGGATACGGGACAGTTCAAGCACTTGGTCACAACAATGTAATAATTGGAAAGGGTCTCATAAGCATTTCATATGCATTGTTGTATGATCAATTTAATTGAACAATTTGCTTATATTGAGTGAAAATGTGACACTTATGCAAAGTGCATAGTTGTGAAATAATTGTTATGTGAATTGATGTGTTGCATGAATTGAGTGAATCATCGATAATAGTTACCTCACTGAGTTCACAAAACTCATCAAAATTGTAATGTTAAGTTTTCAGGACCGAGAGACGACGCTAGTTACTGAGTGGCTCCACTACCGTGCAGATTGTGTTGAGAAAGTGATGTCATGGTTCAAAGGTCGATCAGCTGGGATTTTTGGATGACTTAGATAGATTTGTACATATTTTCCTCTTCCATGTAGTACCTTTGTACTAGATTTTGGTTGATGTACATTTAGTAAAGCTTGAAAGGCACAATGTAAACTTTTGATTTTGAGAAATGAAATGAGGAAAAGTAAGTTTCAAAAATATTGTGGTTTCTTATAATGTTTTATAAGCAAATAATGATATGATGCTATATGAAGTGAACGTAGTAATCGAACGTAGCTCGCCCTTATCGTAGGATATGTACCGGAATGACCTCCGGGCGTCCCGGTGCATACTCTGCAGGGAACACTACATTCACATTTACATATTAAAAGGTGAGAGTCTTTGGGCTCTAAAGATCAAAGACAATTACTTTTGGTTATTCAACCAAATTCTCAAATTGACGGAAGAATTTCAGCAACATATTAAATTGGGGCAGGGGAAAGAATCTCTCTATGGTATGATAACTGGATAGGTCAAGGGGTATTAATTCATAATCAGTTGGTAAGATCATTGTTAGGAAGGTTCCTTAAGAGAGCTAAGCTTCACAAAATAATTAGAAATGCCAACTAGATGCTCTCTTTAGAAGAACTTAGACTTTTTCCCATTCCTCATTATAGAAGAGTAGGATAGTGTTCCCTGATTTGGAGCGAGGTTCTCAAACCAAATGCAAGCTTTCTCCTTTGGCTAGCTATGTTGAACAGGATTAGCATTATGGATAGATTGAAATTCCTATTCTCTTCTAAGATTTGTATTCTTTGCAACCTAAAGTAACTTGTATTCAAGCAGTTTGGAATGAGAGAAACAATCGAAGGTTTAAAGGGAGATCAAACACTCAACTCTCTTTTTATAGAACTCTCTATTGCTAAAATTAGGGAACAACAAAGGACTGGCTCTCTCATAGAGAATATAATCCCATATGTTTACTCATAGATCACAGTATTCTACAGTAGGTTCATGCAATCTGGGATACAGAAAAGGAAATAGTTTCTCAAACATAGCTATTTTTGGGTTCCAAGTAGATTCTTGAATTCACCTACTCATGTAAGAAGGAAACTATCGAAGATTAGAAGGAATCTGACTCACCTGTAGGTATCATAATGTATTTTGGCATACCTCCTTTAGATCTACCACCTCACCAATCGAGTCATGTAGGGAGGTTCACTATTGTCCCCTTTAGACCCCTGATATTCATATAAAGTTCGCTAATCTTCGGAGATTCACAAAATCTTAAAAAATTGAAAACATTATCGAGTTGATTATGCATACCTGAGATGAGATCTCCCTTCGTGTAGAGAGATGAGCAAAAGAATCCACCGTATCACCTTCGTAGAGTCGCGCCTCCTGAGCATCTTTCCTCCTCCCCAATTGAGTAATCGTTTGAAGCTTCAAGAAAGGAGAGTCATTTTACCCTAATTACATAAACGACATCGCACCATCTCCACTATAGTAGCTCTGAACGTCGTCATTTTGTTTATGCTATGTGCTTAGTGTATTCCTAGTTGTTTTTATCTCACATGGGAGAGGCCCTCTCTATAGATGTTCACTATTCTTATTTTCTCTGTAATGAATTTTTTAAATTCTAAATGAAAAGAATTCTATTCATTATATTTTTATTTTAATATATACTATTTTCTTTATTCAATTCAAAGAAAAACGTAATGGAGTTACACATAATTTAACTCAAATTTGTCACTAAGAAAAAAAGAAGGAATTTTATTGTTTAATTAATCACTTGTTTATAAAAATTAGCTTTTATATTTTTAAGTGGAATTAAAAGTTAATTGTATATAATTAAAGTAAAATATATAATATTAGTCATTGCACGTGACATAAATATATGCCTCTCTACATTTATTTTATATAGTAACTTTAATAATAATTTTATATCTTATTGTTAACAACAAACTTAATTGCTTGAGTCATTATGCACTAATGATAGGACATCACCATTTTAATATACTATCATAAAACCTAATTGAAACGAAGATAAACATTGGTATAATCTATTAATTGTCCTTATTGATACATAGATTTTGCACAAACTTGTCCCACAACAAGTTACTATACTACTTATCAGTCATAACATATGCTTTCATAAATTAAGTTAGAAAAAGAGCTATGCTTAAAAATTAAAATAATAAGAAAATATCAGTTTAACTGTCTCCTCAAATTGTAACTTACGTATATCAATATTTAACATTTGATACATCTTAATATAAAAAAATATGTATTTGGTCTTAATCAATGTATTTATAAAATCAAGACATAATATTAAATTGCATTAAAAAATAATTTTACAAAATTAAGGTATAATATAAGTCTAACTTGTTATTAAATTCATTTTTTACAACATAAAATATAATCATTTTTAATCATATAATAATTATGCATATATATACTACAACAAAAACCATATTTGGTTATGAAAAAATCATCTCTAAAAGTCCTAAAATCATTGATAATAATAATTCATGACGATTTATATTCGTAGCAAAAAAATCACCAAATCCTTGTAGTAGAAAATTATAGGCGACATTTTTAGAAAATTATAGGCGACATTTTTAGTTAATCATCGTTAATAGTTTTTTCCTACGTTTTATTGTCGTAGCGCAAAATTATTAGCGACATTTTTAGAGATTGTTGCCAATACTTTTGGCTACATTTAGTATTCGTAACTAAAATTATTAGTTACGTTTTCATAAACATAGTCAAAAGTTTTTAGCTACATTTCTATAAATGTAACCAAAGGTTTTTAGCTACGTTTATAAAAACATAGCAAAAAAGTTTTAACTACGGTTTTAAAAATGTAGCCAAATATTTTTAGCTATGTTTTGTAAAATATAGTCAAAATTTTAATTTACATTTTAACGAAATGATATACCTTGTTGAATTATCATTATTTATGACATTTTAAATCCATATTATTGTATATAATATTTTTTTGTTAATTTATTATAAAATTATACAAAATAATTGATAATTTGAAGTGTTCTATTATAAAAATAAATTATCATTAAATTTTCCCCTACAATATTTTAATTACAACTTCAAAAATAGTTATACACAAAATAATAAATAAAAAGATTAGTTTAATCACTCAGACTCACTTTCATCTTCTTTGCTTACATAATCCGAGCCAAGTAATTTTTTGTTACTTTTTATGCTTTACCAAATTTTTTCTAAGCAACTTGTTTTCCTCTTTAAGATGTTGCATGTATGCTAGTTTTGATGAGGATGAAGTAATTGACTTAGGGCCCAATCTAAGACCTTTGATATATTTGAACCGTGTACCTAACACTTTGTTGCAAATGTCTTCTACATTTTCCTATCTAAGACCTTTGATATATCTGAACCGTGTACCTAACACTTTGTTTCAAATGTCTTCTACATTTTCCTCATTTCCCTTAGACATTGATGTTACAGTAACTATTTCATCTTATTAGAAAATTAAAAAACAAGATCAACATTCAATGCAAATATTATTAATTAGTACTACAAAAATAAATAAACTTAAACTTAAAACAAAAATTTATATTTACATCGTTATTTTGCGCTTCTTCAGACATCTACCCTTGACCTTCCATATAATGAGTGAGTTTATAGAGTGTGATCCTATCACGCTCTTGTCCAAGTAGTTCCTTCTCACTCTGTTTTATTTAAAAAACATACAATACATAATAAATAATATAGTATTTATTGATATAATTATAACTTGCAAATGAATATCTTACGTATTCATTTCATACGAAAACAAATGATTTAAAGACTTGGTTATAAGGAGTTTTCATTTGTCCTCTTCTCACCATAGCCTTCTCACATTTTTCCTAAATAAAGAAAAAAGATAGTCATCAAATCATCTAACAAGTGTGAAGGGAAAGAAAACAAACTTGAATGTTGGGATAGGCCCGCCCAATAATCTCACAAATTGTTCCAATTTTTTGGAGATATCTATTCTGGAGCATTTCTATCTTGCCTCCACATTAGAAGGAAAAGATTTGTAATACTATTATAGCCTATAACGACAATCCTTGGTCCTTTATTTCGACAATGAAGTGACATAGTTTGAAACATCAAGGTTGTTGATACCGATGATATTCAATTTCATCTGTGAAAAATAAGTAAAAGTGTAATTATCTTAAAATAAGTGAAACAATATTGCATATAGTTAAATAAATTGAAATTTTATTGAAACTTTATCCAAGGCATTGTCGATCAAGTTGTCTTCTTTCAACTCCTTAGCATGCTTCAAGCAAGGTAATTCTGTTATGGCAATTATCCCCAAGTCACAAGATAATTTTGCTGATTGAATTTTGTCTAAAGGACGACTTTGCAAAGTATCAATATTTATTCACAACTTGTTGTTCATTGCAACATTCATTCATTGTAACTCACAACCTCTAGTTATACCTTTACCTCTTTTTCTGATGTTGATATTGGAACCTGACAACAAATTCTATTTGTAGGTGTTGAAGATTAACAAACCTACATATACATATATATTAGTTTAGGCAGAAGGAGGTTGTTGCTGACTTGCTTCATTGGTGGATGAGGTTGATTGTTGTTTTTGGCAAGGAATTGATTGATCTGGTTGTTATTGGGTAAGAACAATTTTGATACTTGTCACCTTCTTCTCTTTGTTTCTACCAGGTGTCATTATATTGGATATCTATAACTTAAATATTAACAATCCACATTAGCATAACTCAATCATCAACAATTCATATTAACATAACTCAAACATTAACAATACACATTAACATAACTCAATCATCTATAACCCGTATTAACATAACTCAATTATCTACAATCCACATTAACATAACTCAATAATCAACAATCTTTATTAAAATAACTCAAGCATCAATAATACGCATTAACATAACTCAAACATTAACAATCTGCATTAATATAGCTCAAACATCAACAATACACATTAACATAAACATACCAACATCACATTTCAAACAATATAAAGAACACTTTTATTACATTCAATTATCTTGATCAAGATCCTGAAAATCATCGTCATTAATTGCATTATGATTCAACTCTTCATCACTATTATATTCGACCAAAGTATCATCATTGTTATATAATTTATGATAGGCCCCTCTACTGAAACGACTAGGTGGCCTGCTCAGTATCCCACTGTGGCCCTCTAGTTGATATCTAATCTATCTTGAAAATTCTTGTAGAGTTAAGCCTATTGCCCTTTTAACAAAAAACCTTAAGATTAAGATATATAAAAGAAACGAGTTTTTAAAATCATTTTATTTAAAATTCGACAATATAAAGGCTGCATTTTGATAATTCCAAAATTTCCAAAGTCCTTAAAAATGTTAAAAACATTTTTATATTCACACCAAATTCTTCGCTACAAATTTTGGACGTCAAGTTCATTCACAAGCAACCTTAAACAATCCAATCAATCAATTTTTTAAAAAACTAAAACATATTCATGCATTTAATTTAAAAACATTTATATATATGCATTCTTTACACAAAATTACATTCAAAACATATTCATATATATGCAATAGTTCCCAAAAATTATTTATAAGGAAAAAAAAGCCTATATAGTGGCACATGACGAAGTTGATTACTCGTAAGGTGGAATCCTTACTGCTGAAGCCCCTAAATGTGCACCTGATTGGTTTTATTTTAAAAACATTAAATAGAGTGTGGGTTAAATGAGCTCAGTGAGCATTAAATATTCTATTCAAATCATATTTAACAATTTAAACCTTCTTAAAAAAATTCATTTCATTTCGTATAACACAATTTCAATGTTTCAAAAATATCATTTCAAAATTTGTTTGAAATTAAACTTATAATATAAAAGTTTTCATTTTCCTTTTTCCTTAAACAATAAATAGTGGTGGCAACAATTTTTCTGAAAACTTTTATACTGAAAATAAGTTAACCACTAGAATTCGTACCATATAGTGCCCTAGTTACAAAGTCATAGAGTTAGATCTACATTGTTTACCCACGATTGGTTAACCACTAGTTGTGAAGTTGGTTCTGCATAGATTACTCTTAATAGGTTAATCGTTATAAACTAGTAGTTATTGAGCTAGTTTTACATCACTTACCTGTAACAATTTTTAGCTGGCACTATATATATCCAATAAGTGCAGAGGGTGACTCACTAGATTACTGATAGGCATACTACCACCCTTTGTTAGTAACTGATGCCCCACAGACAGTGCCATACACGTTTTAGGGTCCTCCAACTAGTAAATTTGTAATACCATCAAGGCGTACCATAAGCTAAAAATTTATTTCCTTTTTATCAACAAACATCATAATTTCAATGTAGATTCAGATCATATAAAATTTAAATTTCCATCTAAAATTCATATATTGCTAAAACATAAATTGATACTGGAAATATTCACTTGTAATATATCATTCACATAAAACTCAACATAAATATTCATTTCATGATAAAATAAAATTCATTTGCATAAAATCAACTTAAAGGACATTCATGGTTTTACAAATTTATAGCCAAGTACACTCACGCGTTCTATGCCTCTCCTTTACCTACATAAATTGCATTTCTCTTAGAGATTTATTTCCAAATTTAGAAGTAAGGCATTAAAACTATATTTTTGGTTTAATCAAATTTGAGATTAGTGTTTGATCGCAGAACACGTGCACTAATCGTATTTTTTCTTTAACGTCTATAAGTTAATCTGTTGTTCTCCATTTCAAAATCTAACTTCAAAAATTACTTAAATACCGTCTTTTACCCATTCTATCTCATCAATTTCTTCAGAACACTATCTCACCCAATTAATTCACCATATGTCCAAATATGTAATGCTATTAATTCTAACTTTTTCCATTTGATTTTTCATAATAACAACCTTAAAATTCAGCTTATTTACATCTTAACCATAATCAAAATTCAACAACTCACACTAGCAACTACATTTCCTCTTAAGGTTGAATTGCCCTCACCACACACATATATATTATCATTTCAGTTTGTTTACAATTTTTTCAACACAATTCACCTAAGATCCATACCAAGCATCATCCAAACACGTCAAACTAAAAATTACAATTGTTCTCTAACAATTTTCTAGCTTGGCCGAATTGATACATATCAATTATCCTTCCATTTTCTTAACATATAATATCACAAATACATGTTTTAAAACCTATAACATTATTTAATTCACATATTGTCATCTCCAACTATTTAACCACAAAAATCCTCAAACTTACATAAACTTCACCTAGTCCAAATTCATATTCTAGGCCACCAATCAATTTCATTTTTATTTTCAACAAACTAATTAGTTTCCTACATATATGAATTGAAGTCCAAACACAGAAAATGATATCAAACCAATTTTTAATCACAAAACCCTAACCTTGACCAATTATTTCAAGTTTGATTTCTTGGTTTACTTTCTTGCTTTCAACCCATTCCAAGCTTATTATCTACTCCATGGCAAGTCAAAAGCCACCATTGCTTATGAATAAGTCCATCCCACTCAAAAACTCTCAAAACTAGTAGCTTAATCGAGGAAAACTTACCACTTATTCTTTCAATATCTTGGCTAATTGATAAGCACCTATACTTGATCAAAATTCCTCCAAATCAAACTCCAAATCCATCAAAAATAGCAGCCCTCTTCTTCCTTTTATCCTTGGCTAAATGTCACCTTGGTTTCTCTTATTTTCCTTTTCTTTTTCAGTCTCACAATCACTCTCAAGGTTAACTCATTTAGTGCATTATACAAGTCATTTTCTCGTCGATCATCTTTGGTGACTCATCACACACATGTCATTTTCTCATTGGTCATTGATATATGCTTCATTGATTGTCCTTTTATTCCATAAAACTTAGTGATTAATGCTATGAAATCTTTAAGAAACTCACTTTGGTTCATATTTGCGTTTAAGTACAATTTGGAGGCAGAAGAGTTAAAGTGAGTTGAAAGAACATTCTTTGAGCTGTCTTCTTAAGATTCACACTCAATTTTCTTTATGGAACAACAAGGAGAAGGATTAAAGTGAAGAGGAGACAAGAAAATGCCATAAAATGAAAAGTATAGGATGCGGTGCAACATTCATGGCCGTGACTCAAGATGCATGGTCGTGAACTTTCATGATCTAGGCCAGAAACCTAATTTCTAGTATAAATAGGAAATTTTTGACAAAAAAAGAAAAATAAATCATTTTGGGAGCAAAATCAGGGGTAGAAATGCATATTTTGGAGACCCATATAAAGCTAAGCTTCTCCAACTTGGTTCGAAGGTGAAATCGACACTGAAGAACACACGTATCTACACTGTGTTTGTTGTTCTTTCACTCTTTCGGAACTATTTACGTTAGTTTATGCTTATTGAGTTGGTTATTGTGGAAGAATGATCTGAATGTGTTCATTGGATTGTTTTTATGTAAAACCACCACTAGAATCTTAAATATAATACATAATTGTTAGGTTTGGATTCATTTGTGATAACTAATGGTGTTAAATAATTAGGGATAACACAATATAGGTTAAATGACCCGAGCTTGTGTGGTTATTACTTAGATTGATATGTTTTCCTAACTCATAATGTGACTTTCCTACTAAATCTAAAGAGCTTGATCTAGGTTGTTCGACAACTAGGTTTAGTTAAAGAGCTTGTTTTAATTGAACATTATCTAAGGGAAACTGGGGTTAACAGAGATTGTTGCCAACCTACGATTAATAGTTGTTAGGAGAGATATAAGAATAACAAAACAATGAAATATGCTTATTCATGTGTAGGCTGAGATTGAACTGAAGACTAGATCCCTAACGCATTCATCATTTTTATCAGTTTTTGATTGTTTACTTTAATTTGCTTTTTTTAGTTTAATTTAATTTCATTTTGTTATTCAAAAATCAAAAAGACCCCCCAAATATCCTAAACACCAATTTGTTTCATTACAACAGCTTTATATACACTCTCAGTAGGATCAACCTAGACTCATCACTAGCTATAGTTTTAAGTTTAGTTATTTTGTGAGGTGTTACAACTTGCTACCAAATTTTAGTGTTGTTGCCAGGGAGTGTGGTGCTTTAGTTTTTGTTCTTGATTTAATTGGATTTTTTAGTATATTTGTTTCTAATTATTTTTTACATTTACTTTATCTTTTCATGTTTGTTTATGTTTGTCTGTAAAAAGGATACATGGAAGGAAGTATGTCACTGTTGGATATTATCAATGCTATTGATGGAAAATTTTCTTATAATTCATATTCTCAGTCCTATAACCAAGTTTGGAGTGATCATATGCACTTCAGTTATGGATAGAATAGCCAGCAAGACTACTTCCTAGATGGGATGCAGGATGCACAACAATTCTCACATATACTAATAGCCTTTGATCCAAACTCAGGTACATCTCTAGAAGGTTTAGATATGTCTTTTGCTACTAATACTCTACAATTTCTGTAGGACACAAGTTCTAGAATCCAGAACTTGGTAAGCAAGACTGGTCAGCTGACGATAGCTATCAACCACTTAGCATCACAAAGTGAAGAGACACAACCAGCTCAACCTTAGGTATATCTAAGGAATGTTAGCATGAAAACCTTACACAGGGGAAGGGAGCTTGGAATCCTAAGAAGACTACTCAAAGGATTGCTATTGTAAGAGAAGATGAGAAGGAGCTCGAAGCAAAAAATGATATATCATTTAGGTCAAAGGTAAATACTAACTTCCTAATTGTTGTTAAGACTAACCCTTCACCTTTAGCTAATAAATTAGAGAATTAAATGAGGAGAAAAAGGGTGAATAGATATTCAAAATATTTCAAGAGTGTGGGGACTTAATAGAGATTAAGAGTTTGAAGACAGGGAAGACGTTGAATATACTTGATCATCAACTTAGGCCCTATCCAGAATAACCTCAAATGGAGAAAGCACAAAGTATGACACCTAAAGATCATAATTTTATTAAGTGATGAGGAAAATAAGGAGTCGAGCTGGTGATAATAAACAAAGGCGCTTCTTGGGAGATAACTCAAGGGAAGATTATTTCTTTCTCTTTACATTTTCACATTTGTTAGGATATGCATGTGTGGTTTTAAGTTTGTTTGTTTCTTACGTTTTTTATGTTTTCAAACAAAAAGAGAGAGAATCAAATAAAGAATTAAATGTTTTCTCTTTTTCTATTTCTTATAGGATTATATAGTCATAATTAGAGAGTAAATTGACTAAAAAAATCCATGGAAAATTAAGCATGTACTTTTACTTTTGTGACTGGTCAATATACATTGTCTTCAGAAGAGTAATGATTACTAGTAGACACAAACCAGTGAGATTTTGAACCTTTATAAACTAACACATCTATATCAGTCTCATTGTCTTTTATTTATTTGTGACCTTCATGACATGTACAACCTGACTTTGTTTTGATTTTCTATTCAAGACTACATTTTTATCATATGCATTAAAATGGAAATGATATAGGCATTCTTTGTTTCACAAGTTACATTAGCCAAATAACCTACCTTTTGATATGAATTTTCCCTTTATTAAGCCCCCTTGAGCTTTATTATCCTTTCATTTTGTGCTAATCATATTACATGCTTTAAACCTAACCAAATATCTTACCTAAGCCTTAAAGCTAGTGGAGCATTTATTAATTGTTGATAATTATGGATGCACAAAAGTATAAATGTGGGGGTGTGCATATATGTGTGTTGGTTATAATGATTGGAATGTCATTTTATCTCTTATTAATGAATTCCAAATGTTGATGTATCCTTTCAATTTTAAAAAAGAAAAAAAAACAAGAAAAAAGGAAATTTTGTGTAAATAAGTATCAAGTAGGAAAAATGATATGTTTTACAAATTTATTCATATTTAGTTTTTCCTCCTAAAGTTGTATGGAATGGGTGATTTGAGTATGATGCATATGAGGTAGATGTTGTTTTGAAGGATCAATCCTTATAGTTTTAATGTATTGTTATCATTGATTTTTATGAGTGATCCCTTCTAATTGGCTATGCTTCATGTGGTTTATGGTGTGAGGGTTTGAATCTAAGATGTGGAGCATAGTTTTTGCATTTATAATAGTTAATGTACATAGTTGTGAGTGAATGTTGGCTTTTGCACTTGATCTTATATTGAGTGTTTTTCTTGTTTCACTGGCTTTGATTTTGTTGTTTTGCCCAATGATAGTCGAAAGTTAAGTGTGAGGAAACTTGATATGTGCTTACTTGATTGTATATTTATTCCATAACTCTTAGTAACTAATGATATGAAATGTTTAAGAAGCCCATTTTGGTTCATATTTGGTTTTAGGTATAATTTGGAAGCATAAGAGCTAAAGTGAGTTGAAAGCACATTCTTTAAGTCATCTTCTTGAGATTCTCGCTCAATTGTCTTTGTTGGACCCCGATTTTTAAGTGGAATTTGAAAATAATCAGTGAAATTAAATGAGTGGTTTTATATATATATTGTGAAATAAAAGTAATTATGCTTTGAGAAAATTCA